>OX376374.1:70055189-70191059 GCA_947369275.1 Nemotelus nigrinus
CCATTAAAATTGTCCTAACATATTTAAAACGTATCACTTATTTCCGGCTTTTGACGCCATATATGAGAAAAAGAGCAAAAAATAATCGTTGAAAATTTGATAATACAGGAATCAGTGCACCCAGCCTTTTACGCTTCATGCTCGCCTTTTCAAAACTCAAGATGAGCTGCGCTGTGTACAAGCCAACTTAAAACTCGAGTTGAGTTTAAGTGTTTAAAAGCCCGTATTTAATTTATGCTGTCACTATTTTCAAATTTATTCCTTTTCATTTCAATTTCCAATTGAAAATGACGTTTAAGCTGCATGTCAGCTGTGTACGCACGGCCATTTCGCCTTAGCTACTTTCTTGCTATCCTCCAGACCACGAGCAGCATATAACTGCTACCTTAGCAGCTATGCCGCAATCTTGGATAGCCCGACTGTCAAATAGCAAGCATCAGAAAGCAGCTATTTCGTGATATTGGACAGCCAGAGCTGCTAAAATAGCAGCTAATAGCTGCTATAGCATGCACATTGAACACACCCCTGCTCTTCTGAAACACAGCTCTTTGGTCTGTCGCTTCGACATATCCGTAGAGCCAATTTCTCGACTCCTTACCTGATAACGCCCTTACAGGGCATCAAAAGCCGGCAGTGCTTCTTCATTTATAATGAAAAGGGCTTCCCATCGATTATCTACTATTAGCAGAATATTTGAAACACAAATATTTTTAGCTTCTGTCGAATTTTATGCATTTGATTTGTTAAAAGCTTAATGTAATTTTTTTATTAAGATTTTGATATTTTTTACAAATATATGTTCGATTTTACTATATGCTGTGGCATGAATCGCCAATTTATGTTAAATGTCGAAAATGAAATTTTATATTTCCGACAAAAATGGCTTTACAGAGCCATGCAGAGCTATTACACAAATTGATACGCATTGCTAAAATTTTGGATACGATGGATACGTGTTTCTTACTAATTTTGTTGAATTTGGATACGATATGAAAGCTCCGAAGCGGCAGCACTGCGTAGAATATCTCTTCATAGTTCTCAAATAGGTCATGCATACAATTGCCGAAACTCCAAAACCATGGCGACACTACAAAAGACAATTCGAGTAAGCGTATCCCATTCAAGTGCAGTTTCATTTGCGGAATGTGGAACAAATCACCGAGTACGTTGTGAACTGAAGTTGGCGTTTAGTAAAATGCAATTCTGTACCATTTCACACGTGGAATATATCAACTATTAGGCTGCGTTTACATACATGTTGCATACATGTTCCACGGCACGCTCGCTTAAGATGGACTTGGTTCATCTCCGGCCCTATTGTACCAAGAAATAGCAATCTGATTGACCGACCGGCTGTTAACCTCATATTAAACAATAGGTCTGTTCCCGTACTACGATTAATTGCGATTAATCGCGATTAATTGGAATGAAGCCGTTTCCGTACTCCGTTTTACTGAAAACTGAAAATTTCCCCTCTTTCAGTAAGTACGATGAAATTTCAGTAGGGTCTGAGCTACTGAAAAGTGTCAAACGGTGTGACGCGAGTAAATATTTTCAAATGTGCGCGGCAAGCAACATATTTTTTGCGTAATGTTGCTATGAAGGTCAAATATTTGTGTGGCGATAATTTATTACCGCTTAGGATCGCTTTATAATCACTATTGTTCTCCCAAAAACCGAAAACACACTTTCGTTTGTCAATTTTCATGAAATACAATGAGAGCGTGCTCGTACTTTTCATGAAATTCCCCATCACATGATTCAGTAAAATTCAGTAAAATTCAGTTACTGAAAGTACGGGAACAGACACAGACCTAATATAATAAATTTGGTAGCAGAATTGAATTACGTAGCAGATTTTTTTGAGTTAAAAAAAGTTGCAGATCTGCTACAATTGTAGTAGGGGAACATCACTGGGTCTATGTTTCACCAAATGTCAATTATTTTTAACCCTTTGGTGCTAGCGGCCATTTAAGTGATATTTTTAATATACCTATTATTCTGTCCACAAATAATTTTTGCGAAAACTAAGTTAGCGAAAAGAATTTTGAACGTGTTTTAAATGTAAATCAAATAATATTTTGAAATTTTTTAACTCCATGTGTGCGCTAGGTGCCTAAAAATTGATCGGGAAAGTATGAAAATTTTTAAATTGTTTTCTATAATTGTTTTGCTTCGACAGAGCAATCAAATCATTATGAAACTTTCAGGACATATTGGTATTATTAATTTGTAAATTTGTATTGCTTTTGATGAGCGTGTTGGCAGCCCTGTAGCTAGGGCAGGCACTGAAAGAGAAAACCTTCATATCAAAAATGTCTATTCACGGGAACTCACGTCCCAATAGTAACATAGAGTTGAAATTTACAGAATCTGTTTTCCTTAAATAGGATCAGGTATGATAGAAGCGATTTTGAAATGCGGAAAATTTTGTGCCAGTGGTGCCATCTTGAAAAATCACTAAGAAAAATAACTGCTTTTGGTCCTAAAACTCTGATTGAACCACCTGATTTTGACAAAATTCACACAATAGTCGAATCTTAGTCTGAACCATGTTTGGTAGAAATTTGGTTGAAAAATTCGGTTGGAACTGCCAGCTATGGTAATTTTTGGTGTCTTCAACTTTGAAAATTTGCTCAGGAAAATGAAGCTCTTTACCCTATAGCTTCCAGTGCAGTCGCGAATCATTACGAAATTCAAGTGGCAAATTGAACTTATTGTAGATAAAACTCACCAGCAATCTAGTTGGAAAAAAATGGTAGGGTTGCCAGCTATGGTTGGTTTTGTTTTTTAGGCATATTTTTAGTAAGCGATTTTAACATAAAACTGTCAAATCGTAGTGATATTGTAGCATAAATAAACAACAAATCTAGCGATCTAAAAAATTTGAAACCTTCTACGGATGGTAGCCCTAAATTTCTGTGCATCTCTATAACTTCCAATGCAGTCTTCGGATCAATACGAAATTCACACTGTAGGTTGAATTCAACGTGAGGTAAGCAAGCAAAGGGTTCCAAACACAAGGCGGTTCTTGTTATTTCCGTACCAATAATTGATTAAATAAACATTTGAAAATAAGGAAAGGAAATAAGTAAACAATGATAACGTTTACAGCAGACGTTTAGTCCGCTGCCTATGCATCAAATTTCACCTAAATTGTTTAGTCCACTTGCTGTAAACACTCATTACCATACCCAAGCGATAGGTCATTACACAATATAAAAAAAAATAGGTCTTTAAATATGTATATCGCCGTAAACACACACGCTCTAAGCCTGGGTTTTTGCGCGCCTATTTATCATATATATATATATATATATATATATATATATATATATATATATATATATATATATATATATATATATATATATATATATATATATATATATATATATATATATATATATATATATATATATACATATATATATATATATATATATATATATATATATATATATATATATATAAATATATATATTTATATATATATACATATATATATATATATATATATATATATATATATATATATATATATATATATATATATATATATATATATATGTATATATATATATATATATATATATATATATATATATATATATATATATATATATATATATATATATATATATATATATACCTTGAATGTAAGCTCGCAACCCTCTCGTTTAACTCAAAGTCATTTAAATAATCATATTTGAGAGGCAAATGAAAATATAATTACAGTGCATGATCTAAAAAATTAAACTAAATGGCAGCTGTCACGTATGTACAAACGAGGACTAGATTCGATCTGACCAAATTTTAGGTCAGGTCCATGTAGACACCTTAGGACTAAATTCACTTAGTCCGCGCTATAGTTCACGTCACAGTTGGTCCAACCGCTATAAACCCTAACAATGTTTAAATTTTCTGAGGTCTTGACATTTTTTGAATGGCAACCTTATACATCTTTTAATCGCTGTAACTTTCGATGAACTCATCGAAATTAAATTGGCTTAGTGTATATTATTACTTAGGGTGTCCTTAAGTAGCTAGTGGTAGAATACACATTCAAAATCTGCACAAATACTCTACTGTTCCTCGAATTTGAGTGTTTCCAGCGGTTCTGATGCGCTTATTTACTTCCTACATATATTCACGAAACAGGGTACAAAGTATATATTCAATGCCAAATAAAATAGAAAAGTAAAGTTTAAAAAGAGAAAAAAAATATAAAAACTGAAAGTAAATAAATAAATAACAATTAATAAAAAACACATTGACATATAGCATAATATTAGGGAATATGGATGGTTTGGTAAAGAGAATATCTGGAGGAAACTTTTGAAATCGTATTAGAATTTAGAGTAATTATGGTGTTGAATATCTTGCAGCATCTATTTACTAGCTCACCAGCTAGATATGTAATGGAATGTGGATATTCTTAAAGCAAACGATTGGACTTGGTGTTTCTTATAGGGATATTTTATGGTAGCATCTATTGTTAAGGAAATAATAAAAAACGTCCGATTTCGGCAATCATTTGCTTGGACCAGAGCCAAAAGTGTGTCAAATCTGCGTGAACTTAAGGTCGACTCATCTTGTGAATTTTGTTTCGCTCCGATGACTGGGTTGGAAGCTATAAGAGTACAAAAAAATTAAGGATTACTATCTCCAAAACTTTTTAAGTCTTCGAAATCTTTATGCTGACTGTTTACTGTTACTACAAGATCATTAGAAATTTGAAAATTTAATGATAACATTGCTTGGTTAAGATAGGTTGAAATATTACAGAAATTACTATAACTGCCAGCCTTGTCATGGTTTTTAAAGTCAGCTGTATGAATTTATTATAGTATGAATTTTTCAAGAATCACGAGACAAATATTAGTTATCATAGCTGGCGGGTGTATCCTAAAGTTTTAAACTTAGCTTATTGTGAGGCCCAGCTACAGTTTGAATTTCGTTAAAAGCTGGTGACTAGATCGAAATTTTTAGGTCAAAAAGGAGGTTTTTTTTGTATTAACTTTTCAAGATAGCACCACTGCAAGGGGTTATCCCCATTGCAAAATCTCTTCTACGAAGCCTGTTCTTACTTAAGACCAATACAGTTCGTGAATTTAATATTGATCTAACTATCCGATCGTGAGTTCTCGTTAAGAGAAGTTTCAAGTACTTTTAATAGAGGCAATTCGGTGATGGATTGCCGTTCATGTACAATGCAGAGTTTCGAAAATGGATAAGGTTGACAAAACGGAAGAGGAATTAAATTTATCAACTGTCTGCTTTTTACAAAAAGCGGAAATTTTTCAAGAGGGCTGATGGCTAGAAGAATTTTTTTCAAGTGCCTGGCGTAGTTACAGGGTTGCCCGCACACTCAGGTATTGTTTAAGTCATGTAAAGCTTTAATCAACATCAATTTGTTCCGAAAGTTTCGTGATGATCTTATGTTTAACAATGACATATCGTAGGTTGAAAAAAAACCTTTTCTATCTTTAAGGGGTTATCCGCGATTAGAAGGCAGCAAAAATACGTTTCTTTTATAAATTTTTTGTAAAAAGGTATTTTATTTTACAAAAACAAAAAGTATATATGCATTTAGTGGCAACATTTAAGTTTACAATGGCATTAATAATTTGTAAAAATATTGATCTGGTGCGCTCCTTCAGACGATCTCCTGAAGATCTTCCAAAAAAAGGTGTTCAGCGGTGACCACGATTTCTCCGGTAAAATTCATCTGAAGTCAAAAAAACTAAAAAGATTCTTTTAGTAGATAGATAAAACAAGGTATTGGTCCAAGCAATAGTCGAAATTTTGTTTTTGACAAAATGGCAGCTTCATAAAAATAAATCGAATTTTACACCAAAATTGCCATTTAAAATTGTTTAAAAAATAGAAATAATGATCCGAAGTCATATTCCTTCGATTAATCCCTGAGGAATATATCTGAAAAAGTTGGGCTAAAATTTCAAACCGTTTGTATGAGCGGTTTTTTTAAAAAAAACTTGGCCACCGACTTGGAAAACATTATTTTCAGAAAAACGCGTTTAAAGTTTCGGAAGAAGTTAACACATAGATAATTTTTACTAATGTTCGAAGAATATTAGTATTAAAATCGATTCGGCCAAAAATGCATATTTCCATATATATATAGTATATATATATATATATATATATATATATATATATATATATATATATATATATATATACATATATATACATCATCAAAAAATTTCAGTGAGATAATCTCGGGAACGGCCCATCCGAAAGAGCTGAAACTGTCAGGATACATTGGTGTATATGCAAAATAGGTCCAGGTCTCACTAAATGTTAATTATTTTTTACCCTTTGGAACCGGCGGCCATTTTAGTGATATTTTTAATATACCTATTATTCCGTATATAAATAATTTTTGCAAAAATATAGTTGGCGAAATAAATTCCGAACGTGTTTTAAATGCGAATCGGATAATGTTTTGAAATTTTGTAACTCCATGTGTGCGCTAGGTGACCAAAATGAGAACAGGAAAATTTGAAAATTTTTAAATTGCGATAACTTTGGCAGAGCTTTTTGATTATTTCGAAATTTGCAGGACATATTGGTATTATTTAGTTGTGAATTTGTGTAGCTTTTGATGATTGAGCTCGCAACTCTGTAGCTAGGGAAGGCGCCGAAAGTGAGAACCTCCAAGACATCGTCCCTCTTGAAAAAATGCCACTTCTTCAAAAAAAAGCCAATCATATGTAAATCTTATGCTTTGTTTACATAATCAAAGTAAAAAATTTGATATAGTATAACGGGCACGTCTGGTAGCCTTTGCCCAATTTACCTATATTTTTAGCATCAAAAACTTCTGTTCACGGAAACTCACGATCCGATGAGCAAAATTATTTGAAATTTACAGAATGTATTGGTCTTAAATAGGACCAGGTTTGATAGAAGTGATTTTGAGATCGTTCGATTTTCGGAGCTGCCAGTTATGATAATTTTGGTGTCTTAGATTTGAAAAAATAAAAATTTGGAAGTGAAAACATTCAAACCATCGAATATCCTAAAAAATGTCCGTTTCTTACAATAAAACCAATCTGAACACAAATCTTATGCTTTATCTACACGTCCAAAGTAAAACTCTGGAAATTTCATGTCGGACAAGAACGGTAGCCCTTTTCCAGTTAACCTATATTTTTAGCATCAAAAACTTCTGTTCACGGGAACTCACGAACGAATAATCAAATACAGCTGAAATTTACAGAATGCATTGGACTTAAGTAGGACCAGGTCTGATAGAAGCGATTTTGAAATGTGGGCAAATCTGTGCCAGTGGTGCCATCTTGAAAAATTACAAAGAAAAAAAACTGCTTTTTGCCCTATGAAATGTGAATAAGTTACCAGATTTTCATGAAATTGACGCAGTAGCTGAACTTTACTCTAAACTCTGCTTGATTGAAATTTGGTTGAAAAGTTCGGTTGGTGCTGCCCGCTATGGTAATTTTTGTGTCTTTGGTTTTGACAATTCGCTCAGAAAAATTAAACTTTTTGCCCTATAACTTCCAGCGCGGTCATGAAATTAATACGAATTTCATACAATTAATAGAGCTTATTATAAACATTATTCAGGCCAAATTTGGTTGAAAAGCCACGATTGGGTTGCCATCTATTGTTGGTTTTGTGTTTAATTACAATATTTTTATTAAGCGATTTTATCGTAGAATTTTCAAATGGTAATGATATTGTAGTGACAATAAACAGGAAATATTAAGCTTTCGATTATTTGAAAAAACTTGCTGCAGATAACCCTAAATGTTTTTAAACTCCTATAACTTCGAATGTAATATAACAATGTGAAGCAGATGTGATATATTCTTGGCTTTGATACTGGCAAAAGGTTGCCAGCACAAGTCAGCTGTGCCACTTTTGTATCAATAAATGCTTATAGTCAGTATTCATACCGGAAACATTTACAATGATAATAAATAACCATTGTTTCAATTCCCAAAGTTCTGCAAATTTTTCGGATCGCAGCCCCAAGCACCAACTTCAGTTACAGTGCTGCAGGCACTGAGCATGTTCTTCATTGATGCTTATGAGATGCTGCTTTCAAAAATTTGTGAAATAAGCAATATAATTAACCCGTGTTTTGCTCTCGTAAACGTTGAAATTCATGCCAGTGGTAATATCTGAAACCTTCCACTATATGAGTTATAATGCATTCTTGAGACCAAAGTAAAACGTGACGTTTGAAACAGTTTGGCGGTAATAAGCAGCGCATGCGGTGGAATATGCACTCAAAGCCTGCACGATTCTTCTACTGTTCTTCGAACATTAGTGTTTCTAGCGGTTCAGGTGCGCTAGAGTTTTTTTTTTAGTTACATGGAGTCATCTGTTCTAGGGCCATAAGATGTACCCTTTGTAGCCTCAATACTTCGATTTGATGTTGTCTACGAGCCATTCTTCCCTCTCGCGTACTCCCATACACTACTGTTGATATGAGTCGTTAAGCGAGAGCAGCACATGCCGAAGCGTTATACTTTCGATGTTTTAGAGGTAATATATTTTTAGTTTTAGAGGTAATATTTGCAGATCGATTTTTTCTAAAAAAAACTTCAAGTAAACAAAAATTTAATAAATTAATAAAATTTCAATTAAATAATTAAAAATTAGTAAAAAATAAATTACAAAACATTTATTTGTATATAATATATTTAAAGGATTAACGTGCAGATCGAATTTAACTTCGGATAATGGCAGGATCTTTATGTTGATCTATATGCTCCAAAAGACTATCAGGCAAGAATTAATTTAAGAAAATGGGATCTAACTTATTAATAATTTACTAAAAAACGATCACAAAAAAAAATTTGAAAACATTAAGTGCAAGGAAGTTGGTAGAGCGCCAAACATTTAAAATTAAGAAATCGGTTTGTAAATAACTGCGATCATATTGTGAAGCGTCGGTACAAAAATGTGTAAGGTCATCAGCATATAAAAGAGAATCAGTCCTGAAGAAGGAAGATCATTGGTTGACAAAGTGAAAAGGGAGTGACAAAAATGGAACCTTAGGGAATGTCAGAACATGGATGGAAAATTGAAGAAGAAGTAAGACAGAAGTAAGAAGGCTACGAAATAAAGATAATCGAAGCACCGAAACAACATACTTTTTTCAGCATCTCTGAGTGGTTTGCCCTGTCAAATATTTTCGTAAAGTTAGTCCAAATCTCCCTAACTTTGCAGACCGAAACACAAATAACAGGCGACAAAGCCGGTGAGTTCGACTATAATAGTTGTTGCTCTTTGCTCTTTGATGTTGTTCTTTAGAAAACGAATGATTAATAGAACTGTGAACTCTTTCATTGACGATTCATTCAAGCAACTTAGGGAAACAAGAAAGGAGAAACACAAGATGATAGTTGGCAATATTACCAATATCACCCGACTTTGAAACCGCAAAAACAGTGCCAACTTTCCAACTGGAAGGTAGAGCACCTTCGGATAAACTCAAGTTAAGTAAAATAGACAAAAGAACAGAAAAAAAAGATGCAAGTGATTTAACAAACACATTTTAAAGAGCTTCCGGGAACCTGTTTGCAGATAAATCTATCCAGGATATTAAGATTTCCACCTCAAGAATTTTAGTCATCACAGTATCCACTTGAGATGACAGAGACATAACAAAGTTTTCTGAATAAATATCAAAAGGGGAAAAAGAAGCGAAAAAACCTAGCAAATAAATCACGAATATCTTGAGGAATAAAAAAAGTAGTTGCATCCAGAAAGCAGTGTCAGGGCCAAGCACTCCGGCAAAGACAAGACACAGGAGCACACTTAAATGAGAAAAAGGGAGAAATTTAAGCCCAAGCTCATTAAATTCAAGCCCCGAAAAAAGAAAGCAAATTGCTAGCGAGGAATTATGAAGTAATTTCTTGATAACCAGCTTTAAAAAAGTGATAAGGCGACCAAATTCGGCTTTTTATGCGTGAGTTTGGCACTAAACAAAAGTCGATGAATGGAAGGAGATGATGAAAATCGGTATCAACATCAGGGAAAGATGATGAGGAAAAAGATAAATTGGAAGATGGAAGGGTAGAAAAAAGGCCCTTTAAACGCTTGTTAACATTGAGAACGCAGTTACGGAAAACGCAGTTGAACTAGAATAAGGAACAAAACGAAAAGAAAAACAAACTAAGAGAACAGGTTACCTATGACTAGCAGTCAAATGCACAAATTTAAGAGAGAGCACAAATACAATCTTTGTAATTGTTCTTTTTTTCTTCGATCTGAATCATTCGTCTCCAGATTCTTATTCGTCTTTCAAGATCCATTCTACATGCAGCTGCAATTCGAATTTCCGTTATTTTCATTCAAACCATCGGATCTATAGTGGCGAGCAATATTTTTAGTGTAAAAAAACTACCCTCTCTCATTACAGTAGGCTGTGATGGCTGGAGCTTAGCCAGTGGTGTTTAATGTTGTGTTGCTTTCATTGTAACTTATTCTACCAGAAATGTCGAGCAACAATTTTACGTTGTGTTCATTGAGGTTTAAGCTTCATTTTGGAACAAAATGGGATTCTACACTCAGAAACAAATTTAAATTCAGAAAAAGTTCGTGATATAAAGAAATTGCTGAGTAAATTAAATCAATGAGGCTATTTGGTTCAGTTTTATGATTGAGGAAATTGCAGGTCTATGTCATGCAAATAAAAAGGAATTTGTCGTAAAACGAAACAGTTCACTCAGTATTTGCGTTGAATCCAGTGTGCCATCATTTAGACACCTTCAATCAATGATTTCAAAAAAATAAAATGAAACAAACAGAACATAATTTCAGTTTGACATTCCAAACATTTTAGATTTTACAATTTCGAAATTCTAAATTTTAGGTGTACTTACGAACCTCCTTCAAAAGCCATCCAAAAACCATGTCCACGGGTGATTCTCATTTTCCGCAACGACCTGACTTGAGTGTGATTCTCACACATTCCGACGAGAATGATTGTTGGGAAGAAAATATTTATCCCACGAATCCCTTTCCATTCAGAGATGGGTTTCCCCTGCATACAACCAGTGAAACAACTAACTTTAATTATGACGATAATCCAGATGGTGGGAATGACGGCGGTAGTCAAGACGGTGCTAGTCAAGATGGTGGTAGTCAAGACAGTGGTACTGAAAGTGGAAAAGATAATCAAGAAAAAGCAGGCTCTGCCGCGGATATTGATCCCGTAACTGACCCGACTGAAAATGAAGACAATGCTGCTGATTCTTTTGCTGGCTCCCTCCCACCCGAACCTTCGATAGAAAGCGTCCCAGAATTGGGTGACGAGAGCAGAGATGACGACAATCTGAAGGGGAATGGTAAAGACGGTACGGATGAGCCGCTGCCGTTTAGTGGTGAGGAAAAATCAGGCGATGAGAGCAAAGATGACGACAGTCTAAAGGGGAATGATAAGGACAATACAGATGAGCCGCTGCCATTTAGTACTGACGACAAATTGGGTGATGAGAGCAAAGATGACGACAATCTGAAGGGGAATGGTAAAGACGGTACGGATGAGCCACTGCCGTTTGGTGGTGAGGAAAAATCAGGCGATGAGAGCAAAGATGAAGACATTCTAAATGGGAATGGTAAAGAGGATGCAAATGAACCGCTGCCATTTGGTGGTGACGACAAACCGCTTTTTGATTCTGGCGAAGAAGGTGCAGATGAGTCGCTGCCATTTGGCAATGACGAAAAATTTGCTGATGAAAGCAAAGATAACGACAGTCAAAAGGGGAATGGTAAGGATAATGCAGATGAGTCACTGCCGTTTGGTGGTGAGGAAAAATCAGGCGATGAGAACAAAGATGAAGACATTCTAAAGGGGAATGGTAAAGAGGATGCAAATGAACCGCTGCCATTTGGTGGTGACGACAAACCGCTTTTTGATTCTGGCGAAGAAGGTGAAGGAGCAATCATCCCGGATGCAAGCATTGGCGATGAAAATATTGTTGGAGGTGACAATGAAATTACTGGTGGAGGTGACGATGGAATTACTGGTGGAGGTGACGATGGAATCACTGGTGGAGGCAACGATGAAAAAAGTGTTGGACGCGACAAAGAAATTGTTGTCGAAGAAAACAATGAAGCCGAAGGTTGCCAGTGTGAAAATGGCTGTCCTTGCGGGGGCGATTACGAAGAATCCAGATATGTTCCGGTTGCGCTCAAAATTATAAACACTGTGAGAGATGTTCTTTGGTGCATTCTCGGGCCCTAAAGAAGTTTTCTGAATTTTGAAAATAAGAGCAAAATATATTAATTGTTTCATTTTATTTGTTTTCTAATACTTTTATCTCGTATCATCAAAGACTGAAATATTACGCAAACCTCATCACAGATAAAAAAATTGTTGGTTTCTTAAGACCTTAACGTGAAAGATCTGCAAGCATATAGACTTGATAGGAATACGAGATTCTTGACGAGAAATATAAATTTTGGGAAGATTAGATATAGACATGATTTGAGCCAGAAGACTGCAAATATCAATTTATCAAAGTTTAACCAAATAATAGAGAGCCAGGTGGTTGCAAGAGATATTGAGTCTGTTACAGACCAATAGTAACCAAATTAAATTCATATAAAATTGTCATATTATGTAATTATTAAATCTCACCAAAAAGGAGCTAGATTAAATGAATCTCAAAACATTTGGAATTGACAATTCAAAGAGTTTTGACTCAAAGGCGATTTAGCTGTGTTTAATGAGCTGCTCTAGGTTGAGCTAGGTTGAGATATCTCAACAAAATGTGTTAATGAGCAATTCGGCTGCTCTAACTGGCCCGAAGTTGCTCTGATTTGTGTTTCATGAGTCTGCTCTAAGTTAAACTAGAGCACTTTAGAGTACAATTTTTACTCTACTTTTTTTGGTAGAGCAAGTTCGAGCAAGCAACCAGCTGTTTTCCAACTGTCACGGAACCGACTTTCACCAAAAATTTGTTACTGAAGTGCAGTTTTTTGTTAGCGAATTGACAGATTTACCTTCTGACAAGTAATGAATTTTGAGAATTGCCTCAGCTGCTCTGGTTTGCTCGACTTTTTTTAACAGCCGCGCTACTATAACTTGCCTTGAGATGCTCTGCTTTTTTTTGTGCTCATTAAACACAACTCAATGACTAAGATATATAAGGTCTGCTCCTTACTTCAGCTTCTTGTGAGTAAAGGTGACTGCGGTCACATATACTTCTCCAAAATGCGATACCTTGTTCCTGAATCTAGTGTTCTGCAACTGTATTGTGGTCAAGGTAAACCTACCATATCCAGAAGAAGTACACCAGAGAAATAAATAGATATGTGTATTTCATACTTATTTATTATTAAAATCAATATAATACGAAAAGATATTTAATAAGAAATGTGAGCGTGCTTAACTGAGCACAAGGGATCAATAGAGCAATCTTTGAGAAGGTTGCTCTTATCTCTTGCTCGATCAAGAAAGCTGAAACCTCGAAGTCGCATAAGTAGTCGTGACAAATGATAAGAAAATTTTTATACATGCAGCCGCAAATGTGTCAGCTCCATTTCGGAAAATTTTAGTTTTAGTGTCGAATCAGTTTTTAGCTCCATGAATTCTTCCTGTTCGTTTGTTGGTAAGTGTCTAAGGGAAATGATCTCTGTAAATGAATTTCGCGCCCAGTCCATACGTTGCAGGTCACACTGAGAAAAATAACAGTTCATTATTTCTGCTAATAGCTTGTGTGTGTTTCACTATAAAAGCCTGCAATTTATTTTCGAAATCGGCAGCCATGACATTACCATCACTGGTAGCATGGCTGATTCATGACACTAACTTAACGCAAAAGCTTGCAATCTTGTCCCATGGTGTTGGATAATAGAGTTCAACAGTAAAATATTAAAACTCCTATCTAGCATTTTTTGTTGAGCTCATTTAAATAAGCGAACATGTCCACCAGATATGCAAGTTTTACCATGCATCTTTTTTTTAAACAGAGAAGCAAAATCTGAAGCCTTGGCCTCTGAAATCGTCTGGGTTTCATTTTTTGCTCGTAAATCCAAGAATGCTCTTTGCCGCGAGAAAGTTTTTGAGATCTCTAAAAAAGAATCCAGTTTTGAGCTAGGATATTTATTTCTCTTTAGTATTTGCCTTGTCGGTAACCGAATCTCCTATGGCTTTCATAAAAAATTACAATTATCTTAGCTTACTGAATTATACAGACCTATCACGACTCTCACATCAAGTGACAAAGTCAACTCACATATTCAGTCGAGCAAATCAGACTTGCGTATCGTGGAACTCAGGTTTTTGCAAAGTTACAAACAAAACCAACAAGCTTTTGTTTACTTGTTAGATGCAGTAAAGGATAGGTTTTTAGGAAAAGTACAGGTTAAGTACAGATTCTGTTGTGCCATCCATTATAAAAGTGGTGGATGCATTACGATTTTCCGTAGAAAGAAGAAGAAAAGAAAATTATGGAGCATCATTTTCGCGGAAGTTGGGAAAGAGTAAAATAACTCAAGCAGATAAACTGGAGGAAAAACTAGATTGACCGACAAACAAACATATTTTCTAGGTGTAATTGGATCTGTTGATGGGCATATGAGCGAGCAAGCGAGCGATTCTACTGTTCAGTATATTTACAGGTCATAATATGTGACCGTCCATATGAAAAGGGACCTTATCTTGCTAGGGGTCAAAATTAAGTTATTTGCATTTTCGAGTACTGGATGAAATTTTTAAAAAAAAGATTTGATTTTAATTAAAAAATTTCAAACATTGCCTGACATGGAATTATAAAATTCCATTATTAAAAAAACCTTGTTTGGAGATATTTGAGTTTAAAGTTTGGTAATTTTTAAGAACAATATGGTAATTTTTGGCAGCAATAACTCTTGCAATTTTAGAGTTTTCAAGCTGAAACTTCGTGGGTATTTCAAAAATAAGTTCTTAAAATAGTCAATGTTATCCAAAAGTAGCCAAAATCGCGTTTTTAGCCACCATTTTGTTTAAATGGCGGCTAAAAACGCGATTTTGGCTACTTTTAGATATGTATGTACTGACAGGTAATTTTGGCCAAAGAATCGAATGAGGCTGGTCCAAAATTGATATCTTGATTATTTTTTGACGTATCGTGGAAAAAATGGCAGCCAGAAAATAGTAATTGTACACAACAGCTGCAACTAAAGGGAGAAAATAACGAATATACATTACCACAATCGAT
This sequence comes from Nemotelus nigrinus, assembly GCA_947369275.1. Classification (NCBI taxonomy): domain Eukaryota; kingdom Metazoa; phylum Arthropoda; class Insecta; order Diptera; family Stratiomyidae; genus Nemotelus; species Nemotelus nigrinus. Next base: position 70,070,399 of record OX376374.1, read on the forward strand.
AGAAAATAGAAAAAGAACTAACAGAAAATTACCTCTTTTAACTTTCTACAGGTTATGAGGGCTTTTTCTAATTTCCTTACTACCAAAACATTCAACATAACCTTGAAAAAACCACAGCTACCTCGCAGCAAAAAAGATAACTTCTAATGAGCTTTTCTTTTTTCCATCAGCACCTTCTATAGCTCAGCACTTGAACTACCAATGAGGAATAGAATTTCTGTACTAGAGAATTCACTGGTACAGGAGTGTTGTTGTTTCCAATGCATATAATCTATTCTCTGCAGGATAGAGGAGCAAAAAACACGCTAATATTAGGGTTTTTTTTTCGGAAGTCTTGACTGTATCTCCCCTTATTTTTCCCGTTATAGCTGATGCTCCATCTGCGTAAATGATTCCGCATTTGTGGCGTTCCAAATTATGCAGACTGAAGTACTGGTCTGTTACTTTGAATATTTCCTCTTCCGTAGTATAACCTGGTTGTAGCAAGCAACATAAAAATCCTCTTTCAATTCATATCCTTCAGTAGAGCTCAGATTTGAAATGAGTCTCGCCAACTTTTAGTGCGGAATTCTACTAAGCCTTAGTTTTCGAATTAAAGTTGATTTGATGTCGGTAGAAACTTGAGATGAGGCGTATATACTGGAACAGGTATATGGAACAGGTATTTTTTTGGAACAGCCAGTACCTAGTACGAAATTCGAAAATACTAGGTACGAGTATTTTTGTGAACTATACATGTAATCAAGAATAAATTTCGTCCATTTGATTCATTTCAATCAAACAGTGACGTAATAGTAACCTAATATCAATATGCACTCGTATTTCATACTCGCAAGGGCTTTCATATTCACGAATATTTCGTACTTTCAGTTTTTCCGGCGGATTTCATTTTGCCGTATCTTCGAAAATAGGCCGCTTTTTCCCAGATTTGTATGGAAATTTCGCCCGAAACAAATCAGAAAAGTCCCCGAATTCATGCTAGACAAAAAAAATTGTAAAAATTGGTTGTTTTTGCCCAATTTCCTCTATCAAAAATGTTTTCGCCCATAAAATATCACTAATATACTCCCCGACCACTTTCAATCATCGAAAGCGCAGGAAAGGCAATTTTTGCCAAACTATGGCCAGAAAATTCATTACTCTCCTACAAACCCGAAATTTTTAATCACAGCAATAGGCCTCGGCCCGTTAAGTCCCAAACAACTCTCACCCGAAATTGGCCAATTTTGTCTGATTTCACCTATTTTTACGTTAAAAACTTTTTGAATAATTGAATAAAATACTCGCAAGTACGAAAATATTCAATACGAAAATACTTGCAAGTTCCAAAATACTTGCAAGTATTTTTGTATCGAGTAATTCGGAACTATACGAGTATAAATACTCCTATCATTCCAAAATACGCGATAGGTGAAATCGGACAAAATTGGCCAATTTCGGGTTAGAGTTGTTTGGGACATAACGGGCCAAGACGTATTGCTGTGATAAAAAAATTTCGGTTTTGTAGGGGAGTAACGGGTTTTGGGTCATAGTTCGGCAAAAACTGCCTTTACGGCGCTTTCGATGATTGAAAGTGGTCGGGGAATATAATAGTGATATTTTAAGGGCGGAAATATTTTTGATAAGGGGAATTGGGCAAAAACGTCCAATTTTGAAAACATTTTTTTTTGGTCTAGCATGAATTCGGCGACCTTTCTGAGCTATTTCGGGCGAAATTTCCATACAAATCTGGGAAAAAGCGGCCTAGTTTCTAAGATATGGCAAAATGAAATCCACCGGAAAAACTGAAAGTAACACTAAAAATGTTGAGATCCTTTTTGATTCGCCAGTTGGCTTTTCCGGCTGTACTGAAGCCCTCCTCGTGATTGCACTCCAACCCTACTGGGGTTGTGACTCATGTCCAGCCTTACCGAAGAAGTTGGCCCCCTAGTGGGAATAGACGTAATATTTTTTTTTTATAATTTCTTAATAAAATTTTCGAAAAACTTCAGGCTTCAGTGATGCAAAGTGGAAAACCGACAGTTTTAGATTAGCCAGAAAAAGTTTGGTATCAGAGATCGATCGATGAAAAGTTATATAGATGGCAACAGGATTAGTTGGTCCTATTTTAGTAAATTTTTCAACATTGGTAGTTTGCACGAAAACAGGAGGCGTTTTATGCATATAGGTTATATATAGGAGGCGTTTTATGAATACATTAAATAAAATTAAATTGATTGAATTTGATTGTTTTCCCTTAGATGGATCCTAGATCGGAGAAAGACTTGCCAAATAAATGATCGACCATTGGCAAGTTACAGAGAAGCTGCACTCACTAATAACTTGGTATCCTTTCACGGTTATCTGCACCATCACCATTCTAGCCTGGGAACTTTATGTCTGGTGGGTGGGAGAGGGCATATCATACCGTTTGATTACATCACTGCAAATTGCATGTACTTGTGGGTATATATGTACATACTTCAAAAAATACTAGCTAGTATTTTTGGAACAGGTATTTGGAACTGGTATTTTTTTGTACTCGTCCTAGGAATGCCTAGTATGTGAAAATGCGAGTACGACCCAACTCTAGTAGAAACTAGTGATGGGCTCAAAAACGCCAAACAGTTTGAAAAAAACGTTTGGCTGCAAAAAACGAACGAACAGTTTTTCCAAATAGCGACAAACAGTTTTTCTAAAACGAACTTTTTTTTCTAGAACGAACAGCATTTCTAAAACCAACCGTATTTCTACAACGAATAGTTTTTCGAAAACCAATTATTCTAACTATTCTACAACGAATAGCTCTTTTAAAGTCAATCGTTTTTCTAAAACGGACCATTCTTCTCAAACCAACAGTTTTCTAAAACGAATAGTTGTTATAAAACCAATCGTTTTTCTAAAACTAATCGTTTTTCGTTTTTCTCAAACGAATCGTTTTTTTAAAACGAACTGTTTTTTCAAACGAGTCGTTTTTCGTTTTTTAAAAACGAACTGTTTTTTTCAAACGAATCGTTTTTCGTTTTTTTCAAACGAACTGTTTTTTTCAAACGAGTCGTTTCTCGTTTTTTTCAAACGAACTGTTTTTTTCAAACGAATCGTTTTTCGTTTTTTTCAAACGAACTGTTTTTTTCAAACGAACTGTTTTTTTCAAACGAGTCGTTTTTCGTTTTCTAAAAACGAACTGTTATTTTAAAACGAATCGTTTTTCGTTTTTTAAAAACGAACCGTTTTTTTAAAACGAATCGTTTTTCGTTTTTTAAAAACGAACCGTTTTTCGTTTGTTAAAACGAACTGTTTGGCAGTGGAAAACTGTTTAGCTGCGGAAAACAGTATTTTAGTACTTGCGAGTATTTTCGTACTTGCAAGTATTTTATTCAAATATTCAAAAAGTTTTTAGGGCAAAAGTAGCTGAAATCGGACAAAATCGGCCAATTTTGGGTTAGAGTGGTTTGGGACATAACGGGCCAAGACCTATTACTGTGATATAAAAATTTCGGTTTTGTAGGGGAGTAAGGGGTTTTTTGGCCATAGTTAGGCAAAAACTGCTTTTACCGCGCTTTCGATGATTGAAAGTGGTCGGGGAGTAAATTAATGATATTTTAAGGGCAAACAATTTTTGGGCAAAAACGTCGATATTGGGCAAAAACGTCCATATTTAGCAAATTTTTTTTTTTGATCTAGCATGAATTCGGGCACCTTTCTGAGTTGTTTCGGGCGAAATTTCCATACAAGTCTGTTTAAAAGCGGCCTAGTTTCGAAGATACGGCAAAATGAAATCCGGTGGAAAAACTAAAAGTAGCACTAAAAGTGTCAAGGAGGAAAAGGTTGAGATCCTTTTTGGTTCACCAGTTGGCGTCTCCGGGTGTGCTAAGGCCCTCCTCGTAACTGCAGGTCACCACCAGGGTGTCTCCATACCTAACGGGGTTGTAAAATTTACGAGACCATGGGAGGTAAGATGCCCCTGGACTCATTCCCAGACTTACGGAAGAGGTTGGCCCCCTAGTGGGTGCATGTTTAATAAACGAAACATATTTTTTTATTGCTTAGTAAAAATTGCATGCTTCAGTGAGGCAAAGTGGAAATCCGACTGTTTTAGATTAGCCAGGAAAAGTTTGGTATCAGAGATCGCTCGATGAAAAGTCATATAGATGACAAGAGGATTAGTTGGTCCTATCTCAGTAATTTTTTTACTTTTGTCGTTTGAACGATAGGAGGTGTTTTTTGCATATAATAAAATGAAAAGCAAATTAAATGGATTGAATTTGATTGTTTTCCTTTAGATGGCCCCTAAATTGGAGAAAGACTTGTCAAATAAATGACCGACCATTGGAAAGTTACGGACAAGCTGCACAGACTAATGACTCGGTATTCTTTGAAGGTCATCTTGCACCATCACCATTCTAGCTTGGGAACGTTGTGTCTGGAGGGTGGAGGGGGGCATATTAGTCAATTTCATTACTTTACTGCAATTCGTATGCATTGTATGTAAACATGTACATACTTCAAATAGGTATTTGGAACAGGTATTTTTTCGTACTCGTACTAGTTATACCTAGTACGTGAAAATCCAAGTACGACTCAACTCTAATTGTCGTACAGCATAAAATTTGTTTCTCTTATTAATTCAAACTGTTTTTTTCAAACAGTTTTAAAAAACAGTTGTTTTTGGAAAAAAAACAGTTCGTTTTCGTTTTTTGAAAACAACAGAAACGCCCATCACTACTAGAAACATCATTTAACCAACTTGAGTTTGTATCTGCTGACGCGGGTATTTTTTCGACGTCCTTTTTGGCTATAGTCTTGCCAAGAAAAAATGAAGCTTCTTGGATTTAACCATCATATTATTGATCACATAGCTTGAATTTTAGGCTTTATTTGATGTTTTGAAAAAGCTTGAGAGGCCTAGTGAGTATAGCACTGGCTTTTTGTGTAGCGGCTTCTTGTGTAGGGATAGTGCATCAAGTTTTGAGTTGACCTAGCTCTGATTGGGTACTTCATTAAAATCAGGGTTGTAAATTCGTGATGAAGCTTTCCACTACCTCGAACCCCTAAACCCGAACGAGGGTTGTCGAGGAATTCCTTTCCTTTCCTTTGATGTTTTGAAAAACGAGCTCACGAGAGTTACCTGTTTTCTAGACTGCTCTTTCAAACGTTGAAAAAAATTTTGTCGCTTTGAGCCACCAGTGGGTGTTAAGTATTTAAATGTCTGTAAAAATTTAAATGTTTCTTCAAAAAAGTTTCTCCATAAACAAGCCATTTTGTGATTGGGCATGATTTGTCTCCGTAATATATAAAGCCATTACTATATAGTAGGTATATAATAGCTCTCATCATATCGTCGCTGTAAAATCAAACCGGCATATCTGCAAAATGCATATTTTTCACCAGAGCGCTTTAAAGTTTTGGCGTGTGGGCTGTTTCCTCGTAAATGCATACCGGAACAGCACCATTAGACGGATTTTTATTCAACTATACGATATGCCGATGCGACATAAAAATAGACGGGAAAAAAAAAATTTTTTTGATACCAAAAACTCAAAAACTCAATTTTTGCAGATATGCCGGTTTGATTTAACAGCGACGATATGTTCAATTTACAAGCTTAGGTTTTTTCTTCGTTGACTTTGCTTCGTACTAGGAATCATTACTTTCATTTGCCAAACTTGCGATACGTTTGACATTCGTCATGTCAATTGTCTATATACATGTATTTGTTATTTAAAAAGTAAGTTACTTACGTGAAGACACAGCTACAAACTATTGGCTAAGTATTGACGAATTATGATTAGTTTTTGTTTACAAAAGTGCGCAGCAACGACGACTAAGCGAGGCGCAGCGTCACAATGTCACACTGAAACCCTCGTTTGCATCGCAATAGTTTGTGAGCCTGTCCCACTCCTGAGGTTCAGCGGTAGCTTGTGAGGCTGTCCCGCTCCTCACGAATTGAAGTGCCTCTATCGCATAACTCTCAGCTATTTGTTGTATGAAGGTTTATTATCTTCATAGCTGTCTGACAAAATTTGATATTTTGTCGCGGCCCACCAACTAATAACCATGTTACACCAGTGTGCCGCATCACGTATTTTGCGTAACACTGCCCTAAATGATGTCGTTTTCGCTTTTTCTGCTGTTGATTCCTGGCAAAGTGGTTCTGGCAGCCAAACTAGATGTTTTCCCAAAATCTGTTCCTTTGCTTTTCTGGCGTTGTGCAATGTTTTTCCACAACAGAAGTCAGTTTTTCCCAAATAAAGTTTACCCGAGAAGTTAGGGAAAACAGCTGCAGCCAAATCATTCTTCTTGTGAAAGGACATTTTACAAGTTCCCTTATATTTATTTTTTGATTACTTAACCAGCAGTGCTAATGCACTGAAACCTCAACAAGGAAAAATAATAAGATATTAATAGTAGTATTTTCTTATCGGTCTACAAAACGCTTTTGAATGCTGTGTGTAAGACTCTCCAACTTAGACTACCAAATAAAACATTCCCTGTTACATCCAAAACCTAGCCCGAATTCGTTTCCCTTATTATATCAGGTTTGGTCATTTGATCCAACATAGGGTAAGCTCTCTTTGCCATGAAATGTGTTGGTCATTTTAAGCAACATATTGCTCATTATTGTATCGGGAGTGGATCGACATTGGCTAAACCGGTCATAAGTTTAAAGAAAACCAGGAAAAAAGCCAGCGACATCGAAATGCCCTAGCTATTCTAACAACACGGTGTATTTTACCCTGTCAAAGGTCAAGGTCAGTATGAACTGGCATCAAATATCTATGATAACTTAGGATATAATTCCCAAGCTCAACTAAGTTTTTTTTTTGTGAAGTACGATGCTAGTCCTTCGAGGACAAGTGACTAAAAGCACTCTAAATTCTACTATGAATGATACTCTCAGCCAAAACAAAGGGATAAGAAGGAGGTGATTTTGGGAGACATGTCAAAATATTATCATTGTTAGATGCGTCCAACTACTGTGTTGTTCACTCCGTTGGAGTTTCGTGCATTGTTGTTGCAGTTCCGATAATTTGAAAGTCCAAAAGTACACGAGAAGTTCTTCATTACTGTGCTTCTTGCGCGGCATGGAGGTTTTACAGACTGTCCTTATGGACACCATATTTGAAGCGATGGCTGATTCAGCGGTCTTTCTTTCACTCAAACTCTACCAGTCTATTGTATTCGCTCTTGCTGCTAGGACCTCTTACCTTGTCTACAATCCATGTTGTTAGCATATTGTGGATTTCTCAGATTTAGCTGGTGTCCTGATGATCACTGCTTGAGTAACTTTCCAGCGCACCCCAGTTTTGAATGACTACTATCAAGCTCTCCTAGGCAGAAGAAGCTGTGAGATAGTCTTTCTGTGCTCAAGACGCCAGGACGTAGTTATTGCACCGACTTTTACTACTTCAAGTCCAGGACACATAATAAGTATCTAATCCGAGAATTGGTGTAATCTATTTACTTTGGCATTGAAGTCACTGGGTACTACACTGAGTCTGCTCAAAACGTGCAATTTGATTTCTAACTCGTATGAACTTTGCTTCTTTACTATGGCTCACCGTAGTCAACCCTATCAATTCAAGCTGTTATATAGCTTCTGTACTTAGAAGAAGACACACTTTCTTTTAACTGTTCACTTAAAAGTAGGAGGTTGAAACTCTTAGTTATATGCTGATTTGGAGAACAGTTCATTCGCAATTTATATATTGCTTAAATTTGCTTGTAGAACAGAGGTTATTGGATAATTTGTTTACCTTTCCCAACGTTTCATTGAACACTCGGCAGTGCCTAAATCCAAACTTTTTTTTCGCAGAACCTAAAAACTATTTTTCTCCCGTTTTCTACTCTGCCTTCTGTGGTAAACCGCGGTCAAGATAGTTTTCTTCATGTCTGATGCATCTGGCTGAAAAATTGCCTTGACTTCAGCCTCACGCTGCATTTAGTCTTGACACGGTGGACTTTTCTCCGAGTATGTATTTGACTACCCTCCTACCGATGCTCCTTTAGTGCTACCTTCTTCACCAAGTTCCACATAGATATTTTTTGGCCGAGTCTGCCGTAGAGACTTCAGGCTTTGCTTTGTCTAACAACCTCCTTCAGGACATCGAAATAAGATGGTCTATCTCTAGGCCTAATCAAGATTACTTTCGCTTGGGATTTGATCCTGTTTATATTTATTTGCAGAATACTGTGCGGCTCGTAGAGAGTTATTCACTTTTTGGTTCAACTTTGAATAAGATAAGCTCCTTTGAAGAATAATATCTATTCTATTGGAATTGTTTTTGCGGGATGATTAAAATTGAAAAATTTTTATTTATCTTGAAAATTTTATTTGACAAAGTGGTTTCGAAAGCATGCACTGATTCTCATCAGACACTAGCACGCAGTGCATACTTGACTGGTGTGACCACTTGTAGTTGGAATCATTAATTGTTATTTACGCTGGTTGTGACAAATTTTAACATCTCCGACTTATATCCATGGAAATAATTTACTCATAAAGGTTATTGATTTGTGATCACGGTTTCCTTCTTGTCTATAATCGCATAGACAACGTATATCGTCTCTAAAGCTTATCAAAGCAGAGAATAATTGATGCGGGAAACTCGATCGTTTTGCGGAATAAGCCTCCGAAAGCAGAATCAAATTGGAATTGTTCCAATTTGACAATTCCAATTTGATTCTGCTTTCGGAGGCTTATTCCGCAAAACGATCGAGTTTCCCGTGTCAATTATTCTCTGCTTTGATAAGCTTTAGAGACGATATACGTTGTCTATTCTATGTTCTGCCTCTTTTCTCATCTTGTCTTTCCATTAATTGCCCCTGCCGAGCTGGAGGTAGGCTAATTATATTCACGTAATAGAGGTTTTTTCCTTCTTTTCAATTTCTTCACTTGCCTTCTTCCAACTATCCCTGTACTTGACTATTACGTCAAAGCTGGCTTGTTGCGACAGCGAAGCTCTGTCGAGCCATCGTCAGTGCAGTATGATTTAATTTACGGAATCGTAAGCTAATTCACCCTGCATGCCTTTACCCCGCCGACTAGCTCAGTCTGGTTGTGGGCATTTCATCATTATTTGTAAAGGTCAAATCTATTCCATCATTATTAAATTCTTTATTGGTTCTTTCATCATTGTATCAAATATCAAAATCGTGAAAGTAAATGAAAGCAAAAAAAAAAAAACCATAAATATTCAACAAGAGAGAAATAACAACTAACTAGCAAATTGATTTAAAAATAATACAATTTTAGCTAGATCTCTACCGATTGAGGCTGTTCACTGCTGTGAGTGAGTACTAATTCCACCCAATTCCGATCGGAATCGGTTCACAGCGATCTTAACACGCAAAAATCAAATATGGATATTCAAAATTATATGAATAAAAAATCAAAAAGAATAAAGTATATGAAAATAAATCAAATACATTAAGCACCCACACCAAAGAAAGAACTCAAATTAAAATAAATCATCAAATAAATCAACGCCAAGAAGAGATATAACAAGTATTGATACTATCTAGTCAGTACATTTCCCAAATCTATAGTTTTAATACTAGACTAAATGTCCTTGTTTTGTATAGTTACTATATTCGAAAGCACTTTAAAAAAAATGACTCATGCAATTCACAACTAGCAATTCTTATGCTTAAATCAAATGAATATCTTTGGACCTCGAAACAAATTATTCGGTACTTTTGGGTTTGACGTCAAATTTTTACTCTAGACAACACAAACACATAAGTGACTCAAAACAACGCAAAGAAGACGAAACCGCAGTTTAAGACACGTTGATACACGTATTAACAATTCCAGAGAAAAAACGTCCTTCGGAGAAAAGCAAATTTCTCAGCAATTTTCCGGCTACAACCTTCCACCACAAGAGCTAACACGCGGATGATATTGTGGAACAATAGACAATAGAATGTCTCGGCTGTCAGTTGTTTGACAACTGTCACCTATTGCGCCGTCGCGGCCTGCTGAGGTTTCAATATTTTTACTAATGTTCGAAGAACATTAGTATTAAAATCGCTTCGCCGAAAATTCGTCATATATATATATATATATATATATATATATATATATATATATATATATATATATATATGTATATATATATATATATATATATATATATATATATATATATATATATATATATTCATATATATATATATATATATATATATATATATATATATATATATATATATATATATATATATATATATATATATATATGTATATATATATATATATATATATATATATATATATTCATATATATATATATATATATATATATATATATATATATATATATATATATATATATATATATATATATTTGAATGTGAATGAATATATATATGAATATATATATATATATGTATATATATATATATATATATATATATATATATATATATATATATATATATATATATATATATATATATATATATGTATGTATCAGCAAAATGGTTAAGAGAGATAATCTCTGAAGTGGCGGATCCGATTGAGCTGAAATTTTTAGAAAACATAGACGTACATATATAACAGGTAGGTCCATGACTTGCTAAAATTTAAGATCAGATATCTTAAACCTTTTGGCGGCGGCGGGCATTTAAGTGAATTTTCAGGGGCTCCTATATTTCCAAGCAGTGTACATTTTTGTTCAAAAAAAGTACTAGGAATGAAAACTTATTATGTTTTAAGTTTGCATATGATAAAAAAGTAGAAATTTTGAGCCTTGTGTTGGCGCTGAGTGCCTAAAAGTAGGCAAGGATTTTTTTTCAAAATTCGAATTGTCATAACTTCTAAGAAAAACAATGAATCATCGTGAAATTTTCAAATAAAATATTTCAAAATTCCGTGGGAAACAAGAACGGCAACCCGTGATGAAATTACCTCTATTTTCAGCACTCAAAACTTCTGTTCACGAGAACTGACGATCGGATAATGCGATCAATATGAAATTTACAGAACATGTTGAAATTTGCTAGAATCAGGTCTGATAGAAGTGATTTTGAAAAACGAGCAACACTGTGGCAGTGGTGCCATTTGGAAAAATCGCTGCGAAAAAAAACTGGTTTTTGGCCTATAGCTTCCGATTTAGCCATCAGATTTTAACGAAATTCACGCAGTAGGTGAACCTTACTTTAAGATAGATTTCATAGAAATTTGGTTGAAAAATTAGTATAGAGACGCCAGCTACGGCAATTTTCGTCTCCTAAATATTGTAAATTTGCTCAAGAAAATAAAGATTTTTTCCCTATAACTTCCGATCCAGCGACGAAATCAAAACGAAATTCATGTGATAAGCATATCTTGTAATTCTGTAATTCGATTGTAATTCTGTAGGAATTTCTTTGAAAAACCGTGAAAGGGTTGCCAGCTATGATGAATTTCGTAATTTATTTACATTTCTTTATCGAGCGATGTTGTCATAAAATTTCCAAATGGGAATGATCCTGCAATGACAATTAACAACAAATATTTACGTTTCAAAAATTTAAAAAGTTTGGACGATGGTAACTCTAAAATTTAATTCACTCATATAACTTACAGCGCAGCCATTCAATCGAAACGAAATTCATAGGCTGGGTTTCACACAACGTGAAGCAGCTATGGTGCTAGCACATGATTGCCAGCACCGGACAATTTCGTAAATATCGCACCAACAGATGCTTCTATTTTCTATTCATAAGCAAACCATTTACCATTAAATAAGCAACCGATATTTAAATGTTCCGAGTTTTGGAAATTTTACTGTTTGTTACTTGAATCTATAACCAAGTTTATTAGGTTATTCATCTGCATCATCCCCCTTCTATGGTTAGCATAATTTATGACAAACGACTTCGATTATATAAAAGCACTAAAATATTATATAAAAGCAAAGCATCTAAGTTATATATCTATATGCTTTTAGAATCGTCAAAAATTGGTGCAACTTCACCAAGCTGTTTATATAATGTTATTTTATTTGAATAAAGCTCTTTGCCCTATAGCCTCCAGCACAGTCATGGTGTCATAACGAAATTCATATGGCAAATTTAAATTATTGTAGACAATATTCAGTAGAAATCTAGTTTGAAAAACAATGATAGGGTTGCCAGCTATGATTGTTTTTGTATTTTTTGACATAGCTTTAGAAAGCGATTTTATCATAAAGTTTTCAAATTGTAGTGGTCTTGTAGTGAAAATACACACCAAAAGTTTGAAAGCTCTTGCGAATGGCATCCCTAAATTTCTTTGTATCCCTATAACTTCCAGTGCAGTAATCGGATCAATACGAAATTCGCAGAGCAGGTTGACTTCAACGTGAGTCAGATATGACTTATTTTTGGTTTTAGTGCTAGCAAAGGACTGCTAGCACGAGGTGTTTCTGTTATTTTCGTACCAATAAATGCTTGCATTAAGTATTCACATCGCGAATATACAATATATAACAATATATATGACAATACATACAATATATAATATATAAGACAATAACAACAATATAACAACAATATATAACAATACACTCAAAATTTGCACAAATCCTCTACTGTTCTTCGAGCATTAGTATTTCTAGCGGTTGGATGCGCTAGGGTTTTTTATTTACTTATTTTCTTTGTATCTAATAATTGTCTCTTTTCAGCATCGCAACAGGCTGCTAAGCTGTGAAGTACTCGGTTCAAATCCGACCATGACCACAAATCGGGTTTCGAGTTGACCTAGCCCTGAATTGAAACCAGAATTAAATTAGGGGTAAGGTGAGTCGTGGAACTTATTGCTTTACAATTGTGCAGAATATATATGAGTAATGTCTCAAAACTGTACATAAAAACGGGTGATTTAGTAGCCTACGCAACAATATATATTTTTTTCGTGTTTTTGAAATAATTTATAAAATAAGCCTCAACTGTCGTCACTGGGTCAGACATTTCACTCATATAACATACACTTTCACTCATACAACCCCGTAAAAAATGAAGAAAATCCACCATGAGAAGTCTATGAGAAGAGCATCATTTGATAAATACGCCAAGTAATACAACTCAATCAATAATGGTTTGCAGCCAAAAGTTTATAATCATAATATACATTAAAATTTACTTATTTCGTATATAGTATCGTTTTCGCGTTTTATTTTAGTTCAAAATAGTCAAATGCACTAAAACTAAATTTAATGCCTTCTTTTTATTTTTATTTTATTCAGCAAACATTATTCGGGTTTCATTTTCCAGGATATCAATTCTGCCTTATTCTTACCCATCTTTTTAAGCCTACCTACAGAATGATACTCCCCTTAGAAATGTTTGAGGACATTTCAACCGAATTTAAGCTTATTTGAAAGTTTATCGAAGCTCAAATTGTATCTCAATAGAGGACTATTTGCATGGCAAATGTTATTCAATAAGCAAACACAAGAAATTGGTCATGGGTTTGTAACCTTTTGCTTCATTATTATTTAATTCATGTATTGCTTTGTTGCTAAGCATTTCAGTACAGTCGAGAGAAAATCAGAATTCTACGAAGCACCAAAGGGAACGACGGCATAAAAGGCAATCTAAACAAATTTAAAAAGGATTTCGGCCATGTACTTTCTACATGTTCAGCAATAGTACCTACCTTAGGTCGATACCGCACATGAATCACCATGTTAGAAATGAACATGTTTAAATCGGGTTCGATACCTCTATTTGAAAGGAGAAAAAGTATCAACTAAATCCTACGTGCCTACACGCGTTTGTGCTTGATTTAAAGGTGAATAAACTTTCAGGTGTATTGAGTTCGTTAAAAAGTGTTCCTTTCGTCCATTGTACCTTTAATTGGAAAACTTTGGCTTGGAGCTGTTCTTACAAGTCATGCATCCTAAAACCTACTTTGGGACCGAAAAACTCAATATCTATTTGTGTAGTATTTAATAGACTTTGTGCGAAATACATAGGTCTCTTCTATTGATGAGTGAAACGATTGAGTTGAAAATGAAGTGCAGTTAAGGCAATCGAATTATCATAATTTTAAGTGAGAGTTTAGAATTTAGGTTAAAACAGATTAGCATTCAAATTGACCGTTTCGTAGATCTTTTTTTGTAATTGAATATTTTGCAAATAATTGAGCCTTGAGCCTGTTTGAAGAAAAGATGCTTAACATGAAGTTTGACGCAGTAAACAAAGTATTAATGCATATAATGTGTCAATAAATGTCACTAGCGTGATAGAGAATAATATCCATCTTGCCTCCATAAGCAAAACAATATTTGGTCCGATGAAAAATCGAAAACATTGGCTGTTTGAGTATGGACACTTTATATGTCTCAGCACTTGCTTTGTGAAATTATGATGGGTACCTGGGCAAAATTTATGACTGAAACTGATATTGGCTGCTTATTTGGGTGATAAAATAACACTAACACAAAAAGTCAGATTCTCTTTGAATTGCTAGCTTTATTATATATTGTGCTTCTCAACGACGGTAAAAAGTTACTATCAGAAAAGCAGGTCTGGAACTAAATATTGAGATCACTCTCTCTAGCTCAGAGTACTCATGCGTCACTAAGTGGTAGGCTAGTAAACATTACACCAACAGAGAGCATGAAGCATTATTGGTTGACATTCATCAATACACACTGCGAATTTTATCTTCGTCTCAATGGCCAAAGCAGTAGCTTGTAAAGTAAAAACTCTAGCGATTAGGAATCACTAGAAATGCTGATTGTTGAGGATTCCATTCAATTCAATTTTGTTAATTTGTTCTTTGGGTATACAATGATATTAGGAATAGTAACATACATAATATAGTATACTAAAAGTATTTTTTGGAGTGATTCAGCGTTCGCTCTACAACTCTGGAGTGCTTAAATACCTAATTTGGTTGAAGTAGTGTGAGTTTTATTGTAATATTACGCTTTTAGAACATATACTAAAAAAACCTACTAAAAACTTAGGACTGTGGTAGCACGGCATGTTGCCTCTCGTTGTCCGTCAGAGGCGTCATTGTCGCAGAAAGAAGAAAGACTATGCAGTTCAGCGGTCGAGAACGAAGATCACTCTCTTGGTAATCGGAGACGAACGAGTTCGGGTGTTTAAGCAAAATAGTGATGTAATCATAGAGTTAGAAAGTTAAATTTGAATAAATAAAACACGAAGTTTGTTACGTTGGCAAATGCTCATTTATTTGTCGTGGTATCCTGATCCTAAGCTTAGTAGGAGAAATATCTACATTAAGAGAGATATCTACATTGGTGACCCCAAGCAAGTAAGTGCGTAGTTCATTTATTCGATGGTAAACGACGAATTTCAAGATGCTGATGACGGCCATATTCGGTAACAACCAGCCGACAGCTTCATGGTGGCCGCATGTGCCAAAATCAGCAGCCTCACCATCAGACTGCCACCTTTTTGGCAAAATCAACCAATTTTATGGTTTTCGCGGGTGTAAGCTCATTTTTGAGCGAACAAAATAACGAATGACGCCGCTCAATTCGACCGAGTTGTTACTGAGTTAGATATGTCGGCGCTCCGCCACGTGTCCGACATCTTAGACGCCCCTCCCGAAACAAATATATATGGGACAATCAAGGAAAGGTTTCTGGCCGTGTATGGGCAAACCGAAGATGAGCGCATTTCGGAGCTGTTATACGGGCTCGATTTGGATGATCAACGTCCATCTCAGCTCTTGCGCTACATGCAGGGAATCGCGGGAAAGAATGTTAGTGAATCCGTGGTCAAATCGTTGTGGCTAAAACGCGCAGTCCGCTCTAGCTGCATTTGAATCTGACAGCCTTAGCAAGCTAGCGGCCGCCGCGGTAGTTAAGATAAGGACACCTGAGTCCATAGAGTGTGTTGAATCGGACACAAAATACGTTGAAAAACAAATCGACGAGCTCCGTTTGGAAATTAACCTCCTTCAAACTTCTTTGGCACGTGGTTCTGAATGTAGGCACTGTCACCGCGCTCAGAGTCAACCACCTTGGAACCCTCATGAGCCCTGGAAAACCGCACACGACAGCGTATGTTATTATCATAGGCGTTTTGATATAGCAGCAAAGCGATGTCGTCCGCCATGTTCCTATGTTGTTTCTGAGTCGGAAAATGCCCCAAGCCACTGATCGGACAGGCGGCGTTCAGCGGTTCAAACAGAAACCACCTACAAATATAGGATGGTAGCACAGGGTTTCATTTTCTCATTGATACAGGTGCCTATGTTTCCGTGATTCCTGCCACCGAAACCTTGCGAAAACGAAATATATCATCGGAAATTAAATTGTTTGCTACCAACGGAATACTCATAAATACCTTCGGTAAGAAAATGCTTAACGTATCGTTAGGCCTCCGACGACGTTTCAAGTGGATGTTTTGTGTAGCCACTGTGTCTCGTCCGATTTGAGGTGCAGATTTTTTAAAATATTATGGTCTCATCATCGACATCAAACACCAACGAAACATGGACCCTTCCACTCGAACTTTGTCTCGAGGATCAATTAATAGCAATAATTAGTGCTCTGTCTCTACGATTAATAGAAACACCTCATGCCACAAACTCCTTGAACAATTTCCGGGACTAACTAACCCTTCAATTAACGTCAGCGCCGCCGCCTACGCGACACGTCATTATATTATTACTCATGGCCCACCTGTGGCAGACCGACCACGGAGGCTTACGCATGAGAAACTCAAGGTGGCTAAGACGGAATTCCAGTATATGTTGGAGAGGGGTTATTGTCGCCCATCATGTAGTCCTTGGGCAAGCCCACTTCATTTAGTTAAAGAAAATGATGGGTCGTGGCGCCCTTGTGGGGACTACCGCCGCCTCAATGCGGTAACTAAACTAGACTGGTATCCGATGCGCCATATCGAAGATACCACAGCAGAATTGGCTGGTAAATGCATTTTTTCAAAGATTGACCTGTTAAAAGCATTTCAGGAGAACATTCCCAAAACGGCTGTCACCACGCCTTTTGGACTATTTGAGTTTACGGTAATAACGTTTGGCCTCCGAAATGCTGCAGAATCATTTCAACGGTTCAGGGATCAGGCGCTTTACGGTATGGAGTTTTGTGTCTGTTATGTGCACGACATTTTCGTGCCATCCGAGTCAGTGCAGCAGCACATAGAACACTTTAATAGGCTTTTCGAGCGCCTTGACAAATGTGGTATCATCATTAATGTGGCAAAGTGTATCTTTGGAGCAAAACAGGTGGAGTACCTGGGTAACTTAATTGATGAACGTGGAACGTGGAACTGTTAGGAATTTTTCCTAACAAAACACACAAAAACCTCAAACTGTTTTACCACAATTCTGGTGGTATGAGAGGTAAATTATCTAAACTTTATCTCGACGCCAAATCGTGCCATTTTAATTTACTTGCCTTCACCGAAGCTTGGCTTAATGATTCACATACAAACGAAGAAATTCTCGACAGCAGCTGGACTATTTACAGAGATGATCGCGACTACTGCTCTACAGGTCAGACGCGAGGAGGTGGTGTCTTAATTGCTGTGAGTAATACACTTCCAAGCAGACGCATCGATACCACGTAATGTTCCAGTACTTAATTGTTAAAATCTCTTTCAATAATACGTCAATTTACATTGGTGTAGTTTATATTCCACCCAGATCCGACGAATCAGTATACAACCATCTATGTGAATCAGTATCTTCCTTCGTATCATCTCTTAACGAGAAAGACAAAGTCATATTTTTGGGAGATTTCAATCGCCACAATCTATATTTTATTCCCGATGAAATTGATACTTACCTTCTCCCTGTAAACCTGTCAGACTCCAACGACCTCAACCTGACGAGTACCTTCTGTGGCAACGATTTGCAGCAAGTTTGTCCGACTCCTAACCAAAATGGTAATTGGTTGGATCTAGTGTTCACTAACGCTTATGATGAAGTAGTGGTAAGTCCAACTAATGACGCAGAGCATCTTTTTACAAATAGTTTACACAACACTGCACTAACAGTTGAACTTCCCATTTCTGATTCTATTTACTTAAGAGCGTACAATAATTCAATTGTATATGACTTTCTTAACGCTAATTATGAAAGCATTCACCATCACCTTGACGCTATAGATTGGACGAATACTCTTTCAACGTTAGATCTTGAGGAAGCCATTTCCACTTTTTATAACAAAATCTTTGACGCCGTTGAAAGATATGTACCTAAGATAAAAAATAAGAAAAAGTTGTCTGAGCCATGACTTGATAGGGACCTTAGGCATTTGCGAAATCGTAGGAACAAACTTTATAAGCGGATTAAAAACAATATTAACACTAGTTCTGCTATTGAGGATGAATATAACGAAGTTGCTAAGCAGTTTTTAGCAAAGTCTCACGAGGCTTATGACAATTACATTAAGACAACGGGCGAAAATATAATCCGCGACCCGAAAAAATTTTACGATTTTGTTAATGTGAAGCGAAAAACCACTGGTTATCCCTCGTTGATGTTCTGTAATGATATCACTTCTTCCTCTCTTAATGAGATTTGTGATTTATTCGCAGATAGTTTCCAGAATATTTTTAATGCACCAGACCCATCAAACTCACACCACTCTTTCTCTCATCCTACTCCTACAGATTTTGTCGGGCGATTTGAAATCACACGTGACGAAATACATAAAGCTATTTCAGAACTCGACTGCAACAAAGGCCCTGGGCCCAACCTTCTTCCTCCAACTTTCTTGCGCAACTGTGTAGAGCAGTTTATAACTCCCTTTCATATTTTTTTCAACAGATCACTTTCGTCTGGAGTTTTCCCATCTTGCTGGAAACTTTCGTATGTCACACCCATCTTCAAAAATGGTGATAGACGCTGTATCGGAAATTATAGTGGCATTGCCATCTTATCTTCAATTCCGAAACTTTTTGAAAAGATTGTGTACGATAAACTTTCTCCACTTGCTGACTCCCGTCTGAACGAGCAACAACATGGGTTTAGAAAAGGTCGCTCAACTACCACAAATTTGCCAGTCCTAATCTCAGACGTGCTGTGTAAAATGGAGAAAGGATGCCAAATTCAGGCAGTCTATACAGACTTTACTAAAGCTTTTGACAGAGTTGACCACCCTACCTTAATTCTTAAACTCCAGAAATTCGGATTTGCCGGATCTTTGCTTAGCTGGCTGACTTCCTACCTTCGAAATCGAACACAACTGGTAAAATTTCAAGGACGCTTATCGAAAAATATCTCTGCTAGCTCTGGTGTACCACAAGTAGCCATCTTGGTCCACTTCTTTTTAATATATTCATTTCTGACCTATCTGAAGTCCTAGCAAATATACCTCATTTACTTTATGCCGACGATCTCAAAGTCTATCACATCATTAAATCTAAATCTGATGCACTCTTTATCCAATCTAAACTTGATTCACTTGATCATTGGTGCAATGAAAACAAGCTCTCTCTCAAAATTGCTAAGTGCCAAGTTATAAGTTTTTCCCGAAAACATATCGTCTCACACAATACGTACTTCCTCGGTAATAATTTGTTAGCTCGAGTTGAAAACGTTGTTGACCTTGGTGTTATCTTGGATGAGAGACTCCGCTTCACCTTGCATTATGACAAAATGTGCAAACAAACAGTTAGGCTTCATCAAAAGGCGTGCGAAAGAATTTCGTAACCTGTGGGTCACAAGATCCTTATACATCTCACTTGTACGCCCCATTCTCGAATATGCTTCCATTTACTGGAATCCGGCTTTTGAGACCCACAGTAACAGACTCGAGTCCATACAAAAGCAATTCTTACTTTTCGCATTGAGAGATCTATACAACCCTTACGATTTTAGCGCGCTTCCTCCTTATGAGTTTCGACTTGGTCACCTTAACTTATTGCCACTTGCATCCAGAAGAAAGATGATTTCGGCCTGCTTCACATTTGACGTCATTAGAGGCGTTATCAGAGTTGAGTTCCTCAATAATAAAATGGTGTTAAATAACCCGGTAAGGAGCACCAGGTCCTCTAGTTTTCTTAAGGAATATCCACATTCCACTACTTACGCAGTTAATGAGCCGATTAATAGATGCTGCAGGATATTCAATAGCATAAGTAATCTGTATTCTCCAACGGTCTCAGAATTATCCTTCAAATCTTCCCTTTTCCAAGCCATCCGCAACTCCTTATGTTAAGCTATTTGTCAATGTTTTATATATTCGTTATTTATTTATTATTATTGATTTATTTGTTAATTATTTGATTTATTTAATTTTTTTTCGTACTACTTTTATATACTCATATTAAGTTTTCGATTTTTTATTTTGTTTTGTATTGTTTATGTTACTAACTTTTATATATAAAGATATATATATATGGTTAATGAATAAAATAAAATAAAATACATCACCCCCACCAGGACGAGTAGAGGCGATCAGACGATTCAGGAAATCTTCCACGATCCAGGAACTCCGACTCCGGCATTTTTTGGGGGCCTTAAACTACTATCGCCGGTTTATTCCAAATGCTGCTGAGCTCCAAGCTCTTTTGAATAGATACTTCAAAAACTCAAAGAAAAATGATAAATTGATAATTTCCTGAACACAAAAAACTGTAAAAGTGTTCGAGGAGTGCAGAAATAGCTCGGCAGAGACTGCTTTGCTCGTCCAATTCAAACCTGGAAATTCGCTGAGACTAATCACACACGCTTCCGACCTAGCAACAGGTGCGGTCGTGGAACAGATTCAAGAAAATTGTTGGTGACCACTTGCATTTTTCCAAAAGAAACTATCTCGTACTGAAGCCAGATATCGCGCTTACGATCGTGAGCTACTCGCAATCTTTGAAAGTATCCGTTATTTTCGTCATTTGTTGGGGGGTTCACAGTTTTCAATTCACACGGATAACAAACCGCTCACATACGCATTCTCTCAACCGGCTAACACAGCGTCTCCACAACAGATCAGGCAATTCAACTTTATTTCGCAGTGCTCGACTAACATACGGTATTTACCAGGCCAGCAAAACGGAATGGCAGACGCCTTATCACGCAAAGAAAGAATCTGCATGCTCAGTCTGACCGACGAGGAAGAATTTCCACGCCAGTAACGGCTAGGCAAGGAAATTCAAATGTTAATCCAAAATAATACTACATCACTCAATTTGCAGCCTGTAATATGCAATGGCCGGGAGCTCATCTGCGACACATCGTTAGGATTCAGCCGCCCCCTCGTTCCCGTTTTTAACATATTTCACCAGACAACGCACTCCAGTGGTCGAATTCCATGCAAGGCTGTTGCCCGGAAGTATGTGTGGGTCAATATGAAAAAATATATTCGAGCTTGGTCGCGTTCCTGTATACCTTGCCTGCGTTCAAAGATTCATCAACATCAAAGAAACCCGATTCAATCTTTCTAAACGCCAGAGGAGAGGTTTCAGCATATCCATCTGGATATCATCGGCCCACTTCTGCAATCGCAAGGCTACAAGTACTGCCTCACAGTAATTGATCGATTTACCAGGTGGCCCGAGGAAATTCCCTTGGCTGACCAGACGGCGGATTCTGTGGCCAAGGCTTTCTTCAACACTTGGATTGCACGTTTTGGGGTGCCTCGGACGATCACAACGGTTCAGGGCACTCAATTTGAGTCGGCACTGTTTAAAGCCTTGGCCAACTTTATTGGCTGCGAAAAAACGACAACCTCTCTTTATCACCTGGCATCTGATGGAATCGTCGAGCGCTGGCACCGGTTGTTTAAAGCGGCCATTACGTCACATGATATGGCCTGACGTTCTACTAACAGTTTTGTTGGGCCTTCGCACTAGCGTCAAAGAAGATATATCGCCATCGTGTGCTGAGATGGTCTACGGCACTACACTCTCTATTCCTGGAAAAGTTTTTGTTCCTGATCAGCCGTCCGTTGAGCCTGATGAATTTTTGGCAAATCTGCGTAACGTGATGTGTCAACTTCGCCTGGTACCGACAACCCACCGAAACGTCCAAACCACCTTCATCAACAAGAAGCTATCATCATGCTTGCATGTTTTCCTAGGGGTAGATGCGGTTAGGAAAGCCCTATCACAACCTTATACTGGGCTGCATAAGGTTATTGACCGTATTTTAGATCAGCTGTTCACAGTAGCTGTCAACGGGCGCATAGTTAATGTTTCGACGGAGCGTTTAAAGTCTGCGTTTCTGGAAGTTCAGCCAAACCAAGACGAGTCGTTCGTTATTACCCGAAGCAACAGTTTAACGCATCAACGCAAGAAGATATCGACGTTCAATACCGTCACTACACAAGTTTCGGGGTTTCTTCCAGCTGATCCTGTTAACAGACATCACGAAGAAACCGCACGATCACTCGTGGACCATAGCCATGTCGATGTCCAAGTCAAACCCTTCAATCCTCCACCGGCAAGCCTTCAAACTTACCGGCCGAGCAGAAGGCGTTCATCACTTTAAAATCGAGCTCTGGGTGGTAGCCGTGTCGTTAGATCTAGTGTCTTGAATTCTGCGCCAGCTGTTCAGGATTTGTAGCATCAGCTGTCAAGAGTAATCACATCGTGCCATACGCAATGCCACTCGCGGGGGTGTATTGTGGCAGCACGGCATGTTGCCTCTCGTCGTCCGTCAGAGGCGTTGTTGTCGCAGAAAGAAGAAAGACAATGCAGTTCAGCGGTCGAGAACGAAGATCACTCTCTTGGTAATCGGAGACGAACGAGTTTGGGTGTTTAAGCAAAATAGTGATGTAATCATAGAGTTAGAAAGTTAAACTTGAATGAATAAAACACGAAGTTTGTTACGTTAGCAAATGCACTTTTATATGACCTGATATCCTGATCCCAAGCTCAGTAGGAGAGATATCTACAGGACTATGCATAGGAACTAACTACTTAAACATATTTAACCTAAAAAAAACTCTAGGGCACCTGAATCGCTAGAAATACTAATGTTCGATGAATAGTAGAAGAATCGCGCAGATTTCGAGTGCATATTCTACCACATGTGCCCCAACCTGTTTCAAGTGCAAAATCACTTTGGTCTTAACAATGTATTTAAACTCATAGGGTTGAAGGGATTTCAGGAGTTTCAAGATTTAGGAAAGCCAAACATTGCAAAACTTTGAAAGCAGCATAGCACAACATAAACCAAAAAATGCTTAGTGTTTGCAATACTTTACCAGCACTGCAACTAAAAGTCTTCCATAATTGTCTCACGTCAAAATTAAATAACTATTACCATAAGAGCTTGAGTAGCCTAGTGGTTAGAGCACTGGCTTCTTGCGTGTGGGGTCCCTGGTTCGAATCCAGGTTGGGACGAGGGTCCGCGCACCAAGCTTTGAGTTCACCTAGCTCTGATTAGGTACCTGATTTACAATCGCGCTGACACATGAGCCGCTTCTGTACAAGAATGTGGCTTGTGGATTCGGCACCAGCCTGAGTGTATTCCAGCTAAAAGGAAGGGACAAGACAAGGGCTTGTATTGTCGCCAAAAACGAGGTGAAAGCAATCTTGATTTCGCAGCTTTGTGATGGGGATACAACCACAGTGTGTGTGGAGTGGGGGATCGCTGGTAGCGGCACGAAGCGGTGCCTGTTGTCGGCGGTCTATCTACCATACGACATGGATCCCATCACGCCCGGACTGAGAAGATTGGCAGAAGCGGCTATGACAACGGATGTTGTTATCGGCTGTGACGCAAATGCTCACCACGAAATATGGGGAAGCACCAACATAAACGAGAGAGGTAGGTGTTTGCTAGAATTTCTAACGTCAACCAACCTCAACATCCTCAACATAGGTAACAAACCAACATTTATAACTAGAAACAGGGCTGAGGTAATTGATATTACCCTGGCAACTCCAGGCATAATGGAAAGTGTCCACAGCTGGCAGGTTTCTAATCTGCCATCGCTCTCGGACCATCAATGGCTATGCTGGAATATCGGTTGTTCTGTTATCTCACCTAAAAAGGTACGGAACCCGAGAACAGCACAATGGGAAGTTTACTCTAGGAAAACAAATAGACACCTCAGGGCACTAGACGATCTGGATCTTTCGAGTCCGGGACGACTTAAAGAGCAGGTGAATCGATTAACAGGAATCTAAGTGTCAGATTTCAAAGACGTGTGTCCGGAAAAGCCCGTTAGGAAGAACGCTACCTTATGGTGGAATGGTGAACTAACAGAGGCTAGAGGTCACACACGAAGGGCGTTTAACAACGCAAGGCGGTGCGGACACGTTGAAGACTGGCATCGATACAAGCAGGAGCTGTCGCTCTTCAAAAAGAAGATAAGACGGGCCAAGCGCGACTCATGGAGGGAATTCTGTGAGAACATTGAAGGAAGTACAGAGGCTGCCAGAATCAGGAAGGTCCTAAGCGTAACCCCCTGCGTACCTACGCTTTTGCGAAGGGAAAACGGGGATTGGGTGGAGGACCCAAAAGAGTGCCTGGACATGCTAATGGAAACTCACTTTCCAGAATTAGCTTGCGCGGCACCACGTAGTAACGTACTTCGAGATACCCACCGGGCGTCTGAACGGCTGATCAAGGAAGTAGTTGATGAGGTCAAGATCGAGTGAGCTATTGGCACATTCCGACCTTACAAAGCTACAGGGATTGATGAGATATTACCCATCATGCTTCAAAAAGCAGATAAAACCATCATTCCCATTCTGCAGCGTATTTTTACCGCATGCCTTCGCTTCGGGGTAGTACCCGAGCAATGGACGAAAGCTAGGGTGGTCTTCATTCCGAAACCTGGTAGGTTGAATCATCATTACGTGAAGGACTTTAGACCAATCAGCTTAACATCGTTTCTGCTCAAAACACTAGAGAGGCTTGTTGATCTGCACATCAAAAGCTCGATTGATGTCGCGAGACTCTGTGTTGATCAGCACGCGTATCTAGCGGGCAGATCAGTAGATACGGCATTACACAAAGTTGTCGCTACAATAGAAAAATCCTTACGGCAGAAGGAATTCACGCTAGCAGCCTTCTTAGACATTGAGGGGGCCTTCAATAATGTCACTGTCGTAAGTATCATCGATGCCTTGGTTCGATATGGAGTGGATAAAACTCTGGCGACCTGGGCATCTGACTTGCTCAAGAGCAGGCGGATTGAGGCTACCTTTTTGGAGGCCAAAGCGGAAAGATTAGTCGGAACCAGAACACAACAAGGAGGGATTATATCTCCCCTTTTCTGAATCCTGACAGTCAACGAGATACTGGAGAATTTAAGGGCCAGCGGCTTTGAGGTGGAGGCGTATGCCGATGACATTGTGGTTCTTGTGAGGGGTGCGTTCACACAAACTTTGTCGGACCTTGTGCAATCGGCGCTGGACCAGGTCCAAACCTGGGCCAAAAGAGTCAGTCTTAGGGCAAACCCGACAAAAACCGAACTTATACTCTTCACAAGGAGACACAGGGTACCGGCTATTACCACGCCTAACCTCAACGGTATAATATTGGAACTTGCTGATAGTGTTAAATATTTGGGCCTTATACTAGACAGGAAACTGAACTGCAGGGCTAATAGTAAACACAAAATAGGCAAAGCTCGCGCAGCACTTTTCGCGTGGCGGTCCGCCTACTCCAATACCTGGGGTCTTAAACCTAGGGCGGCCTATTACATACTCACATGTGTGGTGAGGCCGATTTTGGTGTATGGAGCGATCGTGTGGTGGAAGGCAGCGGAGAGTAAAACTAATATCAAGGAGCTAACAAGACTTTAAAGATTAGTTTGCATATGTACTACGGGCGCTTTAAGAACCGCCCCAACGTCTGGGTTGGAAATGATTTTGGGACTCATGCCCCTAGATCGATTCATCTTTAGAAGCGCAAGCCTAGCGGCGATGCGCGCTAAAAGTTCTGGCATGTGGAACGATTCAGATCAGTGGGGCCACAGCGGTATTCTTACAGAATGCCGCAAAAGATTTGGTTTCGTTGCAGAAGACACGGACCACATGAGCAAAATGATACCTCTTGGCAGGAATTTCCAGGTAAAGATACCCACAAGAACAGACTGGAAGAAAAAGGAAGCTACCACCGATGGGGGCGTCTGGATTTACACGGACGGGTTAAAGACGGACACAGGAGTTGGCTTGGGCGTGTTTTCTACGGATCTGAGCCTTAACTTGTGGTGTAGACTGTCGGACCATGCTACCGTATTTCAGTCTGAATTACATGCTATACCTATGGCAGTTGAGTTCATTAACGGAATATCAGCCAGATCAATGACGATTTGCGTCGACAGTAGGGCAGCTATTCTCGCTCTTGCGTCTTACAGATGTTCTTCAAAAACTGTTAACGCTTGCAGAGTGGAACTCAATGAAAAGGCAAGGAATATTCCTATCCGGATTATGTGGGTGCCGGGGCATAGTGGAGTCATAGGCAACGAAAAAGCCGATGAATTGGCGAGGAAAGGTTCAGGAGCTAGCAATAGCCCCTGCATCACTGTACCACGGTCAATCGCTGACACCACAAGCAAACTTGATGCCGCCATATGGGCCAAACTGAAGTCCGAATGGGGAAAACAGGTTGGACTGCAGGGTAGCCAGGACACTATGGCCATCACCTGATCTAAGCAAAAGCAGGGAACTGCTCAAGCTCAGCAGAAACCGCTTGAGAGCCACGGTCGGCTTGCTCACAGGGCACTGCCTTACCGCGTCTCATGCGAAAAGAATGGGACTGACATCCAGCAATTTATGCAGGAGGTGCGAGATGGAAGAGGACACCATCGATCATACACTCTGTGAGTGTCCGGCCCTAAATAATAAACGCCTCAAGATTTTTGGTTGTTACCACTTTCAAGGGTTAGCAGAGGTGGCCAGTACCGTCACGCTGAGTCAGCTGATCCAGTTTGGCGAAGCGGTCACTTGGCAGCTCTAACAAGCCAGCGGAGGGTGGCAAACGGGCCCAAATTGGTGGCCTAATGCAAGCCGCGTTCCCGCGGCAGCCCTCTTTACTAACCTAACCTAAAATCAGGGGTAAAGTGAGTCATGGAACCAATCACTCCACACTCGTATTCACAATGATTAAATAAATTGTAATGAAGCTCTCTACCAGCTTCAACCCCTAGACCCGTATGAAGGTTGTCGTGGGATTGCTTTGAATCCGAATGATTCAATTACAAAATAATGCGTGCAAACATTTAGTGGTATTATTGAGCTGTTATAGTTCGCTGAGATACTTATTGACGGATTTCATTTGAAATGATTCGAACAAGCACTTTAATCCATTAACGCACTTAATGCAAACTATAGTACCACAATAACACCCTTAAATACTTGCACGCATGCTAAATACCACATATGTACATATATCTCCATATGATTTTTCACTTAGGATAACGAACAATATCAAAATTCGCGCACTTATATATTTGTCGTCTTTCACCTTTTGGAACATTACTAAATTATAACAACATCCACTTATAGAATTCGATTTCAAATGGCATTGAATTTTGTCTTAGAAATGACTAGTTCAGGATACCGCCTAAATCCTAGTACACCCCATCAGAACGATTTTATGGCCTACACCATTTGAAGGGTTTTATCACACAAAACCCAGTTGCAGAATATTGAAATTTCCGTGAAACAAGGAATTCGTCAACAATAAACGTATTTATCATCATTAAATTGCATCCTTATGGAGAAACGAAATATTCTGCAACTAGAACATGGGGCCACGGATTTTGCTTTACATATATATTATGTTTTCAACACTTTACTACCGCAAACAAAACTTACATGAAGAGGTTCAAACAATATGACAGCTCAAGCTATACTACATGGCTCATTGTACTATTTAATATAACGTGTGGGGCCATAATTTCTGCGCCATGTAATTATGGCGCTGGGAACCATATTGCATAGCTCAGAGTACTATGTACATAACGGATGGGACTATAAATAATGCGCCATGTTACTTAGCTCTGGGCGCCATATGGATTTTTTACAGCGTGCAAGCTCGATTGAAGAAATTTTTGATATTCAATGATTAATTAATTTAAGCTTTCAATAATTCAATAATTACTCGATATTAAATGTGATGAGTTGGTGTATAATTTGAAAATATTCATTTTACTTTAAGCTATGTATTGCCTCTATCTCGACTAACTTCTTATGAAAATAAATCAACTACACGGTTTTTATCATAAAATATCCAGTTTGAATTTCAAGCAACTTTATCCACTTAAATAATGTCGAGCATCCATCCTGACAGCATTTTTCAGATCGACCAGCTTTCTTCTGTAATGCAAAACTGAAAACCTACATGCACTCACTTTTAACTATCAACCAAAGCATGACTGAGTCTCCCATCCACATGCTTTCTGCATCCAATTTAATCGGATCACCCTTGCCTGCAAGCCAGCCCACAAATGCAACTCAATATACCGTCAAATTGGAGTAAATTAAACGCAAACTTTTGTCCTGCTTATCAATGAGTGCGAGAATGGTGTTGTTGCATGCCCTCCTCGTTTAAATGCTTTTGTGCTGGGTGCACTGTGCATATACGTGTTCCAGGTCCTTACTTAAGGTATTCGCGTGTAAATGTTTTCCTCATTGCTTGTTCACTTTTCTGCGATTTCCCTGCCGCGGCACTTGTTCAAAAGTCAGTTCGAGCGCCGTGCACTTATATCCTGCCTGCGTCCCGTATCGTTTACAAGAAAGTAGTCAGCACGCTGCACTCACCCATATAATTCATATGTTCCGTTGGAGCATTATTACGGACGCTTACGTGATTTGCGAGTTGATTTCCAAGTGCCGTGTGTCCCGGAGTGGATAAAGGACGATTGCTATTGTAGACGTACGGGTTGTAGACGGTGGATTTAGCTAATGGCAACATGACTGTGAATGAAGGTTTTGTGGTTTAGTGGGCACTAAAGTGAAATTAGAAAATTTACTATCCAACTTACGTAATTATTTGCGGCAGTTGTTTCCATGATTCAAGAGACCTATGTAGTTTGTCGACACGAAACTTCTTGTGATCGGATCATGAACTGGAACTTCAATTCCAATGTTAAGTCTCATAATGATTTTAGCGTAGAAGCCGTTATGGTAGTCATGTAAAAGGTCTCATTTGTTTCCGATCCATGCAAGGCGTTGACGTGCCGACTTTGTGTCATTAATGATTATGCCGTGACTTCGATATTTTGTAGCGAGAATAGCGTTAAGAGCATCGACGTAAACAAGTAAGAAACTATCTTATCTCCCCTTAGGCTAGTGTGAATCATTGAGTATATGGCTCGCATAATTCGCTCCATAAAATGAATAACCTGGTCTTAGTTTTTCCAGCAAACAGGAGAGATAATGATGCGCTTGAATTAAATTCCTACGTTTTTCATAAAATTACTACAAACAGAGAATGTTGAAAGATGAAAAAATTCTTTTTGTTTGGTCCTTTTGAAGAAGAAAAATCAAACACCTCTTTCCCTAACCATTTTCAAAAGATATCCACAATAACAAGGTCCAGCTGATACGTATCCTTAGTTAGTACTTGTGTCATCCCCTTTTTCTAGCTATCACAGTTTAAATTTCTTTATCTATATATATTATTTTATCTATATTTAAAGTTCCTAAGCTAGCAGCACCAATATACTAGAAAATATTGAGTTAAAAATGACGAGTATAATGAAACCACTTATTGATTCGATAACGGATGCGTTCTCTGCACAACAATTAAAGTTTGAAGAATTGACCGGCAAACTCGAAAGTTTGAGGGGCGCCCAGCAGCCCTGATCGATGATAATATCGAACATCATGCATTGAACGAGCAGTCAATACACCAGGAACTGCTGATGGTAGATCATAACAGTTCGTCAAGCATCTCAACAAGCTGTAAGAGGATATACACGCAGGACAAAGAATCTCCACCTATAAAAGAGTTGATAAACAGGTCTGCATCACTAGCTCCATGTTCTAGTTTACGTTTACCCTCAGACTCCGACACTGTACCGATCTACAAATTCGCTACCTTTTGGTCCAAGCACGACTGGGCCACTCGCCTACAAAGACTTAAGACAGCTAACACACACAATCATGTTGAGAAAGGATGCTCCAAACAACCTATCAAAGTAAACCGAATGGCATTCTACGTAAATAAAGTTCCTCACAATGCTGATAATGGATGGCTGGGAAGACTTCTTGAAGCTGATTTCTGCATCACCGATTACAATCTCGAACAACTACCCCAGCGGAAATGTAGATCACCTAAGCGGTACAAGTTTTCTATACTAACTAAATATGCCTGGCTCTTTATTGATCTCAATGGAAATAGCAGCAGGTTCAACTGGAAAGCAATCACGTTCAGCCCTTGGAAGAAAGTCAGCAACAAAATTAGCACTAAGCGAAAAAAGAATATTGCAAAGAAAAAATGTATATATCCAACTGTCCTTACCTGCGATATACCCTTCAATCACAAACCCTTACTCCCTTTCTTCTCCTAAAACTCCTCTTCTCAAAGATACTGATCCTCTGCCTCCTACAACTTCACGTGACCACCTCTTTGGCGGTCAGTCCAATGTTACTGCTGACCGTACCAAAATGCTGAAATCACCTGATTCTAGTATTTCCTTTTCCTCTTCTCTAAAAGCTCATAACAGCGAGGCCAATAAATGTCCATTGAGAAACCATAACAAAAAGGCTGCAAATGTAACGGGAACTTCAATATCGAACAATAACTTGCATTTCCTCAAAGACCAGACCACTCTGTTAGGAATTTTTCCTAGCAAAACACACACAAACCTCAAACTGTTTTACCACAATTGTGGTGGTATGAGAGGTAAACTATCTAAACTTTTTCTTGACGCCAAATCATGCCATTTTAATTTATTTGCCTTCACGAAAACTTGTCTTAATGACTCACATACAAACGAAGAAATTCTCGACAGTAGCTGGACCATTTACAGAGATGATCGCGACTACTGCTCTACAGGCCAAACGCAAGTAGGTGGTGTCTTAATTACTGTGAGCACCAACTTTCCAAGCAAACGCATCGATACCACACCAAACGTAATGCTCCAGCACTTAATTGTTCAAATCTCTTCGAATAATACATCGATTTACATTGGTGTAGTTTATATTCCACTCAGATCCGACGAATCAGTATACGACCATTTATGCGTATCTGTATATTTCTTCGTATCATCCCTAAACGAAAAGCACAGAGTTATATTCCTGGGAAATTTCAATCACCTCAATCTATATTTCATTCCCGATGAAAATGACACTTACCTAATCCCTGTAAACCTTTCAGATCGCAACGACTTTAACCTTATGAGTATCTTCTATGGCAATGATTTGCAGCAAGTTTGTCAGCTCCCAACCAAAACGTAATTGGTTAGATCTTGTGTTCATTAACGCTTATGACGAAGTAGTGGTAAGCCCAACTTATGACATAGAACATCTTTTTTGTAATAGTTCGCACCATACAGCACTCTCAGTTGAACTTTCCACTTCTGATTCTACTTACGTAAGAACGTACAACAATTCAATTGTATATGACTTTCGTAATGCTAATTATGAAAGCATTCACCATTTTCTTGACCATGTAAATTGGACGAATATTCTTTCAACGTTCGACCTTGAGGAAGCCATTTCTACTTTTTACAACAAAATATTTGACGCCGTTGAGAGATATGTACTAAAGATAAAAAACGGAATAAACTCTCTGGGCCATGGCTTGATAGAGACCTTAGGCATTTACAGAATCATAGGAACAAACTTTATAAGCGGATTAAAAACAATATTGACATTAGTTCGGCTATTTAGGAAGAATATAATGAAATTGTTAAGCAGTTTTTAACAAAGTCCCACAGGCTTACGGCAACTACATTAAGACTACCGGCGAAAATATAATCCGCGACTCGAAAATTTTTTATGATTTTGTAAATGTGAAGCGAAAAACTACTGGTTATCCATCGTCGATGTTCTTTAATAATATCACTTCTTCCTCTCCAAATGAGATCTGTGATTTATTTGCAGATAGTTTTCAGACTGTTTTTAATGCATCAGACCCACCAAATTCACACATTTCTTACTCTTATTCCGCTCCAACAGCTTTGGTCAGTCACTTAGAAATTTCACGTGAAGAATTACATAAAGCTATTTCGGAACTCGACTGCAACAAAAGCCCTGGACCCGATCTAATTCCTCCAACTTTCTTGCGAAAGTGTGTAGAACAGCTTCTAACTCCCTTGCATATTTTTTTCAACATATCACTTTCGTCTGGAGCTTTTCCATCCTGTTGGAGGCTTTCGTTTGACACACCCATCTTCAAAAATGAAGATAGACGCTGTATCGGAAATTATAGGGGCATTGCCATCTTATCTTCAATTTCGAAACTTTTTGGAAAGATTGTCTACGATAAACTTTCTCCACTTGTTGACTCCCGCCGAACGAGCAGCAACATGGTTTTAGAAAAGGTCGCTCAACTACCACGAATTTGACAGTCCTAATCTCAGACATTCTGTGTAAAATAGAGAAAGGATACCAAATTGACGCAGTCCATACAGACTTCAGTAAAGCTTTTGACAGAGTTGACCACCATATCTAAATTTCAAAGCTTCTGAAATTTGGACTTACCGGAACTTTGCATAGCTGGCCGACTTCTTACCTTCGCAACAGAACGCAAGTGGTAAAATTTCAACGAGTTTTATCGAAAAATATATCTGCTTCCTCCGGTTTACCACAAGATAGCCATCTTGGCCCACTCCTTTTTAATATATTTATTTCTGACCTATCTGACGTCTTAGCCAATAAACTTCATCTACTTTACGCCGACGATCTCAAAGTCTATCACATCATTAAATCTAAATCCGATGTATTCTTTCTCCAATCCAAATTTAATTCACTTGATCATTGGTGAAATGAAAATAAGCTCTCTCTCAACATTGCTTAGTGCCAAGTTAGAAGTTTTTCCCGAAAATACACCGTCTCACACAATACGTACTTCCTCGGTTATAATTTGTTAGCTCGAGTTGAAAACTTTGTTGACCTTGGTTTATCTTGGATGAAAAACTCTGTTTCACCTTGCACTATGATAAAATACTTTCCCGTGGAAACAAACAGCTGGGTTCATCAAAAGACGTTCCAAGGAATTTCGTAACCTGTGGGTCACAAGATCGTTATACATCTCACTTGTACGCTCCATTCTCGAATATGCCTCTATCTGCTGGAATCCGGCTTTCGAGACCCACAGTAACAGACTCGAGTCCATACAAAAACAGTTCTTACTATTCGCATTGAGAGAACTATACAATCCTTCCGATTTTAATACCCTTCCTCCTTATGAGTTTCGACTGGATTATCTAAACTAATTGACACTTGCATCCAGAAGAAAGATGATTTTGGCCTGCTTCACATTCGACGTCATTAGAGGCGTTATCAAAGTTGAATTCCTGAATAGTAAAATGTTATTAAATAACCCTGTAAGAAACACCAGGTCGTCTCGTTTACTTAAGGAATATTCACATCCACTACTGACGCAGCTAATGAACCGGTAAATAGATGCTGTAGAATATTTAACAGATTAAGTTTTCTGTATTCCCCAACGTTCTCCAAATTCACCTCCAAATCCTCCCTTTTCCAAGCCATCCACAACCGCTTATCTTAAGCTATATGACAATGTTTTATTTGTCTGTTATTTATCAGTTGTTATTGATTTATTTGTTAATTATTTAATTTATTTAATTTTTCGTTTACACATATTTTTATTTCAAATATTTTCTTGTATTGTTTATACCTTGTTTGGTTAGTAAATAAAATAAAATAAAATATTTTAAGTTTCAAAAAATTAAGCTTTTCACTTCTCAGGGTTCCAACCGGTTCCAATATGCCGTACTGCGTTTTGAAAACGGTGATATAGGGAAGAGCTATCACGTAGAAGCAATCGGGCTGACCAGCTAACTGAGGCTTCGAGGCAAGCTCGAATACGAACGGCGGTATGTTTTTGGTGAGCTCGATCTCCGGTGAGGATGGAATTCTGAACGATTCACGGACGGCTAAGGAAATATTTTATCTTTAGAAATCGTTTTTCGAGTGACAGAGATAAGGCGTAACTTGTGTTGATCAAATTATGGCTGGCGAATATTTTGTTTCTATATTGATAGTCCGGGAGCCAGCGACAGTAAAAATATGCTGATTTCATCGTCAATGAAAGTATAGCAGGGTATTCAATTTGTTTGTGCTTATCATAGAAACTGACCACTTACATCGCACCTCAAGACCTTGTGTTGTCAGAAGCGTAGACAACATAATAAACAGTACGTAAAAAAACCATTGTCATCGCCATTGATATTTTAAAGGGCTACTAATTGACATTAGATGATGTCAAAAAACAACCACTTACATTTGTTTGGCGGGACAATCAACCACTTACAAGCGCGCAAACGTGCAACATTATTTTCAAAAATTGACTTATTTCATGTTTACAGAGGACCATATTGCGCATGTAAAAATACTGTGCTTACAATCGATTCGCGGGACAAACCTACTTTAAGCAATCATCGAAATCGGTTATTTCTCATCCACGAGTTCACCTTTAGAGATTTTTTCTGACAAAATGCCATGTTTTGTGCAGCAGAGCCTTACTGCAATCATAAATTTATACACGAAAACAAAATTTGAGAAAATGAGTATGAAATTGGTAAAAAAGTAGATGTTTACCAAATTTATTCGTGACTCAATAAACTTTTCATACACTGATTTTCATCGCTTTCATCGGAAGAATCTGGATCGTACTCGGAATCTTCATCGCTACTTGCGATGTGCGATCCGTTGTAATCGTCGGATGGCGTTTGTGAATCTGAAAATAAGCTTTTGATTAACGTTTCGTAATTCTTTAAGGTCCGGCAGACAGAAAACTGGTGCTTTCTACCGCTGGCGGATAAAATATTGTGTGCACCTTGAATATTTTACTATTATTATAATTGCTATGGTGTACCTGACAAAGTTTCGCCGTCTGGATTTTTTTCTTCACCTTCTTTCTCGAGTACAATATTTTCGACGATGTTTGGTAACTGTTCGCCCTGAAACCGTTTAAAATATAAATAAATAAATAAATAAACTGTTCGCCCTGAAACCATTTGAAGTCAAATTTGTCCCCGTTTGTTTGCCATCCACAGTCCTCTGGTGCCAAATTCGTGATGTTTTGTGTGTAGGAGTTGCTCCAAATTTTTCCGATATAAGCGGACCTTAGGGTATGCTGAACGAAATCCGACTTGCATGGAGGAAGGCTCGATCTATCGAAATTTTTAACATGGATGTTGAGTGTTTGCTCGTTTTCTTTCCTCCGTCAATGTGACAAAGTTCCAAAGGAACCGGAGTTAAGGGAAATGACAGTGTTTTTTCGAGCTGGATGGACTTTTGCAAGGGAATCCCGAGAAGTTTACCAAAAACATCTCTTTGTATTTTCACCTCCATGACTTTACCCGCAATTTTGATTTTCTTTTTCTCCGTATTCACGAAAAAACGTCTTATTTTGTTTACGTGGACTCTCGAATCTCTCCTCTTTCGACGCGCATTCTTCGATGAAATTTTCTCTGAGACAGTTACGGTTTTTTTGGATGTGCAATAGACAATTGGTGGATTCGTCGATTGCTGCTCTACCGGTGCTGATATTGAACAACGCGTTTTTACTAATTTTCAAAGAAAATTAGTATTAAACTCACTTCGCCGAAAATTCATATTTCTTTATATATATATATATATATATATATATATATATATATATATATATATATATATATATATATATATATATATATATATATATATATATATATATATATACATATACATATACATATACATATATATATATATATATATATATATATATATATATATATATATATATATATATATATATATATATATATATATATATATATATATATATATATATGTACAGGGTCTGTCCCAAAAGTAAGTTGAATGACCTTGCGCCGCCGAAGCAAGCCACTAGCAAGGCGCGCCAAGTGACGTGAATGGTTGTGTGGGGTTTAGGGAAGCCAACGATAAACACGTCAGTTGCCTGCAGGCTCTTCCACAGTGCGCATCGCTGGTAGTTCGAACCCTTGTCTTAGTGACGCGTCGGAATTTTAAAATGCCGCGTTTCAAGGACCAGCGTTACGCAATAAAATTTTGTGTTGCGCTCAAGAAAACGGGCGCTGAGACCGTTGCCATGCTAAGGGAAGCTTATGGCGATAGTACCATGTCCAGCAATATGGTCTACCGCTGGCACAAGATGTTTCGGGAGGGCAGAGAGGACGCCGAGGATGAAGACCGCTCTGGACGCCCGTCAACGTCACATTCCGATCAAAATGTGAAGAAAGTGAGGGACATGCTGAACTCTAATCGACGCCTGAGTGTTAGAATACTGGCAGATGAGTGTAATATCCCTAAAAGTACTGTGCATCGCATTGTTACCGAAGATTTGGGCATGCGGAAGATCTGTGCGAAGATGGTCCCCAAGGTGCTTTCCGATGAACAGAAGGCTGCTCGTGCAACGATTTCGCGTGACCTCTTGGAGCAGTGTGAAAATGATCCGAATTTTTTGGATAATGTGATTACGGGTGACGAAACATGGGTTTTCGAGTATGACCCGGAGTCCAAAAGACAAAGTGCTGAGTGGCACACGCCAGCTTCCCCGCGCCCAAAAAAGGCGAGAATGAGCAAGTCCCGTGTAAAGGCCATGCTCATCGTTTTTTTCGACAAAAGAGGCATTGTCCACTCAGAGTTTGTGCCACAAGGACAAATAGTGAACAGTCATTTTTACTTGGAAGTCCTGAAAAGGCTCCAAAGCAGAGTGAAACGCGTCAGAGAGGAGATCGCCAGCACTTGGCGTCTTCACCATGACAACGCGCCGTCGCACACCGCCTTCATTATTAGAGAGTACTTAGCGAAACGCGGTGTGGCAACATTGCCCCAGCCACCGTACAGCCCCGACTTGGCACCACTGGACTTCTTTTTGTTCCCGAGGATCAAGAGGGAACTCAAGGGCCACCATTTCGGGACTTTGAAAGCCGTCAAAGAAGCGACGACGAGGTGCTTGAAGGAGGTCTCCGTCGACGCCTTCCAGAGTGCGTTCAGCGACTGGGAAAAACGCTGGCGCAGGTGTTCCGACGCGGAAGGAAGCTACTTTGAAGAATTTTAGTTACTTGTATATTTCTCTGCAATAAATCTTTTATCTTGGACTTATTCAACTTACTTTTGGGACAGACCCTGTATATATATATATATATATATATAACGGGTGACAACTAAAAATTTGCATTGAGTAAAATATGTCATAGTAAGAAAAGTAGTGTTTATATCTTTTTCAAATTTTTAAAACTTAATATCTATCATATAAACAAAAAACTAACATTAATGAATTTGGTCAAAAGGACCGTTATCCGCAACACGACGTAACTTTGGAAAAATCCCTTCGCAGGCCTTCTGGACGCTATTTACATCGTAATTTCTAATACATTTGCGAATCTTATTTACTAGTTGCTTCACTGTTTTTGCTTTCCAGTTATTCCGATATACTTGCGAACTAAGATTTCCAAAAAAATCTTCAATCGGTCTACACTGGGGCAAGTTTGTTGGGTTTCGCTCTTTTGAAACAAATGGTATATTTTTAAACTGGAGGTACTCAATTGTGTTTTTGGCATAATGTGACGAAGCTTTATCAGGCCAGAAGACATAATTGCCATCAGAATGATTTGCTTTAAGAAATGGAATCAGAATTCGCTGCAAACACTGTTTTTGATAGACTTCTTGATTGATGGCGGGTCCACTTGGTTTGAACCAAGCCTTCGATATGCCCTTCTCAGAAATCGCTATATACAGCATAACTTTCGGTTCAAATTTTTGCTTGAACTTATATTTTACATCTGGGGGAGTTGTAGACGGGTCAGATGTGTAAAATATATTATTTCCTGGCATTTGGCTTCGACTTAACCCAAAATAGCTTTCGTCGTCCAAAACAAGAGATTTTCCGCGAAAATTTCTACACATCCAACGACACTGAGATTTTATTGTCGCGATTTCACTTATTGTGTATTTGGGTGCCCTTTGTTTATGCTTGCAAGTAATTTCACATCTTTTCAAAGCTTTCGAGATGCATTGCTGTGAACAGTTGAAATTTCTTGCTGCGTCTCTTTGACTGATGTTATCTTTGTCGTTAAAAAGTCTTTTAAGCTTTCGAATGTTCTTAGCGTCCATAACTGTTGGTCTCCGGCCACTACCAACTTTTCTTTTTACAGTTAATCGCTGTAAAACACTATAGATTGTTCGTTTAGGTACATTTTCCAACACAAAATGGTCCACAGTAAACTTTTTACCATAATCCGAATTACTTTCGTAAAAGCGTACAATGCGCTCGCGCAACCGTTCTTGTTCCGACGCCATTTCGATATTATAATACTGCGAGTAATGGCATTTTGCTTTTAAACTGTGTTGCCAGAGCTAGTAAAAATAATTTGATGCATCCATTGAACCAAAATACGTATTTTTAGACTATGTTCCTAACTTTCAACTTCAGTGCAGATTTTTAGTTGTCACCCGTTATATATATATATATATATATATATATATATATATATATATATATATATATATATATATATATATATATATATATATATATATATATATATATATATATATATATATATATATATCAACAAATCGATTAGTAGAGATAATCTCTGGAGTGGCCAATCCGATTGAGCTGAAATTTTCGGAGGACGTAGATGTATATAGTAGGTAGGTCCATGATTTGCTGAAATTCAGATATCTTAAACATTTTGGCGGCGGCGAGCGTTTTAGTGACTTTTGAGGTACTCCTATATTTCCAAGCAGTGTAAATTTTTCTTAAAAAGAAGGATTGGAAAGAAAAACTTATTTTGTTTTTAGCTTGCCTATGATAAAGAATTGGACATATTGAGCCAAGTGTGGGCGCAGCGTGCCTAAAAGTAGGCAAGGATTTTTTTTTCAAATTTTGATTTGTTATTACTTCTGACAAAAACATTGGATCATCGTGAAATTTGCAGAGCGTATTGGTCTTGACTAAACCTTAACACACATGGATTTCCAAGGTAGTGTGGGTAACCCTGTAGCTACGGCAGGCTCCTGAAAAAAAATCTTTCAAATCATTGACCCTCCTGAACAATTTTTGATTTTGGACAAAAAATTCAATTCATTGATAAATCTTAACCTTTGTCCATCACGTCAAATTGAAATTTTCAAAATTCCGATTTGCACAAAAACGGCAACACATACTCAAATTACCTCCATTTTTAGCAGTCGAAAGTTCTGTTCACGAGAACTGACGACTGATTATCCGATCATAATGAAATTTGCAGGACATGTTAGTATTAACTAGGACCAGGTCTGATAGAAGTGATTTTGAAATGAGAGCAACCCCGTGGCAGTGGTATCATCTTGAAAAATCACTGAGAAAAAAAACCGGTTTTTGCCTATAATTTCCGATTCAGCCATCAAATTTAAACGGAATTCACACAATATTTGGATCTTATTTAAGATAACATTTGGTGAAAATTTGGCAAAAAAATTAGAATAGAGTCGCCAGCTATGGTGATTTTGGTCTCCCAAATCTTGCAAATTTGCTCAGTAAAATAAATCTTTTTTCCCTTTAACTTCTGAATGTGAACCAAATGTTTTAGGAATTTCGTACATAAATCATGAAAGGGCTGCCAGCTGTGACCATTTTTGTCATTTTGTTTAATTTCTTTACTGAGCGATTATGTCATTAGATTTGCAAATGGTAATGATCCTGCAATGAAAATTAACAACAAATATTAACGCTTTAAAAATTTAAAAATTTTGAGGGTGGTAGCCTTAAAATTCTTTTCACCCGTATAACATCCAGCGCAGTGATTCAATCGAAACGAAATTTACTAGTTGGTTTTAGCTTAACGTGAAGCAGATTTGTTATATATTTTGCTTTGCTGCTGACACAGGCTAACCAGCATTAGCTATTTCCGTAAATATTGCACCAACAGATGCTTCAAATAACGTTCTCATATGCAAAGCATTTGCGATAAAAATAAGGAATCAATTTTTAAATTTTCCGAGTTTTGAACATTTTTCCGATGGCAGCCTCAAACAACGTTTAACCGCTGAAACTTTCGATGAAATCCTCCGACGAGAACGAAATTCAAAGGATAAGTTTATTTGAGTATGAGCTTGTTATGGTAAACTTATTGCTGCTTCGTTGGCAAAGTGTTGCCAGCACTGAACATTTTCATCATTTGTGTTATAGTTGAGTTTTGTTGCTTTGGATAAGGAATGGTTGATATGATTTTACAAAACAGTGTATTACGTCTTTCCACACTTTTTTGTCACTCAAAGAAAATTTCTTCGAAAATTTGTTTTCTAGCGGTTCAGGTGCGCTAGAGTTTTTTCTAAATCTGCTTGAAAAGGATTGATGTTTCTGCTGATGTCAGAGAGAAATTTCGCTAGGTCCGCAGCACTTTTCTTGATTCAATTCTTCTTCAAATTATCAGTAACATCTTGCCGACTTTTCAACCCGCAATCTTCTAACTTATTATCTTGGCTCTCATGCTTTGATTTATACACCAACGTTGAGGCGCCGAAAAAGAGTTTGTCGAATGCATCTGCGTTAATCGTCTGGTTTTGCGGTGCGTTTAATGCTGAAAGAGCCTGCCAACAATTTTTCTTCCAAACTAGAATGAGAGGAGTCAACTTTTAATAAGTTTTCGTGATAAAGAACGGAGTATCTAGAGTAATTCTGCTAACTGTAGACAAAAAAGAGATTTGTTATTTTGGGTAGCAAGAATTTCAAAAGTTCGAAGTCAGCAGTTCTTACGATGCGATTCAAAATGAGGTAATAATGTACGAACTCAATGTAAATCGCGAAATATTGGGCCGTTTTTTCCTGATTTTCGTCTTGTACATTTCATACTCTTCGAACACTTCTTTCGACGATTCATCGTTTATTTTGGCATGGTCGGATCGACTATTCGTGAACTCTTTCAAGTAATGTTCTACGCTTTCGAGTAACGCGACATTTTCCTCGAGCAGAAAACTCTGGAAGTGCAAAATTTGAAGTGCCAAACAAATTAATGTTTGGTCTTTTGCATCGATTGAAATGTTTTCCGGTCAAAAAACTGTTCACAGAGCCCTCCGCAAGAAGTTCGGAATCAACCATGATGTTTGTGAGATCGCATTTGTCGATGAATTTCCCAATCGATTTAAAGTACGCCATCATAACGTGAAGCATCCCCAAATCGTGGCTGTTCTGTGATTTGACATTGTTTCTTGGACGACATTTGTGTGAGTGGGCGATTTGTTAATGGTCGTCAAGTACGACACTACTTAGGTTAATCACAATACAGCGTTTTCCGCTGCGGCCAACGCAGCGTTCCACAGGGAGAGGCGTGAATGCCGCAGTTGAATTTGGTGAATCACAATGCAGCGACAATGTCGCTGTGAATGCAACCAAGGCACCAACCAAAATCATTTTTTTTTTGTATTGCTACATTCTGTTGTACGAGGATTAGGTTGGCTTATCACAATACTCATCAGCCATCGCTTGTCTATTCCACCAGACCGTTCAACCTTATTTAAACAGAGTTAATTCAACCTAGTGGTGATGCCAACCTATGGTAGGTATCACCGCTAGCGGTGCGGCAAAATTAGAAATTTGGCAAATTTCGCCGCTGCCGCAAATTCCGCCGCAGCCATTGTGCGCGTTACCATACAAAAGAGTGCATTCTAATTTTTTGACAGCACTTCCCGCAGCCCACTGCGTTGGCCGCAGCAGAAAACGCTGTATTGTGATTAACCTAACTTGCTGCGGAGAATCATCATTATGAATAATGCTGTTAAAGCCAACCCACATTGGAATGTTCGGTAACTGCAGCGCGTGTAAGAGCATCTAAATATAATTCACAGCACGTGCGCGCATTTGATCGTTCAAACTGCGAGTGAGTGACTCTTGCAGTAGAGACTTTGATGATCGCTTAAAGTAGGTTTGTCCCGCGAATCGATTATAAGCACAGTCTTTTTACACGTGCAACATGGTCCTCTGTAACCATGACCAATTTGAGCAACGATGAAATAAGTCAATTTTTGAATTTTTTTGCATGTTTGCGCCCTTGTAAGTGGTTGCTTGTCCCGCCAAACAAATGTAGGTGATCGTTTTTCGACAAAATCTGATGTCAATCGACAACTCCTCAAAATATGAACGACGATTAAATGAGGTTTTTTTCTATTGTTTATTACATATTGTTAATGCTCTCAGTAAACGTTGTCCCGCTAATTGGCGGTGAGTGGTCGATTTTCGCTACTAACTAGACCTTATTGAGGATAATTACATTCTTTCATCGACGATAAAATGAGTCGCCAAAATATGTCGCTGGCTCCCGGACTATGAGTGGTGGAGGCACAATGCCAGACCAAGAGATTTGTTTGGTGACGGCTTCGTTGACAGTTACAGTCTTATTTGGGGAAGAATCGTCTTAACGAGTCGTGACGGAATTCTCGAATTGTGATCCTGGTGGTGGCGAACAAAGTGAAGAGGCAAGTGGTAGGTCATCTGCTGTGGCTCTGAAGAAAAGGAACTGTTGGTTTCACACGAGGGTGATATTTTCTTTTTCGACCCGGTAGGTGTGGCGAACGATTAGAAGAATCTATAAGGTATTGTCAATTTAGATTTAAGATAGATACTAGTGTTTGATTGAAAGTATCGATAGTAAAACTGTGAAATTGCTAGAAACTCAGCGCCGACGTAGGTTGAATAGTTACTTAAGGATTTGAAAAATATATGAGTTGAGATATTGTTTAATTATTGATATGTAAATTTGATAAATTTAATGATGATTTTTGAAAAGAGTGACCAAATGTACTAACGTCGCTGCTATAAACTATTGAAAAATACTCTGCAAAAAAGTTCGCTATGTCAGATACGTTGGATCAATTCATTAAATCGAATTATCGATTACTTAATACCATAAGTAAACGATAATTCGATTTAATGAATTGTTAAGAGCAATGAGAATGCCGCCACCTTTTCGTTTACTTGTGAAAAAATAACTCACGATCTCGTGTATATATTGTATAGTCATGCAGCCCAAGCTCGGAAGAATAATAGTTCGATTTATTTCGAATATCGACTTGAATTTATTATTTAAACATATTTTCATTTTATTGTATTTCACTGTAACAAACTTATTCGCAGATTTGAATAAAATATAACAAATTATTATATTTCATTTAAATCTGCGAATAAGCTTATTCATTTGTGAGTGTGGAATATGTAGTCACCACCCCCAAAATGTTTCTTCCCTTGGTTCGAATGCACATTTACAGTTATAATGTTGACCCCATTTCACTAGTCTACACTAATTAACTGCTTGCAGTTTGCATAAAATTTCCATAGCCACGACAAGCATTCCTGACTTATGAAATTACTCTTACCATCTTCAAAATTGCCAGCAGGCTACATTTCTGGCTAAAATGCAACATTGTAATTAGAATTCAGAATGTGCTCTCCTTGATCAACATTATGCCGTCCTTCATCGTAAATGCAATCATTTGTCGGTCAGACCGTCCTCGAATATACTCCTGTATATTTGACTGGCTGACTGGCTCTATCGTTGGTCCTGAACAAACAAACGTCACGTCAGGCTACATTTCAATTCCACTAGGAGTGATGGGAACAAAAGACGAAGGGCACAGACATGGCTCGAAATAACGAAAATTAAGATATTTCCCAGCTTCGGTCGTTTCCGGCTTCCATCAATCTTCCGTAAATATATTTATGAAAATGTGGTGCGAAGAGAATGGATGAGACATCACTGGCATGTCAAAGAGTTAATTCAACTCAGCGTCTGATTTAATTAGCCTGGAAAAGATTAATTTTAAAAACGGTTTCTGTAATAGTCGTTAAATTATAATTGTTAACAGCAATGAATCGCTATACTGAACAAAGTGGATAAATGAAAATGAATATGCAAATACGAGTATATTTTTAATTTCCATTTATGCGAAATAGACCA
Organism: Nemotelus nigrinus; assembly: GCA_947369275.1. Taxonomy (NCBI): domain Eukaryota; kingdom Metazoa; phylum Arthropoda; class Insecta; order Diptera; family Stratiomyidae; genus Nemotelus; species Nemotelus nigrinus. The sequence continues at coordinate 70,114,354 of OX376374.1, forward strand.
TCCGAAAGCATCTTGTTTAACAAAGAGAGTGTGTTGTTTTATTTAGTAAATCAGCTTAGAGCGTTAACTTTTCAAAAACAATCACGATTGAATATAATTTTGGTTGTTAGCTGAATAATGGTATGTTTTAAGAACAAATTTAATTACACCTCAGCCCACTATCAAACTTTTATCACGAACATAACGGATATAAAAACAATGATATAGCCAAAAATTTTCTAACAATTTGGCTTTGCAACTATTGGAACCAGCAAACCATGGCTTAAGAAATTAAAATGAATTGATGCATTCAGGAAGCGTTTTAAATTTCTCTGTGCTCTATCATGCATTGCAAATATTGTCGAATTAAAAAACCGACCGAAAAAACCGAACCGAAGAATCTTTCTTCTCGTCAGTGGATAGTATACTCCTAGAAGTACGGGCCGTAATGCAGAATGATGACGTCACAGCAATAGGAGAATTTTCAAGCCTATCGCTTGATTAAATTTTAAAATTTAGGGAAGTGCAACCCTTATGATTGCCTAAGGCACTCCGCACACGGGTCGTTAGCCATGCGATACGTGAGAGATGCGTTTGACACTTGTCAAGCTCGCGAGAAAACTAGTGTCGTCATCCTCGTATCATGTCCGCACACGGGTCGTCAAGAAAACATCAGTATACGTCGTAAAATCATACAATTTGGGGCATTTTCCCACCTCCCCCACGAATTGTACGTTGCAGTCATCCATCGCGCTTGCAAAGACGACTACTCATTGCACAACGCTTGAGACGCACTCAACGTGAACCGACTACGCTTCTCACTCTTCACGATAGGCTAACGCTCCGTTAGTGGTCACCCATTGATTTACATAGGTTGTGACGACCAAGCGTAGAAATATTGCATCTACGACGATAGCTCAACGACCCGTGTGCGGATTGCCTAAATCTACTGCAACGATGCAGCATCGTTTTCCACAAGTCGTTTTTCGAAATCGTTTTCCGGCATCGTTTTATGGCATGGTTTTCTCGCATCGTTTTTCGGCATCGTTTTTCGTCATACTTTTCCGTCAGGAAAGGTAAAAATATTAAGAAAAATATTGGGTTTTGGACAGCATTATTTTTGAAGGGTTTTTGAATTTGGGATTTCGAACGTTTTGGAAGCGTTTTTGAATGTATGACAAAAACGTTAATTTTACGTATTTTTTGCTTCTGGTTTCAACCTTTTTTTGTGAAACATTTTCTGTCCGCTTTTGCTGTAGACATTAAGATTGTCATGCCGAATTTAAGAGGTCTGAAATTGGCTGCGAAAATCGGTTTCAGGATTATTTTCAAGAATGAACTTTTAAAGATAAACAGCATCTGACATATTTCTAAGGTATTTTCTTCTGTATATTATTTCAAGCTCGATTTTAAGCATTGTTCCACAAAAAAAAGGGTCCGCATCAGCTGCACATTCAAGGTATTCGGTTAAACAATATTTTGGTTTCGTGAAGCACTTAAGTTATTTGTAAATTTAAATCTTTCTGAAGAATAGCTAATGATTGCAGAGCAGATTTCAATCCCAGCTAAATTTTTGGTTGGTTAGCGATTGTTTCTTAAATCCACCATTTACCATTTTGCACGTTAATTACTTTTGTAGTCAGCCTGGCTGAAGAGGCCTTGATCGAACAAAAACTCATCAACGTCATTCAAAAACAAGAGCAAGGCTGCTGCAAAGCAAAATGGCCTTTACTCTTTGCGTTCAAAGCGAATCAAGTTTCCGCAGTAGCACCAATTTTTTCAAACGTCGCATCGTCGCATTTAATACATATTTGTTTTATTATCAGATTCAAAGGCAGTACTGATGCTAGTAGGATAGTGCATACGCGCTAGAGCCAGAAGCCCAGTTTGTTATGCTCTTGACCACAATGTGACGATGATGGAAAAATTGAGAGCATACTACAAAAGTTTGTTGCACACTTTCATGAAAATGTCACCATTCAAGGTAAAGAAATTTTCAATGTGGCCAATTAAGGTGGCAAAGAAAGTTATTCCTAAAAGCTTTTGATTGTAGTTGAACCAAGTGCGGCAAAAAAATGTTTGTTACGCAAAGGAAATTAGCATCTACTTGCGATTCACAATCATTGATTAGCTTTCATTTCTGTGATTGTATTTTCAATAAGCTGTTTCATTATTTGCAAATAAAATAATAAAATAAATAAAATGCATTTCAAATTATTATTTTTCATATAGAATTGCCAAATTCAATTATGTACATAGCTTAACTAGTAAAGAAATAGGGCGAACAAATTTTGTCTGTAAAACAAGAAATAAGATTTTATTTATTTATTTGCCAAACAAGGCATGATACAATATATACATATTACTATAGAATATGCAAGTATTACAAAATAGAATATGCAAGTATTTCAAGTTAATGTTTATTTGCATTTAGGCGAATAAGGATGGGAAATAAGTAGGTTAAGAAGTTAATAGGGCTTTTGCCAAGTTATTTTTGAAAATAGATTTGGTGATACCTGAAGAGTAGTGTCGACTTACAGTATTGAATGTTCTACAGCACCTATTGATGGGTTCATTATGCCCATAAACTGTAAGGTGCTGGTATTCCTTAAGGAGGGTTGTATGCCTAGTCCGTCTTATTTGATTGTCAATGTAATTTGGTTAGAGAGAGCTGCTGTACTAACTCTTCCATTAATGATGTCAAAGGCTAGGCATGCGCTAATTATGGTTCTTCTTGATGAAAGAGTCATTAGGCTTAAAAGACCAAGTCTGTGTTCGTACGAGAGAAGATTACTAAAGTCGTTTGGATTATAGAGGTGCCTCAAGGCGAAAAGCAAAAATTGTTTCTGAACCGATTCGAGCCTATCGCTATGCAGTTGAAAAGCTGGGCACCAGACTATGCAGGCGTATTCCAGTAGAGACCGCACTAGTGATGTATATAGAGACTTAGTAACCCAAATATTTTTGAACTCTTTAGTGTGCCTCTTAATGAAATCTAATTGCTTGCTCGCTTTCGACAAGACTTTGTCGATCTGCAAGTTAAAGTTCAATTTGGTATCTAGGGCTACACCTAGGTCTAAGATATGTTCAACCCTAATAAGTTCGTTGCTATTAAGATAGTATGAATTGGCTATTACATTATTTTTCCTGGAGAAACTTATCACTCGACACTTGTCGACGTTGAGATTTAGTTTATTCAGGAGGCACCACTGTTCGAGAGATACAAGTTTTGATTGGATAAAATCAATGTCGGACTGCGTTTTGATAGTGTGATACAATTTCAAGTCACCAGCGTAGAAGAGGTGTGGGGTATCAAATAAAATCCTAGATAGATCCGAAATGAAAATATTAAAGAGAAGAGGGCCCAAATGACTGCCTTGCGGCACCCCCGACAGAGCAAAAACTGTTTCTGAAAATGTTCCTTGGAATTTGACAATCTGGGTTCTGTCACAAAGATAAAATTTAAATCATGTTAAGTAGGCAGCTAGATATACCGAAATTAAGTAATTTCTGTGTCAAAATTTGATGGTCAACTCTGTTGAAGGCCTTGCTGAAATCAGTATAAATCGCATCAACCTGGTTTCCCTTTTCCATCTCACAAAGGACGTCCGAAACCAGGATCATGAGATTCGTGGTAGTTGACCTGCCTTTTCTAAACCCAAGTTGCTGTTCGCTGAGAAGGGGACTTATTATAAAAGTCGGCTGATCGCAGACGAGCTTCTCGAAGAGTTTGGGGATCACTGAGAGAATAGCGATGCCTCAATAGTTGTCAATAGATCGTTTATCACCGCTTTTGAAAATAGGCGTAAGATGGGAAGATTTCCAAAAGGATGGAAATACGCCTAATGACAGCGACTTGTTAAAAATGATATACAGAGGGGTTATCAATTGATTGATACACTGTATCACAAAGCAGGGAGGTATTCGGTCAGGTCCAGGTCCTTGGTTAATGTTTAGCTCTTGGATAGCGTTGGCAATTGCCTCTTTTGTTAGAATGATTCCCTCAATGAGTGGTGTGGGTACAGTTTGGGTAGGCCAGACAGTTGAATTTATTTTAGGGATCGAAGGAGGACAGAACGAATCTTGAAAGTGATCTGTAAATAAATTGGAGATTTCCTGTGGAAGCTTCCCGAGACTCAATTGAGAATTCTTTGGATAAAATACCGTAGCTTTCCTTTAGCCCTACGCTGATATTCTGATCATTTTCAATTGCTTTATAAAGTTTGTTTCGTCGGTTCCTTAATTGTCTCAAATTATTGTCTAGCCATTGCTCAGAACGTTTATTGCGTTTTTATATCTTTGGTACATAAGTGTTAATGGCTTGAAAGATTTTTTCGTAGAAAAACGAAACAAGTTCATCCAAATCTAACGTTGAGATGGACCTTGACCATTCTTTGGTATCCAGATAATTTTTAATGCTTACGTAGTCAGCATTATGAAAATCAAATACAATTTCATTATTGTATGATTGGTTAAAGCAATATTGAAAGTGGAAAGTTCAACGGTAATAGCGGAGTGATGAAGAGTATTAGAGAAAAGATTCTCGGCGTCAGTAGTTGCACTAACCACCACCTCGTCATAAAAATTGGTAAATATTAAATCTAATCACTTATCATTCTGGTTAGAAGTCGATAGAACTTGCTGTAAATCATTGCCATAGAATGAACTGATGAGGTTGAAATCAATGTCGTCAAGAAGGTTGATCGGGAGGAGTTGGTTATCATTTTCATCAATAGAAAATCTGATGTTTGGACGGTTGAAGTCCCCGAAAATGATTATTTTGTCTTCCTCATTCATAGAAGCAATAATAGAGGATAAGGTGTCATTTATATTATTGTAAGCAATTTCGTTAGAGTGGGGTGGTACATAAAATATTTCAATGTACATATAATGACAGTTCAATAGAACTCTGACGAATTTATGTTATGTTTGTTATGATCATTGGGATGTTTGCTGCTAACGTGCGAGAAAAAATACTCTCTACGGATACTGAAACTAAATAATACAACATCATATCATTATTATGCATACCGTTCCAAAATACTATAAGTTTCATAAGTATAGGTATATGATTTCAAAATACACTTACATTTTATTATAACTTGTAATTTTAAATAATATGCATCAAATTAAAAAAAAAAACCCTCAAATTAATATTTTAATCAAATACAAATCTATTGGCTCTGCTGTTGCTAGCTAGATTTCTCAAACATTTCTTTGTTGAACCCAAGACCAATGAGCAGATTTTAAATATTGGGACCGGATAACGAAAGAAATAGCCAATTAAACTGTATGAAAAGTAAGCTCTCGCTAGATATAAAAAGCACTTTGAAAGCACTTCTCTGAATTCCTATTAGAAGGACATGGATTTATTTCATGCCCTGAACGCAACCAAGGCATAAGAGTGTATTAGCTCGGATTTGAATTGTTAAATATAGCTTAGTCAATTTTATAGTATTCTGCAGACTTTTTTTCGCTGGAAAACTTTTACATTCTTGAACAGATTTACTCATGCAAAAAAATACTTGTATAGCCTTAGGAGCAGTAACAAATAGGCAACAACTTGAAATGACTCTTTTCTTATTGTCTTTAGCTATATTTCTATTATTTGACTCAGGTGCTCATTATTGTGCTGCCTTGCACAATAATGGAAATATAACTTTTTCCATTTTTTACTGCGCTCTTTCGTCCAAAGGCTAGTACTCCTTCATTGGAGCTTGAAAATATTATGTAACAAACGATAAACAGTATCAGTTTAGATTTTCAATTCGAAATTGCATTCTGAGGGATTTTCAAAAAAAAGAAAAGTGCACCTTCGAAAAATCGATAAACTCTTCATAGCGGTTTTCATCAGATAAATGTTTTATTTTATGCGATAAATTTAATTTAGCGTAAATTAATACTTAATAAATTTAATTTGACCTTTTTTGACCTGGTGGCGGTTTTTTCCAAGGCTCAGCTCCAACTGTGTACGGTTATGTGAAAATTAAAATATTTGAAACATTTTTTGCACAACATTACTTCGGCTCTTCCACTTGTAAGCCTGATAGTACTTTAAATTTTAAAAAATAACGCAAAAAATTAAATTTTAATCCAACATTTTTTTTTATTTGAAACATCAGTACATGGCATTAACATTTAAAAATGATTTGGGGCATATGACCACCGCGGCTGTTCTTGACGAAGCGCATTCTGGACGTCCAATTTGGGGCCATTTTTTCGAGCAATGCTGGCCGTAAGTCACGAATAACACGAACCATGTTGGCCTCCAAGGCGTCAATGGTTGCTGGTTTATCAGCGTAAACAAGTGACTTTACGTGGCCTCACAGGAAATAATCGAGAGGTGTCAAATCGCACGACCTTGGTGGCCAATTGACAGGTCCATTTCTCGAAATCAACTTATCGCCAAATTTTGATTTTAATAAGCCAATGGTTGCGGTCATCGTATCGCATGTAGCGCCATCTTGTTGAAACCACATCTTGGTCAGATTAATGTCATCCATATTTTCAAACTAAAAATCAATGATAATGGCGCGGCAACGATCTCCATTGACCGTAACACGAGCTCTGGCTTCATTTTTGAACAAATAAGGTCCAATGCACCAAATTGTGCATTTTTCAGGATGCAATGGAATCTGTATGGTCTGCTGTTGATTGGTTTCACTCCATACGTGGCAATTTTGTTTATTAACAAGCCCGTTTGGCCAAGAATGAGCCACATCACTGAACACAATTTTGCGATAAAACATCGGATCAGTTTCCAAATGCTCTAGAGGCCAATCGGCAAAAGAACGACGCATATGATGGTCTCGTGGCTTTAATTCCTGCACCAATTGGATTTTAAACGGGTGTAGCTCAAGATCTTTGCGCAAAATTTTCCATTTAGTGGACGGACAGAGCCCCAATACCTGCGACCGACGACGAATTGATAAATTTGGATCTTCTTCCACACTTTCGTTTACAGCTGCAATATTGTCTTTACTACGCACATTTCTTTGACGTGTTGGTGTTATTGCATCATTTAGAAAATATGTGGTATAGAACCTATCCACAGTTCGATGGATGGCTTGCTCAGATGGACGATTATGAGCGCCATAAAAATCACGAAGTCGTCTATAAGTTGCGCGAATTGATGACTGATTTTCAAAGTAAATCTGGATAATTTGGTAGCGTTGTTCAAGCTTCAATCCATGCATTATGATTTGGCAGAGTGTACTGATTATAAATGTCAAAAAGTTAGAGAAGTATGATAATTCGTTTGATTTTTGACCCTTTCTTAAGTTCTATCAGGCTTAAAAAATAACACCCAATATATATCCAATGTTCCGTCAACTCAATTTGAATATTTTTATTTCATTTATTTGCCAAGCAAGGTAGAAACTACTCATTAAAATACCAAAGAAAATCGAAAAGTGAAATACCTACATACACAAAAAGTCAAAAAAGTCGTAAATAAATAATAGATAAATAGCGCATTAACAAATAGCTTAAGATTAGAGGATGCAAATGGCTGGGAAAAGATAAATTTTGACAGATAATTTTGAAATCGTTGGAATCGTCAGAAGACTGTTCCTCGTCTGCTATAGATGTCTCGTCTTCTGTAAACTCCTCCGTTGAGTCCGAATCATCATTAATTGGATTTGGTTTAGCTGGTATAAACATTTCTATGGCTCCTTTCGAAAAAGGATTCGTCTTTTTTTCTCATGCTGCTCACCAGGGAATCAGAGCATAGAATAAGTCTATTTAAGACATCACGATTGCATGATTCCCTGGAAAATTTACATGCAAAGTTTTGTCGGTACTGCCTAAAATGTTTGTTTCATGCTTCAGCAGCTTCTTCAGACAGTAGGCCGGTAGGAAGCAATGCGTGTTGTATCACAGTGGCACCATATACCAGGGTCTTATGAAATGTAGGGGCCATTGGGTGCCATGGGTACAATTTTACGTAAAGCCATGCAGTTTGTGTTCTATGCTCGGCAAACTTACTTAAGTCGATCTTGCGACCACTCGAAATAATTTACAAAATTACTTTCAGTCTGTAAATCAAGTTAAATTCAACACCAGTTATTTTAGCTGCTAGTTTAGGATTGAAAAACAACGTCTGCTGGTGCTATCATCATTCGTGTTACCAAAGCTTGATTTCGGAATAACTACTATCAAACCTGTTTCATGTCAGATTTTTTTTTGTGTCTCTGCCTTTTTTTGCTTCGCTATAGCTTTGTCATTCTCTGATCTTAGCTGCCATTTTTGTACTGGAAGTTTATATGATAGATGCGATATGTTTTCGAAGAATCGGATTCTAGCGTGCAACACTGAAAGACAAAGGATAGTGCATCAGTATCCATATCACATTTCAAGTCATTGAACTGCTTTGAAGTAGCTCCAAAAATATAGCATTTCATTGTAGAAGATGTTCTTGTTGCAGCATTGCACACTTTAGCATCTACCGTAGTTAGCATCATTGTATGCTTCACTGAAAATGTTTTTTTCTCCCCTAATGAATTTGGTATTTTGTAATAGCTTTATTGTATTCTCAAAGTAGTCAATTTCTGCGTTTGTAACGTCAATACATTCTTTCAAAAATCTGATTCGCATAGGACGACAGTATCTAAGTGAAGATGGAGTCAGATTAAGCCAGACAACTTTGTTTCCTTTTGTACCACACACGAATTTCAAAGGATCGAAGCAACTTTGAAAAACGGTAAAGTCTGAAGCATAAGTTTGCATGTTTTGTTTGTATTGTGCTTGTTCGGAGCCATCGTAACCCCACTTGCTTATCAACTCTAAAATGCTCCGTTCTTTTGGACTTAAACCCGGTATATGTTTTCTAAATATGTTAATAATCCTGCCACTGTATGATTCATGAAGTCCTGTAATTTAATTTTGGCGCAAATTTCAGACACTTGGAATGATTTTTCGGGTGGATAGCAATGTTACTTTGCTCTTTGAAACATATTGTAGCTTGAATATCACTTTTGCATAGAACTTCTAATTATTTGACATTATCTTCCTGAAAGATCGGCCTCAATGAACATTGATAGTGCTTTTATAATGGTGTTAATTTAGTTTCGCAACCCTTCATAAACTCAGAATATACTGTTTTCTATCATGTAACTAGCTTCGGAGACTTGGTTATTTGTTTTAGTCATTTTGAAGCAACTCTGTTACCAGAAGTTCGTAATGTTGATTGAGCAGCATGCATCAATACGTCGTCATCTATTGCTGCACTTTCGGTATAGAGAATGTTCGTGGCAATCAACTAGAGTTTTTTTTTATAAAAACATCTTTTTTGTGTACTTTAAGCCACCTCAGTTTAAATCTGATTTAAAATATGAAAGTTTGTGCTTTATGTCTTTCGTTTGTTCTTCTGAATCGTCTTCACATTATAACAAGTTTCTTTCAAGATACTCTACTCTTTCTTGAAAAGCAGGAAAGTTTTTCTGTTACATTTTGACAAATAACCTTTTACTTAAAATACCTACTCCATACCTACTGCAACAAAAAAAAAACTGGGTCGTACCCTGAAGTACGACTAATAACAATGCAATTGCAAAATATTGCTTAAAAATTTCTTTTTTTTTACATTGAAATAATTCCAAACTACAAAAACTCTATGCATCTTTACCTGTAGGATTTAGATCCATAATATCTTTCTTGAGAAAATCGCCCAACGAACCACACTCAAAAAAATTTTGGTTGTAGTAGTTTGGTTTATTTAGAGTGCATATGACACTGACAAAGTGAATGATTATTCAAACTCCTGAAAAAACATTTGCAACAAAGAGAACGATCACGTTGAGACAGAGACGTTGGCGCTGAACGGGATGTCAACATGAGTGGAGACCAGCGGCATAATACTGCACGACTCTTGAACTTGGTCAGGTAGCGATTGTATGATACCAGAGCTAGTTTGCAACAAATGAAAGTGGTGATTATCGTTAAGAGGTCACCTTGTACTCCAACGACAAACAATGCGAATGTTCGCATATGATGCCTACACATTTTCTCCGGCGTTGTTGAAGATATGCGATACAGTTTAATCTGGTTTCATAAGCACAATTCTAGATATTTATAGGTTTTTGCGCGTAAAAAAAACCTTCAAATCATCGACCTTTTTGAAAACTTATGACAGTGGTGTGATCTTGAACAATCACTAAAAAAAACTGCTTTTGGCCCTATAAATTCTGATTCAGACACTTGATATTGACGAAATTGACACAACAGCTGGACTTCATCCTGGTTTACGCTTGACAAAAGTTTCGCTGAAAACTTCAAAGCTAAAGGATATACCTGCCAGCTAAATTCATGTTTGTGTCTTAGATTATAAAAACTTGCTCATCAAAATAAAGTTTTTGCCCTACCGTTTCCGGTGCAGTCATGAAATCCAAACGAAATTAATACAATAAATGACCTTATTTGATATGAATCTGGTTCTAAAATCACGACAGAATTCCCAGCTATTTATTTGTCATTTATTTCGTATGCGATGTCGCCATTGAATTTTCAAATGGTAATGACCTTATAGTTACACTAAACAAAAAAATATTATAAGATTTCGAAAATTTGAAAACTTTTGAGATTCGTAACCATAAATTCTTTTTTTCCTTAAACTTAACCAAATCCATCATCGGATCAAAGTGAAACTCACAGCGTCGGTTGGCCACAACGTGAGGCATATTCGGTAAACTCTTAGTTTAGTGTGCTAGCAGAGGTTTGCCAGCACTGCGCATTTCTGTTATTTTTGTACCAACAGATGCTACCGTTAAATCTCATGTGTCAAACATGTACAATGAAAATAAGTAACCACTGTTTAAATTTTCCAATTTCTGGAAACTTTTTGTACGGCAGCCGCAAATATCTTTCTATCTCTGTGACTTTTGATGAAGTCCCTAGATGACAGCTAGATTCACTAGGTGGGTTGATTTTGACATGAAGCAGATGGGGTAGACTTTTTAGTTGCAGTGCTGGCAGAGTGTTGAAAAGTTTCCCACCTTATGAGTTTGAATGCAGTTTTCGGATCAAAGTGGTTGACTTTATTAACCCTAGATACATAATATGAGTCAAAACGACTCACGCACGAGACCTATTCATCTTTCTCTTTCCAACCACTTTTTGTATTGCATCGCCTGTTCGAGCTAATTTAGTACCCGGCCAGAGCTCCCAAGTTGTGTATGTATCTCATTTACTGCCGCGAAATGCTTTCCAAAAAGAAAAAAAAAACCCTAATAGACGGGCATTTATCAAGCAACTGAGCACTGACTTAGCAAAATTATCCATGGAAAAAAGACTTCGAACTCCTACTCTGAGTCGTACATTGCGCTGAAACATTCAAAGCATATTACCGAATCCTCCAGCTGCAAAATCACTACAAGATGAAGATAAACCTGTTGTAAAGAAAAGGAAACACTATGCCTTTTGCCCGTGGAAACTCAGAAAAAAGACGCAGCGAAAGTGCAAAAAATGTAAAAAAAAAACCGGTCTGTGAAAAGCATAAAGTGTCGACATGTTCAAATTATATATAGTTCCTGTTTGGAGACTGATTTGTTAATATTTTGGTTCTCGTACCTTATTTTTATGATTATTAAAAATTTGAATTCGTTACTAGTCTTTGTTTGGGTTTTATCCCAAGAAAAAAAAAATTATTTTTTTTTAGTGTCATAATTACAAAGAATTTTAGTTTTTGTTTAAATTTAACTAAAATAAAAATAATACAAATTGAAAGCTATTTATTTTATTTGTTAGATCACTGTTAAGCTATAATTACATTTACTTGTTCAAAAAATCAAATCATTGTGGCGCAATCAGGCAGAAATGATGCGTGAGTCATATTGACTTCACGATAGGCTGTGAGGAGTATCAAAGAACGGTATGCATCTAGCGTTAATAAGCATGTGTGGTAGAATGTCCACTCAATATCTGAACGATTCCTCTAATTTTTTTCAAACACTAGTACTTCTAGCGATTATGATGCGCTGGAGTTTTTTTTAACCTATTAGCATAGCATCCGACGTGCTATTGGATATGCATTTGAATTGTCATTGATTATATAATAAAATCTACTTCGAGCATAATAGAAGCTATGGCGAGATTCTCTTCTAGTCCACACTTATTCTGCGCAACAAGTCAACATAAACGTAATTCCATGATTTCTTAACTTTGAAGTTGCCTCGGTATGAATAAAAATCTATTCTAGCTAATATTTAAAAAAAACCAAGGTTGTCCATGGTTGCCCAAGTATTCGTTTTGAATGTATGTACTCACACGTATGTACTCATAGCCCACTCTCACTCTAAACCGTATTTTGTGTCGACGCAAAATGCACCAGAGGCATGAAAAATTAGATCAAATAATTTAACGACAGACTTCATTGCAGAGGAAAGCTATCATGGTCAGAAATCCCAAAATTTCATTATCTTGGGTGGAGTAATTCTATTCGTTTTTTTTCCAGCCACCGAAATTATCCTTTCTTGTTGTAAACAATAAAAAGGCTAATGATGATCTTTTACCGTCAGTTGGGTGTTGAAAGGTTACCACGTCCTTTACCTTTGTTGGATATAGAAAATCGGATTGGCTAGAGAAAATCAATTTGCCAATTTATTACTGGAAGTCGTCGAGCAAGACTTCTCGTTTTCATTTGACGAAACGGACAGAAAGGTAAATTTCACGACGGACAAATGAATAGAGTACGATTGGATCAACAGTTTTTCCCCACATTTCAAACCGACACGAGAAACAGAAGGACCGCAAATGATATGAGTGTCTGAGCAGAATAGTTTACAGGTGGGCGTTTCACTCAATTTAACCCGGAAATAAATCTCTGATTTACCTCATTAATTTTTTGTTCGTTGTCGTTCCGATATACAGACCATGACCATTCGTAGAATTGATTGAAAGCGTTTAGATTTCAGCTTACCTTCATCAGCTAGTGATGCGAGCTTTGATTTGATGAGCTGCGAGTGGTATTGAGCTTCATGTTCTAATAAGCATCCCAGTCGATCAATGAAAGTGAAGATGTAGGTAAAAACATATATTTGAAGGTAAGTACATAGTTTCATCTTTTTATTTCGAACATATATAAAGGAAAATGTTGAATAGATAATCATTTGAATTTAGTTGAGATATTGGGCTTAAACTTATTTCAAATACGGTATACATGTTACATTACATGAAATTTGACAACGGATTCTTTGGAGCCAATTTTTCATCAATCCTACTGAAAAACTAGCGCACACAGACAGTAAAAAAATTTCCAAAGCCTTATCATATGCCTACTTGAAACTTTTCCAAATTTTCTTTGCGAATTTAGTTTCTCAAAAATTAATTTATTGATAGAAATATTGGGGTGCTGATATATCAGTAAAATAACCACCGACGCCAAAGGCTGAAAGATAACCAACATAAGAACTATTTGATACATATACTTATGTATATGTCCTGAAAATTTTAACTAAAAAAGGTGATGATTTCGCAAGAAACCGTTATTTTTCGTTGAATTGTTATACCTTTATTGAGAAACTATCTATCTATAAATTGAGATTCAAGTCCGCCACATGATGACAATGCCAGGCAAGCACCAGTGTTTTGAGTTTCTAATTGTTGGACTCTAGCTCTTTTGGAACGAGTAAGTTTTTAAGCAGGATCATACTCGTAATAAAGAGTACGCTCGATGGTGTACTCTTCCATGTTGTATCTCTTATACAAATTTTGAGTGTCAGCCCTACTCTGCAATGTGTTGTGAGTAGGCCAACCATCGCTCTTATGCATTTTCTGCTGATCTTGAGCAGTTTTCTCCTATTGCTTATCAGGTGGTAGCCATAGTGATCTAGCTACACGACAGTACGTCCTGCTTATCGGCGATAAGCTCATATGACCACAACCAGTGAGGTAGTAGAAGTGGAGATGACTTCAACGGTATAACTTTCCACCATTAGCCCCTTCAATTCTCTCGCGCACAAAGCATGTTAAATCAGCATTTCCGCCATTTGCCGCTAAATATCAAATTGGAGGGGAACTACTTGGATTTGACCAGATTTGACTTTTAGTGGACAAAAAATTACTACCATCCCCTTCAATGTAAATCTTATGGGCATGTCCACTCCATTTCTACTACCTCACTGACCGCAACTAATTTGCTTGTGGCGTCAGCAAGTGACAGGGGTTTGGCTGTTTCTAGCTTCTGAAGCTCTCCTCGTCAATTCATCGGCTTTTTCATTACCTGTGGTGACACCACTATACCCCGGCACTCGCATAATCCGGATTGATGTATGCCTTGCTGTTTTGTTGACAGATCTTTGCACGCACTAACACTTCTCGAAGAGCATTTGTGAGACACAAGGTTTTGATGCTCCGTTAGTGGACTCGACCGTCATGCGTACGGCTTATAGCTCAGACTGAAAAACGACTGAGCTGACTTTTGTGTCTTCAGCCGCTCGTTTAAATCCAGGCGCCATCGTTCAGCAGATATCTTGATCAGAAAATTCCTGTGAAGATATAGTGTTTGTTCCTTTGGTCCGCATTCTTTGCCACAAGAGCATCGCTTTTTCGGCAATCTGGAAGAATACCGATGATTTGTGTCGTATCACATGTCTGAAGTGAACTGATCCAGGGGCATCGGCCCTAAAATCGTTTCCAGTCCAGCCGTTGGGGTGGTTCTGGTTCTTCTGATGCTAATGCAAACTTATCTTTGCTATCCTATTAGCTCCTTGATATTGATCCTCCTCTCTGCTGCATTCCACCATACATTGAAACTAAAAACATATGAAAAAAAAACATTAAGAAAGTTTTCCCTATCTCAGTTTTACCTTAAATCACTAAAGGTAAGCTGCGGCTGAGAAATGAAACTAAAAACTTAAACTGAATTTAATTCAGCTTTAGAATTAACCAGAGTATTATCATCAACCCCTGGACACGGACGGTGTAACTTTCCACCATTAACCCCTTCAATGCTGTCACGCACGAAGCATGTTAAAGTTGCCTTTCCGCCATTTCGACCTAATTGTCAAATTGGAGGGGAACTACTTGGATTTGACCAGATTTGCCAATGAGTAGCTAAAAAATTACTACCATCCCCTTCAATGTAAATCTTATGGGCATGTCCACTCCATTTCTACTACCTCACTGATTATCATACGGCTGCTGCAGTAGAATGATAAAACTGAAAGCTTTAGCTAAAACTGAAACTTCTGTCAAACTGAGCTTTCAGATACTAAAAGTTAGAGATGAACACGTTCATTATTTTCAGTTTTAGTTTTGGTGTATCGGAATTCGTTTGGTGGCTTGAAGTTGTTATCTTGCGTATTTTTGTAATACATTTTGACAGAAATAAGTGTAAAGTAATGGCTAAATTCACCGCAGAAGAATGCTGATAGATTTCAGGAAATAAAATGCATTCATCTTCAATGTAAATCATACCGAGTACCGTAAAGTGGAGAAAAGAAATCGTGTTTGGGCGAGATTAGGTGCCTATTTAAAAAAAGACGGTGAGTAACCAGACTTTATTTTCTTTTTTAAAAATATATAGAAATTCCAAGTAATTAATATTTTTCGACAATTTATTTGTCCTACCATGAAACTGCACCTGATCCATTAAAGCACTTTTTAAACTGGTTGCGAAGTCGGCTATGGCGAAAGAATTTCGGCCTCCAGCTGCAAAAGCGGATGATAACAAATTTTCTACGGGCAAGTCTAATGAATCATCATGGATTTGGTGGCTGAATTTTTTAATTGTGTAATAGGCTGTGGATACACAAACTCCTACACGTATCTCACTTACATTCCACAACTCACCACACTACTTGACATGAAACACAACACATTTTAATTTAAAAACAAAGTAGGTTAAGAAAAAAATGTTTTATAAAAAATATTGTGGAGTTGTCAATTATTATTTTTGGTATGAGTTGTCACGTTGTTTCGATAGAGAATTGAATATAGAATTTGAAACTACACGTTGTTTTGTTATAGACTTGAATTTAGAATTGGAAACTAAAATTGGTGACCCCGACAGGAGCAGCTCTATGGAGTTTAATTGGCGAAGCCAGCAAAATTCACGAACCTTCTGAAAGAGCAACATCTGGATTACGTATCGCTGCCGCTGCAGCCATATCAACAGTGGTAGTAGACTCGACGAACTCCTGTAACCTGCGAAAGTACCCAAGGGTGTTTAACAAAAGGCAGACACTACAACGCCAACAACTAATTCCCTCGAATTTTCTTATTGTGTCGAAACTAGGCCGAAACTGAACAAACCTGAAGAGAGGAAGAAAAACGAATCGAGAGTACCAACACCATCATCAAGAACTACTATAACTTGTGAAGGTACGCAAGAATAAATTCGAACGGAAGTGACAACATTCCAAAGAAATCTATCAACTAAGAACTTGGAATCCAAAACTGGAACAACCAGTAATTAAAATTTAGTATTAAAACTAAAAAAAGAGTGTCGAAATCGTGCAAATTTATTTGGTCCTGCGGTACGGTGATAGTAATTTCACTGTGGCGATTTTTTATGAAGCTGTTGTTTTATGGCTTTCACGATAGCCGAGTTCATATCGTTTATGATCTCTCATCAAGACAATTATCTAAGGGTACCGTTTATTTATATGACCTTGCCTTGGAGAGTTTAAACCAACCTCAGGTTCGATAAGAGAAATGTCACTCTTGTACGCCGGTGTTTTAAATAAACTTCAAGCAGCTAAGCTTACGGCTAGCTTATTGCATTGACAAAAACGCAAAAGAAGATTACAATATTACGCCCATCAACCATTCAACTGGCAAAATACCTGAAAAATATTATCTGAACAATCACCGGTCCCAGAAGAACTGTGTTATCCGCAGTAAAAATTAATATTGAAGTTTGAAGCTAACAGGAACATAACTAAAAAGTAAATAAAACAAAATTGAGTTTTTCATGCGCCAAGCCTGTTTAGTGATTCGCAGAAGTATTTCGAAACACTTCAAGTAATTTAAAGCGTGCCAGTTTATACATTTCATGAAGATCTTAGGGTTTTAATACGGTTGAATGAAAGTTCGATACTAATTTGTGAGAAACGAGTGTCGTTGACATTGAGAATTGTAAAAAGGAAAAACAAACAACAAATATTGAAGTTCAAGAAAAAGTTTCTGCAAATCTAGCTAATTTTGCATACGATCCAATCAATAACTCGTGCTTCAGAAAGAGTTCTTATCTAGAACTATTCATACAAACTTCGTCTGTGACAAAGGATAAGCTAGTCTCGCATGAAATAACTGAAATTTGCAATTTGTGTTTAAATAATTATTACTATTACTATAATTACACATAATATATTATTATAATTACACCTATATATTCAAGGGAACGACCTTTTGAGGACCCTCTGGCTGCAGCGGCTTCCGGAGCAGACTCAGGCTATTTTAGCCTGTTCTCCGGACGCCAGCCTGAACAAGTTGGCGGAAACGGCAGACAAAATTGCTGAAGTTTTTGTCACGCCACAAGTAAGCTCAGTCGCCGTTTCCTCCCAGCAGTCAGAGGTGGCCGCTTTGACACAGCAGGTTGCTGCTCTCACGAGGCTCGTCCACCAACAACTACGACCGCGTTCGAGGTCCCAAGGGAGATCTCGCTCGCAGTCACGTCGCCGAAGCCAGTCACGAGGGACTGGTATTTGTTGGTACCACTATAAATTCGGCTCCAAGGCTTTAAAATGCATCTCTCCATGCGCCTTCAAAACTGGTTCATCTGAACCAAAAAACTAAGTCGCTGTTCTCTTCAGACGGTAAGAAAACGCGACTTGTCACCTAGCCGTCGTCTACTAATTCATGACAACTTGTCTAAACGACACTACTTGATTGACACAGGCGCAGATATTTCGGTGCTTCCAGCACCTACTACCGGAAAACTTCCACCTTCTGGTATGCGACTTGCCGCGGCAAACCAGTCGACCATCAACACCTATGGACGAAAGGTGATCAAACTAGACCTGGGACTCCGTCGTGAGTTTTCATGGGATTTTATAGTTGCCGATGTCTCTAGACCCATTTTAGGTGCAGACTTTCTCTGCCACTATGGGCTAGTCATCGACTTGGCGAATGCTATCTTTGCGGATCCTCTTACTTTTCTTTCATCGAAAGGCACGTACACTTCGTACAAAGGTCCAAAACTAAGTGTTTTGTTTGAGCAAACCTCTGATCCACGGATACATGCCCTTCTCAACAAATACCATGCCATCACGGTCAACACAGGGTTCTCACAACCCTGTAAACACAAGGTGACACACCACATTTTGACCACAGGCCCTCCAATAGTATCGAAACCACGTCGACTTGCACCAGATAAGCTCGCGGCGGCTAAAAAAGAATTCGATTTCCTGCTACAGCGGGGAATTTGCCGCCCCTCAAACAGCAGCTGGTCTTCTCCGCTACACATGGTACGCAAGGCTAATGGGGAATGGCGTCTTTGCGGCGATTACAGACGCCTTAACGCCATAACCGTCCCGGATAGATATCCGATCCCCATTATTCAAGACTTCTGTCATGAATTACATGGCAAAAATATATTTTCCACCATAGACCTGACTAAGGCCTACCATCAAATTCCAGTCGAGCCGAACGATGTTCCAAAGACCGCCATCTGCACACCTTTCGGACTCTTTGAGTTCACCCGAATGACTTTCGGACTTTGCAATGCGGCACAATCGTTCCAACGCTTCATCCATGAAGTCCTACACGGATTAAAATTCTGTTTTATTTACCTCGACGACATTTTGGTAGCTTCGACTTCCGAAGAAGAGCATCTTGTTCACTTAGAACAAATTTTCAAAAGATTAGCGGACCATGGTCTTATAATCAATATGGAGAAATGCCATTTCCTTCGACCTTCAATTAAATTCTTAGGTCATGAGGTTTCGCCGAAAGGCATTAAGCCCTCCCCAGATCGGGTTGAGGTAATATCAACAGCTAAACTCCCAAGGACGGTTAAAGACCTAAGAAGATTTTTGGAGATGGTCAACTTCTATGGCCGCTTTCTTCCTCACACAGCTGAGATGCAGCAACCACTCAACGCCTATCTTTGTGGCTCTAAGAAAGATGGTGCTAAGACAATCGACTGGTCAAAAGAAGCTAGAAAAGCTTTCGACCAAGTCAAGACTGGTTTAACAGAAGCCACTCTATTGTCCTTTCCGGACTCAAACGCCGAGCTTGGTCTATTCGTAGACGCTTCTGATTCCGCCATCGGGGCTGCTCTGCAGCAAAAATGTCAAGGCTCTTGGCAACCCCTTGGTTTTTACTCGGCCAAATTAAGCGACGCACAAAGAAAGTATAGTGCATACGACCGCGAACTCTTAGCGGCTTATCAGGGCATTCGTTATTTCCGATACTTTTTGGAAGCCCAAAGGTTCACTCTATACACCAACCACAAACCACTAACTTTTGCTTTCAAACAAAAGCCAGAAAAGGCCACACCTCGTCAACTTAGACATCTAAGTTATATAAGTGAGTTCACTTCTGATATTCGGCATGTCTCTGGTTGCAACAACGTTGTTGCTGACGCACTCTCTCGTCTAGAAGAAATCACGCTTTCCAGTACTCTCAACTTTACCGCAATCGCCTCGTCCCAAGCATTGGATGCAGAGTTTCAGAAGATTCTAGAGGACTCTAAATTTCTTTTGAAAAAACAACCAATATTTGGCACCAACGTCGACATTTTTTGTGATGTGTCTGGCCCAACCATACGACCTTATATTCCTCACACGTTGAGGAAACAGGTATTCAACTCAGAACATAATATCCCTCACCCTGGTATTCGTGCTACAAGAAAGCACATTGCCACTAAATTCTTCTGGCCTTCGATGAACAAGGACATTCCCACTTGGGCCCGAGAATGTCTATCTTGTCAAAAATGCAAGATAACAAGACATGTGAGCAAACTTGTATCGACCTTTCCTACGGTCTCCAAACGTTTTAAGGTCATTCACATCGACATAGTTGGTCCCCTAACACACTCGCAGGGATACACTTACTGTCTCACCATAATCGACCGTTTTACACGTTGGCCTGAAGCAATTCCTTTAGCCAGCATTACTGCCAATGACTGTGCTACTGCTTTACTAAGCACCCGAATTGCTGGAATTGGAGTTCCCCAATACATTGTCACCGACCAGGGCAGACAATTCGAGTCAGCGCTCCATGCTGAGCTTGGTCGACTCTTGGGCTTCGAACGCAATCGTACCACCGCGTACCACCCTCAGGCCAACGGTTTCTTAGAAAGATGGCATCGTACTCTTAAATCGGCTATCATGGCTTACAACTATGTTTCTTGGACTAGAATACTACCTATAATTCTTCTTGGATTACGATCTCTAATCCGAGAAGAATTCACAGCATCACCGGCACAACTCCTGTACGGAGAAAACCTGCGTCTTCCTAGTGATTTTCTTCAAGAAAATCCTAGAAAGATTAGCCAAACAGACTTTGCCTCCGAACTAACGGCTACAATGGCAAAACTTCGACCGG
This sequence comes from Nemotelus nigrinus, assembly GCA_947369275.1. NCBI lineage: Eukaryota > Metazoa > Arthropoda > Insecta > Diptera > Stratiomyidae > Nemotelus > Nemotelus nigrinus. The sequence continues at coordinate 70,134,820 of OX376374.1, forward strand.
TTGATGCTCAACACCACACAACATCGAAGATATTCATCTTCAAGCAACTCGACTCCTGCTCACACGTCTTCGTCAGAGTCGATTCTGTTCGTCCACCACTCATTCCACCGTACGACGGTCCTTTCAAAGTCCTAGCCAGACATACAAATTAGTACACTCTGGAAATCAGAAACAAATCCGTCAACGTTTCCATTAACAGGCTCAAGCCTTGTTACACGTCATCCTCTACGGAACCTGTCGACCATTCTTCCAGAAACCAACAAGCATCGGCAACCTTGACTGCACCATTAATGCCTTCAGCTCCCGAAAAGAGACCAGCGAGGAAAGTTACATTCGCTCCGTACGTCTCTCTAGCTGGGCGAACCACAAAGGTGCCACTCTCCTACGCCTCGCGATAACGCGTAAAACGCTGGCAGGGGAGTATTGTGGATACACAAAACACCTACTCGTATCTCACTTACATTCCACAACTCACCACACTACTTGACATGAAACACAACACATTTTAATTTAAAAACAAAGTAGGTTAAGAAAAAAATGTTTTATAAAAAATATTGTGGAGTTGTCAATTATTATTTTTGATATGAGTTGTCACGTTGTTTCGATAGAGAATTGAATATAGAATTTGAAACTACACGTTGTTTTGTTATAGACTTGAATTTAGAATTGGAAACTAAAAGGCTATGCAGGCAGTATACAGCGGCAGTAAGGCTATCAACCCAATCAATGCTTATATTGATCAGTGTGTAAAAGATTCGGAAGCATTGGGTCAAGATTCCAGAGGTATTTTCTGTGGTGTGGTGACCACGGCTAGGTCGATAATCATACACCAACTTACTTTTATCTGCGGGATATAAGCTCCTTGGATATAACTTCATAAGTTTGGTGGGCAATGCAAATGCTTCATTCCCAAGCATAACGTTATGTAATTTTATGTCGGTATCGGGTAGTTTTGCTGGTTCTGGAATGTTAAACGTACCAGCCTTAGTTTGTTTGCCTATTTAGGTTTTCATATATATGCCTGCATCGTCTTTAGTCTGTACGATCTTATGTCTACTGCGATAAATTTGTGATTAGCATCGACTATGGCTAGTAAAACTACAAAATAAAAATCCTTGTAGTTGTAAAATGATGAGCCACTTTTAGATGGACACCGAATTTGCATATGTTTCCCATCAATAGCTCCAACACAATATGAATAATTCTACTGGGAAAAATAATAATCTGCATTTCTATTAAATTGTTCTTCAGTTGGTGGAGGAATGTCGATATTTAACAAATTTTTCACAATCGCCTCAAAACCGCTATTAACTATTCGACTGAGGTGACTGTTGTGTATTCTAAACTGAAACGCAAGAAAACGAAAAGGTACACCTGCTTTAAAATTAAAGCGTTAGCTTTTTTTCTTCCCAGTCACCACGTGTACGAAGAAATGGAGAAACATTTGCGAGTACTACAAAAGATGTTTAAGTGAAAATAAACTGGGCACAGGATCAGCCACCCCAAAAATTAAAGCAAGAATGGAGCAGCTTCCATTTCTTGATGGAATTGATGTGGTGGCGAAGGAGTGAGTACATCATTTAATTTAACATGCTTTTTACGGACAGAAATTCACAATAACGTGTGCTTTTAGGAATACTCTTCCTAGCATTAAGGTAGAATGCCTTAAGATGATGACACACCACCAATCGGCTGAAAACGCTTTTGCATATGACAATTTTTGTTCGCCAAGTGACTCGTTACTAGATTCACCAATATCTCCTAATTCACAGGAGGATACATTCGAGTGCGAAGAATTTGTGCCTCCAATCCCTGCAGAAGCATCGCCTTGTAAACCAACAAGTAAAAAGCGGTGAGGTATGCGCAAAGAAAAAGATACAGTATCTAACACTGCGTTAATGGAAAAACGCACTGAAATGCTACAAACTTTGCTGGACAATAGCAAAGAAGGGGAAAATACCATGAACGCAATGGAATATTTTTTTCAGTCCATGTGTGAGACGGTTTTTTCTTTTTCAGAAAAGGGCCAAATAGACATGAAAATGGCTATTAATACAATTGTGTGCGAGCGGCAGATGAAGTTGGCTTTAGAGAAGCAGCAAGTCCAAGTATTGGATTCAATCTATACTCTCGGTTTGAATCCATTACTTGGAATTTCAATTATAGATGGTATGGTCCACGTAGCAGCAGCCAAAGATCCATTAAATATACAATAAATATACAATAAATAATAATAAAAATATGAATTAAACAAGATGCTATAGTTTTTTTTTATGCAGACCTTAATGTTACATCGAGCTTTTGTCTTCGTGATATCGGTTGTAAATTTGCGTATGTTTCACAAGCCGCTTTATTTTTCCTGATTGCGTTTAAAACAAATTGAAACAAATGCGACGAAAGGCGGAAATATTCTTTAAACCTAATATGGCTATCAATCAAGTGACAGTTGATCAGCAATTCTTGTGTTCCCTCGTTTTGCCTGTTAGTGAACAAAGGTGCTACTTTTCTGCATCGTTATTCTTCAGTCATATCTTTTTTGACTCCACAATATCACATATCAAATTGAATAGCACAATGTCCAACACACACTTTCTTCGTCGGTTATTTTGCCGAAACGTGTTCATTTTACAATCGCGAACACACAAGCAAAGATTTTGATGCTGACTTTACAAGTGTTGTGTCATATGCGATTTAAATTAAGCAACCAGCGGCAGCAATTCCTCGCTAGACTAAATTGAAAATGACGTCATTAGGCGTTGGTAAGCTTCAAATCGAAATAGGTTTTAATTTAAGGGGACATAGCACCTTCAAGTTGAAAAAAAAATGTTTTTTTCAAAGGTTAGTTTTAATTGAATAAAAACACATATCGTAATGAAACTTTGCACATATACTAAATTTACAACATAAAAAAAATTTTAATCATTTTTTGTGGCCCCCTGTCGTCTGTTACAATTTTTTTGAAACAACACCAAAAAAACCTGGCGTGCACGATAACTAACCTCAGAAAAGGCTGAAACAAAAAAAAAAACAAAAAACGGGGTTTCTATCAGCAGCAAAGTTACATTAGAATGAACTAAAACAAAAATATGGTTGAAAAATAATAAAATGGCGGCGTTTTTTCGAAAATCAAAGTTTTTTCCCCCAGAAATCGGCTATAACTAAAAATGCCGATTTTTTTTATCCGTAGTTCATTCTGAGCATTAACGTGTGCAGATTAATGTGTTGAAATTTCAGAACGATTGAATAAATACATGTTTCTTAATCATGCACGCCAACTTGAAAAAGGTTGTTTCGAGAAAATCGCGTTTAAAGTTAAATTTAAATTTTTTTTGTAATAAATCTTACCAAAATTTAAGCTGCGTTGCCTGGACCATACAATATACCTTCTTCTTGCTCATATTTGTCCTCTTCCAAAGATTTTTGCTCCTTTCGTGCAGTTCTGGCCTCTTTAGATGCCTCCGCCGAGTGTTTTTCCGCCTGGTTAATTCTTGCAGTATCTCTATGCTCTGCATGTTCCAGCGCACGTTCGGCAATCGTGACTCCCATTACTTGCATTATTTTCACGATAGCCATAAATCCTTCATTAAAAGTACATACAGAAATATTTGCAGCCATATTTAGTACGTTTTTCCCACCAAAAGTATGTGTGGGGGCCAAATTCCAAAAAATTAAAGCTTTCATTATTATTCTGCGTAAAATTGCCCAAACAGCGCTTTAATAAATCTTCTGCTGATGAATCTTCATAAGTAGGCTTTAAAATTTATTGTACTCCATCATCTTAAAGTGGAGGATGCTTAAAACTGTTTACGAAATTACCACCAGCTGCCTCCGCCAACTACAGGATAATAAGAGTGTTGAGGGTTCTCATCAGTTGATATTTTTTGGTAATTTGCTGCCCAAATTTCCTTGCGCATGTTTTCAACCGAATTAGTATTTCGCCGTATAGGGTGGCCATAATATGTTGATATATTTTTCATTAATTTTAGTGTCAGTTGAATTTTTTTCGCTCCTTTTTTTGGAGTTTCAAAACTTTTTTTAGAAGCATATTTTTCAGCTAATTTTTTTTTGTTTTTTTTTGCCAAGGCTAACTTTTTTTTGCTTCTTTTGAAGGAGTTGACTCACTTATCTTTCTATCCATTTTAGCCTGAGTCGATTAATTGGTATAGCGTAGTGAACGAAATTCATAGAAAAAATTACCTTGTCGCGCTTCGATATATATGCTCACAACTTTTTTTTTAGAATTTCAATTTTATATTATTAAAATCATGTTTTTAAAGCTTCATTTTAACATATTCATTAAAAAAACAATAATCGATTTATTAAAAATCTGAAGATGCTATGTCCCCTTAAGTTTTTAGTTTCAGCTTCCAGCCGTAGCGTACCTTAAGGGAATTAGAGGTATACATATATTACTACTTATACAAAACTTCAATTATCTTCAAACTTGCTTTCGTTGCGATAACGCTTTGGCGTTTAGTAGGGCAGTATTAGAGTAGGCAAATAGCAACGCAAAATTATTTGCTTTTGTCTCACGAATTTGGTACATCACATTCAGGGGCGGCGGAACACATTTTTCCGGGGTGGGTAGTAAATAACTGTCGATTATTGTAGATAAGTGGGTGGCTGGGATATATTGAAAAATCATTTAACATTTGCACATTCATTCATTTATGAGCATAATGCACGTAAATAACACGTAAAAGGTGAATTATTTATTGCGGTGGCTTTCATTCTCGCTTGAAGTCCTGAAACTGACCCAGAAACGTTTGCCGCACGATCGTAGCATTGGCCCCTAAGTTTAGAAACAGGCAAATCGAAGCGTGAGAAAACATATTTCACGAGGTTGAACAATGTTTCAGCTTTCTCGTTGGATGTTGTATAAAATCCAATCAAGTACTAAGTTGCTATGAGCTCTTCAGATACAACTCTAATGTAAATAGAAAATCGTTCCGTCCTCGATATATCTGCAGTTCCATTCAACATTATTGCGACAAATTCTGCTTCCTTAATTTTTTCCATGTTCCTTAGAAGAATTTCTGTAGCCATAAGTTCTATAATTTTGTTCTGAACCTCGTGGTGGAGCTATTTGCTACCAGTTCGTTTTATCCAGGACTCAAGCTTAAGCACATATTCAGCGCGCGCTCGTAAAAATGCCATAAAATTAGAACCTTCATCATTATTTGCTCCACGTAATGCTAAACCTTGCTTCCCCAAAGTTTTTAGTGGGCTAAATACTTTTTTCAAGGTAGTGCGGTGATCCACCATTTGTTTCAACGCTTCAGATGAAAGAAGTTCGACAACGTTCACAGAAGAGTGACGATTTTTTAAAGCCCCCACACTTTCGAGATGCAAACAACTTTTCGAATGTGCTTTGATCCGTTCCACCTCGTGCTTTCAATAGCTGAAGCCTCTGTTCACCCAGGTTTCGTTTGATTGTAAATAACAGGCAGCGAAAGAAAGTAGTATTTTTTTTTGCGATCGCGTCTGTGCACACTTTGCAAATCAAAAAACCAGCCTCATTTGTATCCAGGAACGAGAACTGGGTTTTCTATCTCTGATATACTTTAGGTATAAGCGATGTGGAAACATTGGAATCTATAAAGCCATAAGAAAATTTTGTATATGTATACATATGTTTATACTAGCTGTCCGTAACGTTTCGATGGGAAATATCCACTTCATTAGTGAATCACAAAAGAGAGTAAATAATGCAAAATAGTTTATGTAGAGGAAAGTATAGGCCAAATGAGCCAAATTTTAAGGAATGAACTTACCGCTACCTGTACTAGTTTTAAGTTCATACCGACAATTGTCACTGGGACTGCTTGATGATGTCGAAGGAACAAAAGAATCGCTTGGCTGTTTCGCGACTTCGGAAGTATTGTCCTTGAGTCCTTCATTAATACTTTTCAACTTTATGATGAACCTGTCTATTTTGTTTTCAACGCTACTATCGGCGCCTTAAATCACGTGATAGAGCTTTGACTTTGAAATATGAAGTAGAAATGCCTATACCATTCTTCTTGCTTAACTCTCTTTCTTTGTCCCTTTGCAAGTGCAGTACGGTTTACGATTTCACTGAAATTTTGTTTCAGTGGCGATGGCAATGGGGCTAGAAATAAAACTTCGAGAGCATAGGCATGCTGTGCACGATATAGTGTTCGTTCATGGAATATCGCTGCGGAAATTTGGAAAGAGCCTTCTCCTTTCGTTTTGCTACTCTTTGTTCTTATTATTTTCTTCTTCTTGTTGCTGCGTAGATATGATTTTCAGGCGTTTACATTTGAGCTGAAGAGCCTCAAGACCAGTCACACAAACCAAAAGCTGGCTCCTCACGCTAAAGAGAGTAATTTCTGACTATTCAAATACACTAAGCATAATACATATCGCTTAAAAAATACCCTAGAATAAGGATACAAAGAAAAGAGGCACTCCATCTACCCAATGCTTCCCAGTTTTCATCAACTGGTATGTTTGTTCATCATCGCCGTTTTCTTACATTTCGCTCTAGGTCATAACATGATGACCCCAGCTCATAAAACCAAGCACCCCACTTTTTTATGTATTTTGTATCTCTTTTTGTATTTCGTTTCTCTTTACATTGGTTTTCTCTATGGTGACACTGAAAGTTGGTTTTCTCTATGGTGCTGAGGAAGGGTACATGTCACCCAAAATGTTGCCCGTCTGCATCAAATCGGATTTGTATGATGGGTCCGTGATGTAGTGGTATATTATTTAGTTTTATTAAGATCAGTCAAGAGATTTGAAGTTCAACTCCGCAATTTGTGGATCTTCAGATTCCAAGAAACCCCATTTGGCTTGGGGCTATCGGCTTCAGACCATCTATTCGATCGTAAAACATTGCAATATGTAAAATTAATTGAAAGTGTGTTTGACTGTAATACTGGCTACAATTTGCGCCTTTAAATGTTATTTTATGGGCAACACTTACGATTTCTAGGGTACCTTGGAAACCATCAGATATCATATGTTTTAAAGAAATGTGGTTGTTTTGCTGTTGAAGACATTCGTAAATTCTGTCTTTGTTTTATTCTTCTTCACCACAAATAAAGAAATAAATTATCAATTTTTTCAGTATATTAATGTGGCATATAGAATCGAAATTTTAGGGTGGGTAATTACCCACCTTTTGATTTCCCAGGTGGGTAGTACTACCCAAACCGCCCAAGGCGTCCGCCGGGCCTGATCACATTAGCCCCCTATTTCATTTTCGTGTCGAGTATAAGATTCGAATATTCAACACTTTTTCACAAGTTTAGCCGCCACCTCATATTTCACATTGAAGAGCACAAGTTTAGTCTTTGTCAGGTTTCCTCTACGATCGCCTTTTGTAGCCTAGATTTGCATAAGGTATAGTGCCGATTGCGTAAGGCACGACAAGGTTTGTTCATAGTTAATAAGATATAATCAATTTTTAACCTGTGTCGTCGTAATCGATTGAACTGCTGTTACATAGTAGATAATGTTTTGAGGATCGTGTTCGAAATCTTACATATGATACGCACCACGCACACCATATATACCATCCACAAAAACTAATCTTGTGTATGTTATCAACGTGTCTGTTTATGAGCTGAATATGTTTGCACAATTAAATACAATTGGCATTGCAGTCCAGAATAAAATGTTGTTGGTTAATCGAAAATATTTTTTTATTTTATTTTACTTGTACATTCTTAATCTAGCTCAAAGTTTAATTAACAATAAAAACTATAAATCTAGCGACTATACTATTTTGGCCTGCTGGCTTTTATCGTTTTCTTACAATTTTTTTTACTTGGACAGTTTTTATCTTACACACTAATAATAATACCCAGCCGGTACAAATAATGGGGTTACCTGTGCAATAACTGGCTTAAAAAACAACCTTACGCTACAATTTAGTTCTAACCTATACCAATAAAGATCAGTCAATTGTAACACAACTGTATTTCTTTAATTCATAGAAAACTCAAAAATCAGTCCATTATAATAGTAATAACGATAACAATAGCAAATGGCCATCTTTTTGGGAAAAAAACGTCAGTTGCGTTGAAATACAGATTCAAAAGCTTTGATTTTTTTGCCGCGCATAATGATTAAACTTCAGGAACTAGATTTCTCGAGGTACTTACTTACACGATGAGCTGGAAGTAATTCTTGAAATTTCGAGCAAGACAGTGAGTGTATTGGTCTTATTGCGAGTAGTTTGGGATCCCCGATACTTAGAACGACTGCGAAATGAACATACCTTAGTACTATTTGGTTTGATGTTCCATTCGCCAAAGTAAAGACTAAAATCTGCCAAGTAGTCTTCCAGGCTTTTCGCTGCTTTGAGCGGATCTTTGCTTGATGGGAATAAAAGTGTGTCATCGGCGTATTGGAGGATTTGAACTTGAGTTTGGAACACTGGGATGCGAAGGTCAGCGGTGAATAAGATGCATAAGATTGGTCCAGTGACAGAATTTCGTGGCACTCCTGATGACACAGGTTCAATGAATAAATCTGCCCTATTAACGCTAACATGTCCGGTGGTTGGAATGCTTGTGGTGAGTCTCATTACCTATTCTGGGAATCCAAACTTGATCAACTTAAATAGGAGGCCTTCGTGTTTGACGGTGTCGAAAGCCTTCTCGAAATTTTAAGCACATACTACCGTTGGAATGTTTCACTCATTCCAGCGAAATACAACTTGGCCATGCAAGAATGAGATGCGGTGCTGGGCGCCATGCTTGCATCTAAACATAAACTGGTATTCGAAAATTACCACCAAATGTGTCTGACTTTCATGTGTTTAACAATTTACGGCGGTAGGGTATGATTTGGATACTTATTTAGTGTGATCAAGCGTGTATTCTGGGCAACGGTTTCATTTATAATGTCATTGACTGACTTTATTAGCTTATCAATCTGATGGCTGGCTAAGTTTTCCGTCACACAAAAGAAAATTGTTCCTACTGCAGAATCAATGTCGCGCTAAAATTTGCCCCAATCGGTGTTTTTGAGAGATTTGTTGCTCTTTGGGGGTCTTTCCATGAAGCTGTAAAAGGAGCAACATTGAAGAGCCACCATTTTGGTTGTCAAAGAATGTGGTCATAAATAAAGTAATAAAATCATTTATAAGTCCAAGATTGGCTTTAGTTGGAAAATACCATGAAGAGGTTGGCGCTTGCTGAGCACCAGAAATCAGCAAAGCAGTACCTCTTACTGCTTGTACGTAGGAGACGCAACTTTATTTAGATGCTCTACGAGATGCTCTGCGTCACAATCTGCTGACGTTCCTTCCGGGTCTGATCGCGGGGAATAGTCTTAATTTCGGCCCACTATCTCTTTATAAGCCGGGCATTCATGGCAGCTAGCTTGGTGACCATTTAGACCACAATTGACGAATGCAGGCTAAGCGTCTTTCTCTTTGTGCATTCGCCGCGTGGATGCCTCTTCAGGAACTTTACGCAGCAAAGAGCAATGGTGCAGTTGCATGCAACATGTCCAACATTTTGGCAGCTAAAACATTGCAATCTTTCTTTAGGTGCGTTTTGTTATGCATCCGGAGTAGTGCAAGATAGCAATTTGCACACAAAACAACAACAACATCCAGAGTACGAGCACTTGTGAATTGAGTGGAGTTCGCACTCGTGCACTGTGTGGAACGTATTTCAATAATTCATGTCAGCTGAAACAGTTGGCTGCAGTGATAAATTCCCAAAAATTTCCTTGTCAATCTAGCAGCCAGGAAACATTGAAATGGATAAATATGATTCAAAAATCAATGCTGTCAACAGAATTTTCATCCTATGAGTCGGAACATTTTTCTATTACGCTTTAAAAAGAAATTCACATGGTTCTAAATTTCTAGGTAGACATTTGTTATTGCGAAATTTGAAGTTTGAATTTTGAACTGACAAATGTCTGACAAGCTAAGTGCTGCCAATCAATTAGGAAAGAAATAAACTCGCATGCTACTCCGGATCGTTTTTTTTACGCATTCAGGATACGTACTCCACTCTGGATGAAAATAAAACGCAGCTTTTGCTGCGAATTTTCTCCCAAGTCACTTTCTGCCAGAGAATGGACTGTATTAAAAATGTAGCAGCTTATGCGTGGACGGGCTCAAATTGCGCAAATAAAAGCTTGGACAGGGTCTGAGTTCTTCAGCCGCTACCGACTTACTCAGTTCCCGGTCTTTACGGGTGAGGAACTTTAGGTTAGGGTACTGGACCACTACCTCAAACTGAATGTCCGCAGATTTGACGCCACTGTGCTAGCTGCGGATGATAAGCGACCTAAGCTTCTCTGAAGCTGTAGTGTAGGCTGTTGCGTTTTGACCACTACCTTTAATTAGATTGAAGACCTTTTTGTGATCTTCTACGAAGGTACACAGAATGAATTATGTGTCACTTGATATATATTTTACATACTGACCTTGATTCCTTAAGCGTGAAGCTCAGTGATGAGCCTTGGAATTTCCATCCTATAGGTCAGTATTGGAGGAACCTTAGAGGTTTTTGTGAGTGGGGTGAACTGTGAAGAGGTTTTTTTTCTGTCTGGGATGTTACGGGTGAAACAATTACCTGTTCGTTGGTCCCTTAACCCTTTTTTGTATTCCGTCGCGCTACCAAGTTAAAGTCTTAGTCGTCAATATTGGTTTTGGATAGTTTCAACGACAGCTCATGGATGGCTAGTTTACTTCTATTTATTGCCGGTGCTGCATTAGCCAGCGGTTTTGCCACGTTGCTAACTGCGGCTTTGTATCGTAACTATGAACGTTGTCATCTGTCGACGCAGATCATTGATTTTTTTCATAGTAATCGTTTTTTCCTTTCGAGCACTGCTATTTTTTATACTGTTAATGTCTCGATAGCTAATTCATCTACATCTGATGAATCTGGAGTTTTAACCTTTTTTTCTTTCAAAAAAAAACCCTAGCGCATCAGAACCGCTAGAAACACTAATGTAGAGGTAGACAGTAGAGGATTTGTGCAGATTTTGAATGATTTTGAATTTTACCACTAGCTACTTAAGAACACCCTAAGTAATAATAGACCTTAAGCCGATTAAATTTCGATGACTTCATCGAAAGTTACAGCGATAGAAAGGTGTTTGGGGCTGCCATCCAAAAAATGTTAGGGTTTACAGCGGTTGGACCAAAAGTGACTTGACCTATAGCGCGGACTAAGTGAATTTAGTCCTAAGGTGCTTACATCTATCTGACCTAAAATTTGGTCAGGTCAAATTTAGTCCTCGTTTGTGCGTGACAGCTGTCATTTAGTTCAATTTTAGCTCATACACTGTAATTATCTTTTCATATGTCTCTCAAACGTAATTATTCAAATGATTTTGAGCCAAAAAAGAGGGTTACGAGCTTAAGTTTGACGTATATGTATTATTTATAGTCGCGAGAAAATCAAGGCTTAATTCGGGTGTGCTTACAGCGATATAGTCCACGACCTATTTTAGGTCACGTCGCATGAAATCCTGTACTGACCTATCGCTTGGGTCGGGTATTGAGTGTTTACAGCAGGTGGACTAAATAACTTACGTGAAATTCAGTGTATAGTCTGCGAACTAAACGTCTGCTATCATAGTTTACTTATTTTCTTTGCAAATGTTTATGTAAGCATTTATTGGTACGAAAATAACAAAACCGCCTCGTGCTGTCAACCCTTTGCTAGCACCGAAACCAAATTTAGGGTTACCATGCGCAAAAGTTTTCAAATTTTCTAGATCGTAATATGTGTTTTTTATTTTCATTATGGTGTGAAAATTTCATGATAAAATCGCTTACTAAAGATATGCAAAAAAAAATACAACTAGATTTCTGCGGTGTATTGTCCACGGCAAGTTCAGTTTGCCATATGAATTTCGTTTTGAAGACTGCACTTGAAGCTATAGGGCAAAGAAATTTATTTTCCTGAGCGAATTTTCAAAATTTAAAACACTAAAATTACCATAGCTGGCAGCTCCAACCCAATTTTTTAACCAAATTTCTATCGACTGTGGCTCAAAGTAGGATTCAGCTACTGTGTGAATTTCGTCAAAATCTGGTGACTGAATCAGAATTTATAGTGCCAAAAGCAGTTATTTTTCTTAGTAATTTTTCAAGATGGCAGCACTGGCACAGAATTGTACAAATTTCAACATCACTTCTAACAGATCTGGTCTTTCTTAAGACCAATACATTCTGTAATTTTCAATTGTATCTGACTATTGGGTCGTGAGTTCCCGTTAACAGAAGTTTTTAATGCTAAAAATATAGGTAAATTGGAGAAGGGTTATTAGTCGTGCCCATCGTAAAATTTCAAATGTTTTACTTTGACTACTGATTTGAAGGGGAAAGCGGCTCTTGATCAGGATTCAACGTTTCAATAAACTGCAATTTATCGGAATTGCTTTCAGCCCTCGATTTCTTGTATTCTGCAATTTTGATAGTGATGAGCCTATAAGTCATAGGATTACATTTGTACCTTGTCATTGAAAGGAATTGAAGTCGACTTAGAATGAATAGACATTTCCAGTGAATCTGTTTATTAGTACACTTGCTTGTAACACAATCAAATACAAATATTTTTTTCATAATATTTAATTTTAATATTTTAAATTTTGTCTGAAAGTTTCACTAAGTCATCTCTTGTTTCGCGACTCATATGCTCGGATATCCATTTAGTATTAAAATATTCTTATAAAATATAAATCATTGCCGAAACACCACAAACGATAAGAGAAAACCACAGATCGATCATTTCAGTTGTAGGAAATCTGTATAGAAATCGAGAAAATGCATTTGCAAAGCATTATAATCCAATTTTTCTTTCAGCTGATACTTCCCAGAAGAAACGAAAAGCCACAGAAAATTTATTTCGTCAAGGATTCCTACTGAAAACTTAAGTCAAGTTCAGCAGCACTGCATCAAAACATTCAAAATCGATTCACTGCGATGACATTTCATTTTTTAGGGATATTGTAAAAGCGCACTCAATGTCGCAAAACCTTTCGTAGCAAATGGCTTTCCCTAAGAGCAAAAACTTGTAAGTAAATATGAGATTCCATCGCTTCTTTGTTCTAATATCCTACATAGGACATTCATCGAAAGCGGACTTATGGCATGGTTCAGATTTTTCAGAATTGAAAAACCCGAAGCTTCAAATGTTGAAGAATGTTATGAAATTGATGGATGATTTTCTGATGTACGTCAGAAAATAGGTGAAAAAATTTGACGAATAAATGTTGGGCTTTCGAATGAAAACAGAAGAGGTTCCTTACGTGTCATATTTCACTTGGCAGCGATACTCAAGCAATCATACCAGGCACTTGGTGTTTCAAATGAGCTTGGTAATAGTTCTCCGAGTTTTATATTGTAATAAAAACGCAAATAAAACAAAATTCAATCAATTGTTTTATATAAAATGGCGTATCTTACATGATATTCGAAAGCAGATCTTATAGCGCCATAAGCAAGTAAAAAAATTGCACTAGATGGTAGTAGAATGCAGACACTGGTGGATTGGAACCCAAATACTGTTATCATGTGTTTCAAAACAATGGAATTGGATAATGTACTTTTCCCAGTTTTGATGATGAGATGATTTCAAATAACTATAGGAATTTAAAAAAGTCTAGCGCATTAGAACCGCTAAAAAACTAATTTTCGAAGGAATTATCTTTGAGGGACTTAAAACTGTGTGAAGACGTAATACACTTCTTTGTAGTATCATATCAACCATTTCTTACTCAAAGAAACAAATATCATTTTTTGACAGCGTTTCCTGTAACACAAATGATGAAAATGTTTAGTGCTGGCAGCATTTGTCCAACACAGCAGCAATAAGTCTACCATAACATCCTCGTGCTTAATCAACATATCCTTTGAATTTCGTTTTCATCTAAGGATATCATCGAAAGTTTCAACGATTAAACTATGTCTGGGGCTGCCATTCGAAAAATTTCGAAAACTCGGAACATTTAAATATCGGTTGCTTATTTTATTGTAAATGCTTTGCTTATGAATACAAAGTGGAAGCATCTGTTGGTGCAATATTTACGAAATTGTCTGGTTCTGGCAATCATGCGTTAGCAACATAGCTGCTTCACGTTGAGTTAAATAAATCCTGTGAATTTCGTTTCGATTGAATGGCTGCGCTGGAAGTTAAAGGACTGAATAGAATTTTATGGTAACCATCCTCCAACCTTTTCAAATTTTTGCAACCTAAATATTTGTTGTTAACTGTCATTGCAGAATCATTCCCTTTTGGAAATTTTATGACAACATCGCTCCATAAAGAAATGTCAATAAATTACGAAATTCATAAGCTGGCAACCCTCTCATGATTTTTCATTCCTACAGAATTAGAAATGCAGTAAGATCCACTTATCATATGAATTTCGTTTTGATTTCGTTACTGCATCTGAAGTTATTGGGAAAAACCTTTATTTTCCTGAGCAAATTTACAATATTTAGGACACAAAAATTACCATAGTTATACGATACTAATTTTCAACCACATTTTTATGAAGTCTATCTTAGAGTAAAGTTCATCTACTGCGTGATTTTTGTTAAAATCTGGTGGCTAAATCGGAAGCTTTGGGCCAAAAACCAGCTTTTTTTTGATGATTTGAAGGATTATTTTTCAGGAGCCTGCTGTAGCTACGCAGTTGTCCGCACAGTCTTGAAAGTCCACATCTGTTAAATTTTGGTTTACATTAATATGTTGTGCAAATTTCACGATGATCCATTGTTTTCCTTAGAAGTTATGATAAATCGAAATTTGAAAATAAAATTCTTGCTTACTTTTAGGCACTCAGCGCCTACACAAGGCTCAAAATTTCTAATTCTCTAATTCATATAATATTAATAGTCGCGCCAAAATCAAGGCCTAGGTCGGGTGTATTTACAGCGATATAGTCCACGACCTATTTTAGGTCAGGTCGCTTGAAATCGTGTACTGACCTATCACTTGGGTTGGGTACTGAGTGTTTACAGCAGATGCACTAAATAATTTAAGTGGAATTTGGTGTATAATACACGGACTATACTCTTTACGCCTGCTGTACTTGTTTTCTTTACTTATTTTGAAATGTTTTTGTAAATATTTATTGGTACGGAAATAACGAAAATGCCTCGTGCTGGCAACCCTCTGCTAGCACCGATGTCACATTTACTTCACGTTGAAGTCAACATACTTTGCGAATTTCTTATTGATCCGATCCCTGCATTGGAAGTTATAGGGATACAAAGAAATTTAGGGTAACCACCCGTAAAAATTTTCATTTTTTTTAGATCGTAACATTTGTTGTTTATTTTCACTACAAGATCACTACGATTTGAAAATGTTATGATAAAATGGCTTACCAAAGATATGCCGAAAAAAAGCAAAACCAACCATAGCTGGCAACCCTATCATTTTTTCCCAATTGAATGACTGTTAAGAATTTTTCACAATAAGCTCAATTTGCCGTATGAATTTCGTAATGATTCCATGACTGCAGGCGAATCTGTAGGCCAAAGGGCTTTGTTTACCTGAGCGATTTTTCAAAATTTAAGACACTAAAATTATCATAGCTGGCAGCTTCAACCTAATTTTTCAACCAAATTTTCATCAAACTTGGTTCAGAGCAAGATTCACCTATTGTGTGAATTTCGTCAAAATCTGGTGACTAAATCAGGGTTTCTTGGGCCAAAAACTATAATTTTTTTAAATAACTTTCAAGATGGCACCACTGGTACATCTGTTACTACTCAAGGCCAATTTACTCTGCGAATTTCAACTGTATCTGATTATTGGGTCACGAGTTCTCGTGAACAGAAATTTTTGATGCTAAAAATATAGGTAAATTGGGGAAGAGTTACCGTTCTTGCCCATAGTAAAATTTCAAATATTTTACTGCGGCTATGTAGACAAAGCATAAGGTTTATATATATAATAAAGGCTTTTTTCTCAAAAACCGACAATTTTTCAGGAGAGTCGATGATTTGAAAGTTTTCACTTTCAGCGCCTGCCCTAGCTACAGGGTTGTCAACGCACTCATCAAAAGTAACACAGATCTACAAATTAATAATGTCAATATGTTCTGAAAGTTTCATACTAATTTGATAGGTTTGTCAAAAGCTATCGCATTTTCAAATTTTTCGAATTTTGCGAATTTTTAGGCACCTAGCGCACACATAGAGTTAAAAATGTCCAAAACATTTGGTTCACATTTAAAACACGTTCAAAATTCATTTCGCTAACTTAACTTTTGCGAAAATTTTTTGTGGACAGAATAATAGGTACATTAAAAATATCACTTAAATGACCGCCGGAACAAAAAGGTTAAAGATATTTGACATTTGGTGAGACCTGGACCTACTCTTCATATACACAAATGTATTTTGAAAGTATCAGCTCAATCAGATGGCGTGTTCCTGAGAAATATTCATTGAATTTGTTTGTATATATATATATATATATATATATATATATATATATATATATATATATATATATATATATATATATATATATATATATATATATATATATATATATATATATATATATATATATATATATATATATATCTAGATATATATATATATATATATATATATATATATATATATATATATATATATATATATACATATATACATACATGGAAATATAAATTTTTGGCCGAATCGATGTTAAAACTAGCGTTCTTCGAACATTAGTAAAAAAATAAATTCTTAAAGAGAAAGTCATCCAAGATTTGTCTACCACACTACCAAAATTTCTCTACTACAACTGCGGTGGTACGAGATGCAAACTCAACAAACCTTTTCTTGACGCTAAATCTTGCCATTTAAACATCCTGGCCATAACTGAGACGTGGTTGAATGATTCACATCAAAATGAGGATATTTTTTAATTAAACCCTATACAGAGCCGATCGCAATTATCTTCAGACAGGTTACACAAGTAGTGGTGATGTTCTTTTCGCCACACATAAATCCTTTTTTAGCGAGTCTATTTTAACCAATCATTGAAAGTTATTCAAGCTTAAATTCGTCAGTGCTCTGTTAAACAGACATTAGGTGCGTTTTTTCGCTCCTCCATCCAGCAAAGAATAGAAGAGACGCATTGAAAACAACTACACTCCCGTCCCAGTGAATTTACTAGTACAGAAACCTCATATGTAGTTTACGTGCTGGACTATAGAATGTGCTGATAGAAAAAAGAAAAGCTCATGCGAAGCCGTCTTTTTTGTCATGAGGTGGCTTTGGGTTTTTCAAGGTTATGTTGAATGTTTTGGTAGTTAGGAATTTAGAAAAATCCCAAAAAATGTGTAGAAAGTTATAAGAGGTAGTTTTCTGTTAGTGTCTTTTTATTTGCTATCGATTGTGGTAGTTTATACTCGTTATTTTCTCCCTTTATTTTCAGCTGTTTTGTGCGACCACAGCAAATACAGTAACCTATATCAATCTTAGTGAACGCACTGCTGTTTTGTACTAGATCGTTGTTTTTGCGGCATAGATCTATTCTGTTCAGTATCTGAGCAAAAAAACGCACCTAATACTCACAGCAAAAAAGATAACTTCTCATGAGCTTTTCTTTTTTCTATCAGCACATTCTATAGTCCAGCACGTGAACTACATATGAGGAATAGAATTTCTGTGCTAGTGAATTCACTGGTACAGGAGGGTTTTGTGTTTCCAATGCGTCTCTTTTGTTCTCTGCTGGATAGAGAAGCAACAAAATGGCCCTAATAGAATTGACACAATAACCTGAATTATTGCTTCTTTGAATGAGGAAAACACAATAATCTTATTCGGAGACTTCAACTATCCAAACATCAGATAGCCAAAGCCTCCCGGTCAACCTTCTTGATGCCATTGATTCCAACCTTATCAGTTCGTTTTATGGCATGACTTACAGCAGGCTACTTCGACTTTGAATCAGAATGGTAAATGTTTAGATTTAATATTTACCAGTTTTTATGATAAAGTGGTGGTTAGTAGAGATGTTCATTTAACCCCCGCTAGACACACCTGGGTCTGTGGTGTCCGGCTGTTTTTGAGAATCGTCAGGGCGCACAGGTACGTCAATATTTCGGGTTCTTAAAACAATGTACCTGGGTCGAGAACTGGCGTAATGAACGTCGCGCTTGATCCTCCGTTCTTCGTGAATTGCTGAGCTGTCAAAGTTGGCTGCGGACACCACAGACCCATATGTGTCTACGGAAGCAAAAAAGTGTGAATTTGTTTTCTCAAAAAGTGTATTATAGTTACATTGTAGAGCGACACATCGCTGGCCAATGAGGCTCTTCTTCGGTATACTGGGTCAAGCGGTAGTTAATTGTAACATTTTGTACAATTTTAATGAAGCGAACACTGCATTGGGCAGATATAAATTTATTGAAACGTTAGCACTTAGTTTAACGAGCGACGAAATGAAAAGGAGATTGGAAAAACCATCCTTGCGCAAAATTAAACGTTTATCAATATGCTCCGTTTTGAATATCGATGATCTGGGTTATTGTCATGATTTAACTGACAGATTGGAGAAGAGAAAAAGGTGTCATTTTTGCCCCAGCGATAATGACAGGAAATCTAGATTTTACTGCTGCAAGTGTAAAAAAGCCATTTGCGAAGAACACAAGCTTCATGTATGCAATAAATGCATTTTATAATTTTGTTCAGTTACTTTATTTATTTTAATAAGAATAAGTGTAAGTAATAATAAATAAAAAAAACGTATAAAACGTTGAGTTACATTATTTGCAAACCAAAAATTGTGATTTCAAACGAATTTTCGACCCAAAAAATTGTACTTTTTCTGTTGTCATAATAATTATACTTTTTTCAAAGTTTCATTATGTCTTTTTGTTTCTTTTCATCTACTATATGGCAAGAAACATTTTGTACAGTAGAATTTTCTTAAATTTATTTAATAAAAAGCTATGATTTTTTAAGTGAATACGTGTATTTCACGTGTTTTGTGTCGATTTCCATTAAATAACAATAATACAAATTCAAATATATATCCATTATCCAATGCACGCTCTTTTTCTATAGATATCGATCTACTCTCGTTAATTTGTTCAGATTTTAAAACGATTCGAAGTATGGTAAAAAAGCGGCAGGACTTCGTAGACCCAGGTGTGTCTAGGGAGGTGCTCCAATTGTAGTGTGTCTGGGGAGGGTTAAAATATATATCGATATTTTTTCCGATATGATGTATCGAAACTCTATATCGATAGTTTGCGATATATCGAAATGTAAATATCGATTTTTCGATATATCGAAATCGAATCAAAAGTAATATATATATTGGATAATATATTTTCTTTATTGCATTGGGCCTTTGGTTGGTTTAGTTAGGTGGTATTACTCACTAAATATAAGGGCTTGATATTGTTTTTATGTATATTTTTCTCGTGAATATCTGCCACAATAAAATTTAAATGCTCGTTCAGATAAATTACGTCATTATTCCAAAGAATGAGCACATAAATTATTAAATTTCTCGAAAATTTTCGAAAAATACAAATGTTGGCTAAATATGAAGCTTACTACTACTACTGGATAAAAAAGCAGAAAATATCCTTCGGATAAATTCCACATTCCTTAACTTAGCAATATTCATCCAAATAGAATAAATGAAAAATAGTATTAGTTAAATTTGAAATTTGCTTTGAACTCTGGTTTGAAACAAAGAGAACAAAGGGAAATATTTGTCCACATCATCTATCATTGCTTTGGCTTCTCTTCGCAGCGGTCAAATTTTGCTCATGAAAATAAAGATATTTATTTTATGATGGACTGGCTCATCTCAAATTATGAGTTAAAGGGGAATAAAGAAAGTAAATAGATTTTATGATACAACAAAATATTATGAAGGAAAATTGCAAATATTTTGGGACAAGGATAAAGTCATATCTACAGTCTTGCAATATCTTAACATGTGAAAAATTATATTTATTCTTAAACTCATAATGAATGTATTCATTTCTGAACTTAACGTTTCCTAACCTCCACCCACAATGAAGAGTTGGCCATATCGGCTTCGAAATCGTTGCCTGTAGAAAATTAATGCCAAAAGGCTTTCATTTAATCTGCTAACTGGAGCCCTCAAATAAAGATATAATTCGTCTGAGACGCTTTCATCAGTTTTATTTGTTTTCTAATTTCGTTGAACTAAATGATGATGATCGCTCCAGCGACTAAATTCGGACTGAGTTTTGTCTGAGCCAGCCAAGTCTGATCCCGCAGCTACACATAATTCATCTTGCTGATCTCTTTCATTAGTTCTTTGATTTTAAGTATGGCATTCGAACAAGCCAGTTGGTCTTCAAAATGAAGTTCCTTAAATCGCGGATGCAAAGATAAAATCTATAAATAGAACAAATCGAGAGATTTACTAATTCAGATATTCCCTTTGGTTTCTCCGCTACCTAAGATCTAGCTTTTGGTTGTAACTTCTAAAATTCGCATACACACGGCTCACTATCTCTATTGTAAGACCAAGTTTTTTTTTTTAAAGTTAATTAATTTAAATTAATTATTTAAAGTACTTTCAATTACCTGAGTAAACTGAAACCACCCAATCACCGAGAAGCCTTCAAGCATTTGTTGGCCAACTCGTTTGCAGGGCAAATATCGATATTTCGAGGGTAATCTGCCCTCTTCTTCAGTGTCTATCGGTAGACCGATAGACACTGAAGAAGAGGGCAGATTAACCTCGAAATATCGATATTTGTCACAAAATTAAAATATATCTAGCTTCGAAAGTAAAAATCGGTTCTTTTATTAAAATATTTTTTTGAGCTAGGAAAAAATTAAATTGGTACACATTAAATACAATTATTTACTTTGTTTACATTAGATAGCTGTCGCGTAGTCGTAGCTCAGTTTAGAAAGATGGGTCGATTTCCACGTAAAAAATTTCAGTCACATATCGATACGATATGACCATCAGAGTATTGATATGAGTAAAATATCGAACAGTTTCGATTCAAGTAAAATTTTACATGGTATCAAACGAAAGTATCGATACCGTACTAATATCAGTACTTTCGTCGTGTCCCTATGCACATATGCGCCTCCCTCTCGCAAAAAATACCAGCACACTCTCAGGTTGCTTTGACAGATAATTCATTGTTTAAATGGAGGTGCAATTTCAAGGTCAAAGTTTTTTTTTTGTGCAAAATAGAAGGAGCTGACTCACTTATCATTCTGTACACTTTGACTAACTTCTCACGCTGTGACTGTGGCTTTAGAGTAGTATGAGGCAATTCCTACGGCATAGTGTCAGCTGCTCGTGAGTCAAAAGCCTGCAGTTATGGGAAAAAGCACAGTGGCAATCTGTCCTATTTGGCACTTTCTCACTTTATCTAGACTTTATTCAGAAAATTTTCCTGAGCCGAAAAAGGCCAAAAAAGCCTACTACTTTCAGCTTTAATAACAAACACCAATTTGTGTGCAGCGATTTTCAATCAATGAGAAAAGAAGTGTCAATCGTTTGCTGGCTGTAAAGAAGCAAATTCAAAGTCAATCATCTGTTTATTGCTATGTGTTTGTTCGTAGCAAAATAAATTAATTATTTATATTGAATCCTCACAATTTGTGTTCTTCGAAACGAAAGCCTTGTACACAAGGCACAGAAAATTCGACTCGGATGAATTATTCCCGACATGTACATTGTTCTTTTTAGCTCAATAAACACATAAATGACTTGAACGATTTCCACGGAAATCGTTTTCATGGTAGTCATCTTAGCTGAAAATACTCTATGAATTGCATTCCAACCTTCAAGGGACAGAAAAATTAGTGGCATTCTTTGTGATTCGTTTCTTTCTGTGATTTCACGAAAAATAAAACTCCAATTACAATAACAATCGTCAAATCCAGATTCCACACGACAGCGGATACATTCGCCTCCAGCCTCGAATTCCGACGGTCACAAAACAAATTTAGTCAAGGCTCAGTCGTAGAAAATGCCAAGGAGCATTCTTTGCAGCTCTGAATAATTTTCACTTGAATGGAACCGTAATTGAATGAAAAACCTCAGATGCTAGTCAGTCGATATATTCGAAAGCGCCCATTTATTTTAAGGAGTCTTGGCAATAACATATTCTCCGACCGATGGAATCCCAAGATATACTCGTTATTAGAACCGATTGAATTGATTTCACAGGGCACGGTCGGATGGGTGCGAATTCGTTTTCGCACTACGGTCCATTGTAAAGCTCATTTGCCGCAGTTCTTAAAGTTGATAGTTATTTTCTTGACTTAAAGTAGGGGATGGGATATGCAATGATGATTCTGTAGCCAATCTGGCGAATTACAGTTTGATCTGTATGAAACGAAAATAAGTTCTATATTTCATTCCATGCGATAAGTGGAAATCACTGTGTAGTTTTGAGATATTTGTATTAAAATACACGGCAATACCACACTGGAATAACCGGTTCTCGTCCGATCACCGAAGTTAAGCAGTGTTGGGCCGGTTAGTACTTAGATGGGGGACCACTTGGGAACACCGCGTGTCGTTGGGACGTAAAAAAAAAACTTTGTGCAATCCCCTATACCAGCAAAACCAGTTGTCTGGGAAACACTATGAAAAAAAAAATATATATAACTGCAGAAGAATAATTTAAAAAGGACTCTGTAGACATTAATTAGTCGTACCATGAATTTCATGAATATTTCAGAGATAATTTATGCTGGTAAACTAAATGATTATTATAGAGGGGAACAAACTCTACTGTTTTTAAAATAAGCAGCATTAATCAAAATTCTTTCTCTTGCTGCTGTTTGGGCTTCTAGAGTCATCAACTTTCAAATATGAGTGAACTCCTTCACTTAGCGATCTTCCACACTCTCCGAATATGGCTTTGTTTCATGATGACGAAAAAACAGCAAAGCATCTCAAGGTGAGTAAGAGCAGTGCAGCTTTCATAACAAAGTAAAGCAAATTAGAGCAATTGAGAGCACGAAATCTTTTAAATCACTTTTTAAGCTACAATTATCAAAGCTTATAGATATTACAAAACTTCGCTTCAATCACAATTTCTTGTTGAGAGTCTGCTCTGTTGCAATTGACAAACACATGTTTGCTTTCCAAAATTGCTTTAACAAAAAAAAAAAAAATGGGGCAGAAAATCGTGCCCTAAATTACTCAGGTTCAACTAAGAGCAGGCTTATGAAACACAAATCAGTGTAACTTCGGACTAGTTAGGGCTATCGAATTGCTCATGAAACACATTTTGTTGAGATATTTCAACCTAGCTCAGTCTAGACCAACTCATTAAACACAGATTATTTGTGACATATTAACGAGACTTATGCTTGAGTTACAATCAATGCAACCAACATTTGCTGCCAAGTTTTGTTGGTGGAACGAGTTACATACAATCAATGCAACACAACATTTACTGTCATCTGTCACTGGCTATATTAAAGAAGTTGCTGTTCGATAATTTGGATCCTTTAAAGCCTCGGAAAGATATATCAGTGAATATTTTATCCTCTAAAAGCTGCGGAGTATAATGCAAAGCAAAAATGAGACAAAAAAATACAATTTCTGATTGTCATTTACATATGACAGTTCCGATTTCCCGGACTCTCATAGGAACAGGTGGAATTGGATATTTTCAAAAATGTTGTTGCCATGCCAAGTTTGAGATATGAGCAAACTCTGCTGCCAAGCAAAGTTGTGTTGCATCATTGTAACTGCTCTCATACGTTGTCATTAGAGATGGGACTGCTCTTGCGATCACTGCTACTAATCGCACTGCTCTTTGAAAAGAGCAGTGAGCAGTGCGATTGCTCTCTGCTCATGCTGTTCAATTGCTCACTGCTCTTTTGCAGAGCAGATAGTTTTATGAAGAGCAGTGAGCAATTTGGTTGTGTTTAAATCATGCTGTTCGACTGCTCATTGCTCTTTTGCTGAGCAGAAAGTTTTGAGGCGAGCAGTGAGCAATTTGATTGTTTGTTTTCTGCTTATGCTGTTCGATTGCTCATTGCTCTTTTGCAATACAGAAAATTTTAAATGCTCATCTATTCAGATTCTTTTCTTTCTACCCTTGCGAGTATTTTCGGACTTGCAAGTATTTTATTCAATTATTCAAAAAGTGTTTAGGGCAAAAGTAGCTGAAATCGGACAAAATCGGCCAATTTTGGATTAGAGTGGTTTGGGACATAACGGGCCAAGACCTATTGCTGTGATACAAAAATTTCGGTTTTGTAGGGGAGTAAGGGGTTTTTTAGCCATAGTTTGGCAAAAACTGCTTTGATGGCGCTTTCGATGATTGAAAGTGGTCGGGGAGTATATTAGTGATATATTAAGGGCGACAAAATTTATGATAGGGGAAATTCGGCAAAAACGTCCATATTTTCCAAAAATTTTTTTTTGGTCTAGCATGAATTTGGGGACCTTTCTGAGTTGTTTCAGGCGACATTTCCTTACTAATCTGGGAAAAAGCGGCCTAGTTTCGAAGATAAGGCAAAAGTAGCTGAAATCGGACAAAATCGGCCAATTTTGGGTTAGAGTGATTTCGGACATAACGGGCCAAGACCTTTTGCTGTGATACAAAAATTTCAGTTTTGTAGGGGAGTAAGGGGTTTTTTGGCCATAGTTTGGCAAAAACTGCTTTTATGGCGCTTTCGATGATTGAAAGTGGTCAAGGAGTATATTAGTGATATATTAAGGGCGACAAAATTTTTGATAGGGGAAATTGGGCAAAAATGTCCATATTAAAAAAAAAAAAATTATTGTCTAGCATGAATTTGGGGATCTTTCTGAGTTGTTTCGGGCGAAATTTCCATACAAATCTGGGAAAAAGCGGCCTAGTTTCTAAGATACGTCAAAATCAATTTTGCCCGAAAAACTGAAAGTAGCACTAAAAATGTTGATATCCTTTTTGGTTCGCCAGTTGGCTTCTGCGGCGGTGCTCGTGACTGCACTCCAACCCTATCGGGGTTGTGACTCATGTCCAGCCTTACCGAAGAGATTGGCCCCCTAGTGGGTGCATGTTTAATACACGTAAAAATTTTGTTATCATTTCTCAATAAAATGTTCGACAAACTTCATGCTTCGGTGAGGCGAAGTGGAAAACCGATTGTTTTAGATTAGCCAGGAAAAATAAATCTTCGAAATTAAATTACATACTGCATAATACTGTACATGCATAATAACATTTCACTACGTTGCTTGCATCCAATGTATGACATTTTGAAAACCACAAAACTACTATACGATTTACCAAGCACTTGGCAATACATTCTTCTGCTAGCAAGTGCCGAATTAATGCAGGCAACGTATTCCCAAACATACTACATCTGTTCTAAACATGAGCATCCATCGCCACGGAAAAATAGTCACATTGTAAGGATACAATGCGATTGCAATCTGAGGCTAGAAATTGCTGTGTCAAGCACAAATCGAAGGCGATGAGAAAGTAACGAGCAAACACTGGCAATGAGCAATCAAAAGTAGCGAGCGGTTTTTCGTACGCACGAAACTGCAATCGCAATTGCAATTGAATAGCTGCTACTCTAAACTGCTCTTTGCTCAAACTGCTCTCTGCGATCACTGCTCAGTAAAAAGAGCAGTTAAGCACATCTCTAGTTGTCATGTGTTCAAACTCATTTTGAAGTGCAACAAATGTTGGTTGCATTGATTGTAACTCTAGCTTTAGGTTGTCTTAACTTTATGGGTGAGAGTAAACTTTTACTGAAACATTTAATGCTAATTTTGGAAAACATTGCGGCTGAGTAATTTCATAAAGCTCTTTAAAACTTTCTCTCTTAAAACATTAAAAGATGTAACGTTGCAATATGATGCATCACACAAAAATATCAAAACTAGCGAAAGAGATCTTGCTAAGGCTGGTCCTTCAGGTTCAGACACACCATCTACAAAAGGAAGGGGAAAAACGTTAGCAAAGGCTTTTGTCTCTTATCTTTGTGACAGGTGTAGCAAACAAAGGTCGCAAACTGACCGATGCTATTATTTGGAACAAGCTATTGAGGAAGATAGCAGACTTAAGGCCAGTTTACACCTTCACGCCGTTTGCTGATCATTTTCAAGTTTTCTGCTCATATGAAACATCAAAGGAAAGACTCCCACGGATCTTTCCGTGGCAAAGTACTGATCATCGTCCCAAATTCATCACTTCGAATCCTGATGGATCCTCGCAAAAGTGCATTTGGTATCACTGGTATGATTGATAGTCTGATTCTATGCATCAATGTGAAACAATGGAAAATAAAAAGTCTGCAGGTGGTTTCAACCTGGCAATAATGCTTGACCGGGGAAACTTTTCGTTGCTTAGAACAAAAAATCGAATACTTTTAAGCCGTTTCTCGCGGTAAAATTTAACCTTTTTTTCATGCGACTTTGCATAACTGTGTCTCCAGAGCGAAATGCAAAGTTCCAGTATAGCTTTTCTGATAGAATTTGTACAGAGTTTGGTCAGATGAACTTGCAGTATTCCAAAACTTCGTCCTTTCATTTCGACGAAAACATTTCCGAAACTGAAAGGATTCCATTTTCGCTTCTCTTGTATTCGTTGGCACAAAAAAAGCATGACTTACGGTTTCAGCTCAGCCTAAAGAGCGAAAACGTTTATGATGAATTATCAATGAGACCGAAATCTTATGTTCAGGTTTCCAATCAGCTTGATGTTACAACGCTCAAACAGTTTTCATTACAGGATCTGTCAGTGGCTATCAAGCAGTGCTTCGAAAATATTGGGCTAAAACGCATAACTATCTCTTCAGCTTTACCTGTTTTTTGACTCTTTGCTACCGGCAATAACATAAGGGCCGAAACCCCTGATTAAGTATGCTAAATTGGAGAGTGTGAAAGCTTCGATGAGATTCGTTGCTAGGTCTGAGCAGATTAGCAGAAGAAACAAATTCTTTGATTAAATAATTTCTGTGGATCTCATAGCTCTAAATACTGGGATCACTCCCATTTTTGTGTTGGCTACCAGAAGTGCGGTCATTGATATATGACGGCTGAGATCTGACTCTTTAATAAGCCTAATTTGGGGTACTCTTGCGCTATGAATCTCGTGCACTCGAACACTCGTACTAGAGGCAAGCTACCCAAATAACACTGAATGAGCTACATTCAATTGAATTCTTGGAAACCAAGTCAATAGAATATAGCATTTAAAAAGCGACAAACTAGTTATTTATGAAGAGATCTGGGGTGTGTTCAATGTGCATGCTATAGCTGCTATTAGCTGCTAATTTGGTAGCTCTGGCTGTCCAATGTCACGAAATAGCTACTTTCTGATGCTTGCTATTTGACAGTCGGACTGTCCAAGATTCCGGAATAGCTGCTAAAGGCTGGTACTGAGTTCGAGTTCACGTGAAATTTTGACATGTTTCCATTATCTGGTCATTCTTTCGAGCGAAAATTTTGACAACGGAGAAAAGCAGAGACACTGCTCATTCTTGACGGATAAAATGTCAAGAATTTCACTTTTCGATCGATTTTCTTATTGGAAAGTCATTTGCACTGCTCGATTTTCAAATTGAAACACTAAATGTCACTTTTTCGCTCGAAAGAATGAACTGCACAAACTAAATTGGCGTGAAATGATTGACAACATGTTTCAGTGCCATCTATGTTTTCAAAGCGAAAGCAACTTCAAAGCAACTTTTTATGCTAAGAACACAGTACCAAACTTGCTTATTTTCAAGCTAAATTTTCGCCGAAACCAATTTCACGTGAAATTTTGTATGAAAATTTCACGTGAAATCGAACTCAGTACTATGCTTAAGGTAGCAGCTATTCGCTGCTCGTAGTCTGGAGGATAGCTAGAAAGTAGCTAAGGCAAAATGGCCGTGCGTACACAGCTGACATACAGTTTAAACGTCATTTTTAATTGGAAATTGAAATCAAAAGAAGTTTTTGCGCTTTTGTGACACAGGAGATGAGGAATAAATTTGAAAATAGTGGCAGCTTAAATTAAATACGGGCTTTTAAACACTTAAACTCAACTCGAGTTTTAAGTTGGCTTGTACACAGCGCAGCTTATCTTGAGTTTTTAGAAGGCGAGCATGAAGCGTAAAAGGCCGGGTGCTCTGATTCCTGTATTATCAAATTTTCAACGATTATTTTTTGCTCTTTTTCTCATATATGGCGTCAAAAGCCGGAAATAAGTGATACGTTTTAAATATGTTAGGAAAATTTTAATGGGTTGTGCAGCTGTATGTTGAAAACTCTTAGATTTCATACAGTTTCCAAAGTGCAATGGAATTATTGAACTGATCCACGAAAACACAAATATTAAAATAAAAAAAAAATTTTGAAAAAGTATTTTTGAATTTGCTAACCTTCGTAGCAGCTCTTGGCTGTCCAATATCCATAGCTGCTTCACCTAGCTACTTCAAATTTTGACACTTGCTAAAGTGATGCTATGCTATGCTTTTGAAGCAGCTATATCATGCACATTGAACACACCCCTGCTCAATCAGCAAAAGCAGAGGCACAACGGCAGTTGCTTGGTTGGACCGGTAGCTACAGAAACTTTGACAGGCGATAAGTGGCTCATCTATAGAATCGTTTCAAGCCGTATACGTAATTGGCACGGACCTACAAGAGAGAACCATACAAATCACGCATTGGCAAATTCACTACCGCGTAGTATGCAATGCGAACAAAAAAGAACGCAAATGAAATAAGATATACATATTTCCAAGCCCTCCTTCCTCTCCCCTTATGTCTCTGGTTACCGTTGATTATTTGGCTTACCGATCAAGAGTGAACTTAATTGCTTCTTCGTTATTCTGTTTTGATATCAATTTCGCCAGAATACTCGTATACAATTGTACGGAGTTGTCTTCAATTAAGCTTAGTACTGTCTTCGATTTCACGTGAAATGTTCTTATCAAATTTCGCGTAAAATTTGTTTCGGCGAAAATTTAGCTTGAAAATAAGCAAGAGTTGTACTCACTTCTTAGCATAAAAAATTGCTTGGAAGTTGTTTTCGCTTTATAAATGGCACATGTCTCCGAACATTTCAAGCCAATTTAGTATGTGCAGTTAATTCTTTCAAGCTAAAAGTGACATTTGGCGTTTGAGTTTTAAAACTTAAGGTCCAACCATTGATGAGTCTGCGTCCGTACGTGCGCATATGCGCCGAGGTAAACCACGCAAAGCATATGTTACACCCAAACATAACTTTCCGAACAGCCAGAAAAGTGGCATGCTCACTAAGCAACCTTTTGCTCAATTTTTGCTACGACTTGACATACGTTCGGTAATGCGCTGTATGGGTACTTATGTTCACTCCTGTTTACGTATGTCAAAAAGGTGCCTATTTTGCTCTAAAACTGGTCGGTTTCGTAGACTTATCTGTAGTTAGGGCTTTAGTTGTACAAATGTCTTTCCAATAAGAAAATCGATCGAAAATTGAAATTCTTGACATTTTATCCTTCAGATATGAGCAGTGTCTTTGCTATTCTCCGTTGTCAAAATTTTCGCTCGAAAGAATTACCAAATAATGGAGACTTGTCAAAATTTAGCTTCACGATTAACTCAGTACCAGCCTTTAAGCTATTTAACATAATTGTAGTTCAATTCTTTGTCCATTGGAGGAATAGTCGCTACTATCATTAAGTGATATGTGCTCATTTCGTTTAGTGTTTTTGACATTCGCATTTGTCAGTTTAGTGTTTACAGCACTATCAGTCAATACAACACTATTAGTCAAGTGTGGACAGGGGCGTTGTCGTGATGGACTTCTTTTTCTTCAAACCGGGACGTTTCTTTTTGATTGTCTGGTCTAAACGGCCCAAAAGTGTCGTATAATATTTCCCGTTGATAGTTTTCCTCTCTTCTAAGTAATTAACAGAATAATTCCCTTACTATCTCAGCAAATGGTGGCCATAATTTGCCTATTTGCAGAATTTTCTTCCGACCACTGGTAAATATAGCAGATTTGATATGAAATACACTTTTAAGTCAAGATTATTGTTGAGGTAAAAACTTGAATCAACATGTCAAAGGAAAATTGTTTTTGTGGAGAAAAACCACCGTAATATTATAATGACTGCAAAAAACATAAGAAAATATGAACATTTACATAAATAAACATTTTGTTTTTGATTTTTAATCAAGCTATGTCAAATCACATTAAAAGTAAAGTGAGTAAAGAGAGTTGAGCTGAATCAAAATTCGCTTTGAAACAATCACAGAGTCAATTTGTGAGGCTTAATCTCTCCTGTTCAACCGTATCAACCTTTTATTTTCTTCCGTTTGCGCTCCCTTCTTAAGTTACAGAGTCAATTTGGGAGGTTGGGGTTTGAAATCAATAATTAAAGTAACTCGTATTGCATTCATAACTGTTTTGGTATGAAATACTATGCAAAAGGTCAACGTACTTCTTAGTGGTATTTCAATGGGTTCCATAGCAGAATCATATCTCAGTTACAGTTATTATATAATGAATTTCGAACAACGGCACTCGGATAAGGCAATTTTCTTGTTTTTGAAGCCATTCGTAAAACTCTTTTAGTCAACAGCTACAGGATTGAAAACTTTCTAATTTCATAATTTAACATTAAAACTACATTTCAAACAGTATTTGAAGTATATTTCAAACCATTTAAAAAAAAACATCATTTAGCTGCCAAAACGATATTATCTTCTTCAAAACTTGGGAACAAAAATGGAACAGTTATGTTGGTTTATCATATATATGTATGTTTTAACCACGTAATTTACTACAAATTTGTCTATCTATATATCCCCTCTATGCTCTCACGATTTCACTTCTTTCTACAAACCGGATTTTGACTAATGTACTGTAAATATATATTGCATTGTTTGAATTTATACTGTCAGCTATAAAGAACAAGGTACAAATTTTCATGACCTCTTTTGGACAACAGAATTTTTAAAATTCTTGCCTTTAACTTTAAATTGTCAAGCTGTTAAGCTTAAACTTAAAATTAACTTTAAATTGTCAAGCTGTTAAGCTTAAATCTACCAGTTTGAATCTGATTAGATTAGTATCTTTTTTAATCTAAGTTTAAACAACTTATGCCAATTTATTTTACCTTGTTTGTAGTCGTGGTGCTGAAAAAAGAAGAAAACATCACATTAGTATATACATTTTTTTTTAACTATGAAATATTAAATTTTAAAATAACGAAATGAGTTTGATTTTTTTATGTATTTACATTTCGGTTTGATGATCGCTACACTAAATATATGTATGTTTACAGCGCTGTGCATTTTGATAAAAAAAAAAGAACATCCGATTCCCATGACACCAATTATATCATTTACTCCAGCACTAACAAGACCAACCATAACGCACACGTAATGTCTTTTCATTTCACTGGGGTTGCTCTTGTTGTCCAGGTTTGATTTTAACTGTGTTATTAATCACTCAATAAATGTGTCGAAGGGTCGTTATATTGCCACACAGTGCGGAAACGAGCAAATAGCACTGCCATTGGATATCTCCTCTTCTTCGCTCGGTAGCTCCGTTCAGCATCTCTGATCGGATGTCCTAGCCTGGTTAACGTCGAACAATTATCCACTTTCTGGAGTTCCTGAAGATGCCTGCGACAGAAATCTACTAATGGTGGATAGGATGCAGAAAATCATGCATTGCGTGCTACATGCAACATGACTCCTCGCCGTCGGCTGCAAGTCGTGATTCCTGGCGTTGCCTTGAGTTTCCATTCAAGTACCTGAATTGCCTCAATTGTGATTGTAACAATGCGATTGTTACTTGGAACTTTAAGATATTGCAGCGTTAGCTTAAATTTAAAGTGCTTTTCCAGTTTATTTGCTGGAATGCGAATGTAGGTTTCGATGAAAGTGAGCTTGAAACGAGATTTCTATATCTACGAAACGAAATATTTTTGGTCGACAGCGAGTGCGAGTGTGTAAAATGTTAAGCGGACATTTCGTTTTTTCACCTAAGGCGCATCATAAAATCAATTTCGTTTTAGAATCAATAAAAAAAGGACAAACAAAAATAATTTTGAACAAAGTTCTAACCACCACTCAGTTTAAGACCATTCTTAGACAGATAGAAGACACAAAGAAACTTTTCGGCATTAATTATAAGCTTATTGTAATTCTGTAACTTTGATGCATTCAATAAAAAAAGTTGCTAATTTACGTATTAAACTAGTGACAATAGCTGTCGGCAAGTGGCGAAGATGCTGGTGAATAACGATTCGCAACACTGCACGGCACTTTGAAGCACTATTAGCAGTGTATTCGGTTTTGCTGTGCACACTCCTAGAAAATAATAAATCTTCAGTTCACCGAAGTACTTCAAACACAGAACAAAGTTTCCGCCATCGTCAGACTCTCGGAAAAGCTGAAAAGTTATCAAGATATGAAATTTGTATCTTAGGCTGTATATTAAGGAAGAATTATATTACACTTTTTGGTGGAGAGAATGACTTTCGAGATACGCAAAACTTTCTATGAAACAACTCTTCAAATTGAAAACTTGCCGGTCGGGAATGACATTTCAATTGCTCGGCCAGCGAGTAGCTAGAGATGGCTATTGTTTGACCATCATCGATCAAGGTATCTGGTGTGGTTGAAACGGAAATACTGGTGATGTACTGGTGATATACGAGTACTTTGTTTCAAACAAAACTTCAAGCAACCAATAAAATACTCTTTTTAAAGGAATACTTTATGTTTCTTTTTTCTTTATGTTAAACTAGTATTACATGTCCAGAGCAAACGTATATTCTGTTATAATTGATTTTCGAAGAAAATTAGTATGCGAATCATTTTGCCCAAAGATTAATATCTCTATACATACATTTATATAAATAAATCAATAAATGCAATACAACAATAACAATGGGTAAAATGTTTTCAAAAGACCTAAAACTGCAAATTACTTCTGAGTTCATACTGGTCTTTAAATTGTAAAAAAAATTGTTTATCTAAGGAGATAACGGTTGGTATTGGCCCCAGACAGAGTAGAGTATATTCCTATCGTTTGCTCTGGTAAGATCTAGGTAAAGCCTTCTGAACTAACACATACACATCAGCCAACAAATCCTACTCTCACCGCCTTGAAGTAAGGTAACATAGTTATGTGCCGGGTGCCTCCTGTTTACTAACTTAGTAGGGCTAAGAGGGTGAATGCGAAAACATAGCAAAATAACTAAGTGGTCAACAGTTGGGATCGTGCGGGCGTGAAATGGACCTTTGGCTTTCGTCGGGCCCGAACGAAATTACACTGAAAAAAATCTACATGGCGCCCAGAGCTATGTAACATAGCGCATTATTTATGGCCCCATACGCTATGTACATAGTACTCTGAGCTATGCAATATGGCTCCCAGCGCCATAATAACATGGCGCAGATATTATGGCCCCACGCGCTATAATACATCCACGGTTGGTATTGAAACAACTCCACGCGCTATAATACATCCAATTATAACTCGCAGCCATACTGTGTGAGGGGATGTATAAATTTCAGCAAGTCGATGGAAGTGCGCTGAAAAAACACGTAGCGCTAGAGGCCATAGTTTAAAGACTTCTGGCATGTAGTTTTTAAATTCTTTAGTGGGTAAGCAAGGCTTGTTATGCTTGGGGTCCGTTGTTCAAATTCAGGTTTTAGATGAAGGACTACGGACCGAGCTATGAGTTAATCTAGTTCTGAATTGGTATCTGAATATAATTAGGAGTAGTCGTGGAATTCGCAAC
The DNA here is from genome assembly GCA_947369275.1 of Nemotelus nigrinus. Classification (NCBI taxonomy): domain Eukaryota; kingdom Metazoa; phylum Arthropoda; class Insecta; order Diptera; family Stratiomyidae; genus Nemotelus; species Nemotelus nigrinus. The sequence continues at coordinate 70,168,496 of OX376374.1, forward strand.
TTTTCACTCGAATGCATTGAATAAAGCTTTCTACCAACTTCAAATTATCTACCCGATAAGGATTGTCGTGGATTTACTATCATTTTACTTCAATATTAAAAGACAATACTTCAATATTAACAGACACGCGCACATAGCGCCAGGTGCCATAATTTATAGATTTCTGGCGCCATGTACATATTTACATGACATATATACATATATACATTCCATGTACATGTTGCATGCACATATTTACATATATACATTATGATATCGCGGAGATGGAAACTTTGATAACAAATGACCTGGTCCTATTGGCAGGGGGTTTGCGAATAGGATCAACTGCACTTTGGCAATAAAACTAACGCAGAGTGAAAAAAAGCAAAGAAAAATACGAAATGAGCTAATACCCTAGGTGGCAGACCAGTTACACCGGAAAATCCACCCTCGAATGAGGTCGATCCTACGGATTCGGGGGAGGGCCATTTATTGGTTACATTTCATATTGCTAAGAGGAGCTCACTAGCACCCGGAACTCCTCCTAAAAGGTCAGCTTGTTTAACATACAGGCAGGCTCATATATCACAACAGGGTGAAACATTCAGCAGAAGTGATGCCAATAAAACATCACCTGCAAACGTTTCTATTAAACGCCAGCTAGACATAGAAAATGAAAACAAAGAACTGCTAATAAACGTATGTAAACTAAAAGAGCTTACTGCACAACTGAGTTAAGAAATCAAAAAACTCAGAGCGCTAAATAAACTGCTAAAAGCAAAATCTCTTAGCAGTGAGCGTAGTCAGACGGAATACAGAATATATTGCTGACACAGCGGAAGAAGAAGATATTGCTGATAAAGCAAGAAAAACCAGCGCAAGAAAAGAGAGACCACCTCTTCCAATGAATATAATAGGTATCAAAATGTAAGCTGAAATACAGGCGATATTGAAATCAGCATCAACCACTGATTATAAGAGTATTCCCCTCGACAATGATGTATTAATTAATACACCAGATCACGAAAGCTATAGAGATGTTGCGAAAAAATTAAAAGACGACACAATTCAATGGTTCACATACGAAAATAAAAGTGAGAGACCAATCAGAGTAATGGCCATAGGCGCGCCGTAGGGGGGGCCAGGGGGGGCCGGGACCCCCCCAGACCCTAGGTTGGCCCCTCCCAGAAAAATAAATATTTCCAACAACAGACACTTAAGTTTTCGCCTCTTAGGTTTTTGTGGTTACAGCAAGAGTTGAGAAGCGCAGTAGTGTAAGCCTATACCAAAGCATACACACTACTTATAACATAGAGACTGTGTTATTTGCAGTATTAATTACAATGTTATGAGACTCATTTTGAGAAATGGACGGCAATATTTAACTTAAAAAAACGCCTCGCCAATCATCCTTTTTTTATTAAGATTACCGTTCATTCTTACTAGGCAATATACAGGTATTTAGATAAGAACACTTTTATAAACTAGCGTTTTATACAATTATGTTTTTCACAAAACATATTCTAAGTATTAAAATGGTAGGCAATAAGGTAATTAACGTAGGATACAATTTTCGAAGTCATTTGGAGAATAGAAATGGCATTTATGGTATCTATGACCTACTTAGTTTACACTCAGGTTAAATGTGTGTGAATTTTATTATAATTTGATAACTTCATCGGAAGTTAGAAGACATAGCACTTCAATTTCACCGAGCGTTTTTTCATAGTGACACAGCTGCTACATGGTTCTTATCATATTCATTTAACTTTTGTCAGACCTTTATCTTTTTATCCGGTCGCGAGACACCGTAAACGCTAGTTCCAGGTGCTAAAAATATAAATATTTCGGTGCGATTTTTGTGCGATTGGGAATTTTACAAGTTTATATTTGAGTGTATAAATATAGTATCAAACTCATCAATCATTTGCATTTTGTTCTAACAGCCGTGTGAAAGCTTTGTGTTCACCCACTTATGGTAGCTACAAGGTAGCCTAGACATTATTTAAAAACGACAGAAACTTATTTTTTATGCCCATTGATGAGTCTTGTAAATTTTGTGATGATCTGATGACTCGGTGTGAAGTTATCACAATGCGAAATTTTCCATAGAATCTCGATTGTCGCCGAAAATACACCAACATTTCAGCTCGATCAAAGTTTGCGATCCGGATATGAAAATTCTACTAGTGCTTGGAAGACAGTAAATGATATGGTGCTTGAACAGTCTTGGAATATTGCCAAGATGAACCGAAATTATTTGGAAAAGGCTATCGACCTTACGACGTGTCTCAGTCGCCAAAGACGTGCTTTCAGAGGACATGATGAAAGTGGTACCAGTGATTATATATGTTTTTTTGGAATGTTGTGAATTATTCGCGATGCATGATTCAACTTTGGAAAAACATTTTAAAAACAAGGTTGCAAACTACTATAGTGGCAAAACACAAAATGAATTAATGAAAATAATTGCTGAAATCGTTCGTGAGGACAATACAGCTGAAATAAAAGAGTGCGGACTGATATCCATTATGGCAGACGAAGCAAGGGTCCACAAAACGAACAACTCTCCGTGGTTGTCAGATTTGCTAAAGAGCTAGCTGTCGAAGAAATTTTTTCAAGCTTTGTAGACTGTTTAGGAGCTAGAAATGCCTCGTATTTAGCAGATATAATTTTGATCCTGTTAAACAGCTACGGACTTAGCGAATTGCTTGTTGTTGGACAGTCTTATGATGGTGTTAGTGTCATATCAGGACAAAAAAGTGATGTACAAATCTTAATAGCCACATTTGCACACTGTCTAACTCATAAAATTATCCTTGTTGTGATGGACACATTTTTCACAATCGAAACGTGTACATCCTTTTTCAATGCCATCGAATCCTTTTACCTACACTTTTCGAAGCCATCACAACACAAATTGTTCAAGCAGCTTGAAGAGGCAGTTGGTCTAAATACAAGGCGTGGAATGAGAAGTTTAAGCTCGACTCGTTAGTCAATGAGATTTTGCAATCGCAAATATGTGGTCGATAGCTGTAGGACTATGAAAGAGGCTTTAGAAAAAGAAATGAATGAGGGAAAATACAACGACTCATTGATGATCTTTTATTCAATCAGTAATCCTAAATTTTTAGTAACTCTTTTCATCTTTCACTATGTTTTTTTTATAACGAACATGTTAAGCACATATTTCTAAACTAAAAATACAACTCTTAGAGATGGGATAGACCTTGTGAATGGAAGAGTTAAAACACTACTAAGTGAGCGATTAGACTTGTACTTAGTTTGGGAAAAAATTAAATCTTTTGCAGAGAATAACTGTTTGGATCTCACATTTCATAGATGATCGCGAAAACGGAAAACAGCAAAAAGCACTAGTAGTTAGGGAGCAGTTAAGACTACAAACCAAATGGCTCGAAAAGAGTAAGTTACAGCACTTTTCATCTTGGCCAATTATTTTTGCTTTTCCTAGGTTTTCTAGCTTATTTTTTTGAAGTAAGAGATCAATTCCTTCCTTCTAAGCTTAATATATTCCAATTTCTTCAAAGATATTTTGAAGCTAAGCTATCCTGTTCTTCAAGTATAAGTTGAAATATATTTAGCTTCTAAACGAAAAAATATTCTTATATATCTAGTTATTTCCATTCTATTCCCATATAATTCATACAAGCTTTCTTTCTTAGCGGTCATAGATAATTCATGTGTAGTTCATACCTACCATTCACATTATATACATGTGATAGTAGCTTATACGTGTTCACAGACAAGACGTTTATTTGATAATGCATTATGCATTAGCAAATAAAAAAAAATAAATCAACAGATATATAATGTATTAGTAAATTATATAAGTTGTATGAACAGTACGTGTATCTTACGGAAGACAAAATCATCGCATGTTTTGAACCTTTCGGTCCCTGGCCCCTGCCAGATTTTAGGCCACGGCCCGCCTATGGTAATGGCTAAATGTCTTCGTCCAATCAGCGAAATTGAGGATATTATATCGGATCTACAGCAAAAAGGACAAAAAATAATTGAAGCAGTCAGCATCATTGAAAAAAAAGGAAACTAAAGAGGGAAATAAAATCACAAATAAAACAGGACTTCCCTCATTTATATTGACTTTTGATAACAAAGAAAAGATTGAAAATATATTTATAAAAAATGAGAGTTAAGATTGAACACGTAAGGACAAGTATGCGCAAAAATACTGCTCAAAAGAGCCTCGATGTGTTAAATGTGCTGGAAAACACAGTACTAGACTTTGTACAAAACCAATGAGCGAACGTCCTAAATGTGTTTTATGCGGAGAGCTGCATCCGTCCAACTACAGAGAATGTACGGTAACTAAAGAAATTAAAAAAATCAGGAATGAAAACATGAAGAAACCTGTAATTAACAAACCCAGTGAAACATTCAACAAAGGACTGATAAGCATTACACAGAAAAGCATACAAGGACATCATACTTTCAAAACAAGTAACGTAAAAAAAACCAACTTATGCTCAAATAGCTGCAACTAACAATACACTAACAAAACATTAAGAAGAAAAAATCAATAATACACTGAACCTTATACTCGTATGAACAAAGATTATTAACATGAAAAGCTCGTTTAGCTAACTGGGCAATCGAGTGAAAATACTAGAAACCAATACTAAAAAGCTGTATTTAAAACATAATATAAATGACCAGTACTCTTAATATACTATCATAGAATGATAATGGACTGCAACAACACCATAACAAGCTACAAGCAGTCCTCATAGACATATAAAGAATGGACACGCAATCACAATGCATGAGCCCGTACGTGAGTGAAGCAATTTTACTACACATGCAATTTTACTCTCTGTAAAACAGCTTTCCCCTCAATGCCGCACGCACCACCCCTCAGCGCTGTAGACTCTCTATGTAAACATTCATTTCAATCCATCCAATCTAAGGGGTGGTTGGGATAACGGGGAAACTAATACATTTCAACAAATTTCCAAACACATCAACTTTTCTGCATGAAATTTGTTATTGTTTTATACAAACACATTGAGACCAGAGGTCGAAAATTGCTTCATTTCTCTCGGCCCATTTCGTATCCATTCTTCTTATATCTATGGCAGTCCTGGATCTAGCAAATACAGATGTGTGTCTTATAGCAAATACAGATTTGTGACATTCAAGGTGATTCAAGTTTTTATGTACACAACATAACAGAAAACTGTAAATATTGTTGGGTGCAAAATATTTTGGTCGAAAAGGTGGGGATAGATTTCAAGCTAGATACAGGTGCCGAAGTGAAGAAGATAAGAACTTAATAAAGTTTATTCAACACGTTTACAAAGAATGAAACTTAAACTTGTAAAATATGATTTAAAAACAGAGTATGTTCCGGGAAAATACTTGCATATCGCTGATCTTTTATCTAGATCTTATTTAAAAAGTACTAAAAGCTATGAAGATGATGATTTTAATGAAATTATTCAAACTATAAATATTAGTGAAGATAGACAACAACAACTTAAAACAGCTACAAATGATGATTTTGTGTTGCGCAAACTGAAACAAGCCATAGCGACGGATTGGGTAGGAGGTAGAAGCAAAGTAGATGATGATTTAAAAAGTTTTATAATTTAAAAGACGACATTTATTTAGAAGATGAAATATTATTTTATCAAGATAGAGTAATTGTTCCGTGTAGTTTGCAAGCCGAATATTTAAACCTTCTTCATGAAAGCCATTTGGGGATATTGAAAACGAAAGAAAGAGCCAAAAGTCTTTTATATTGGACAACTTTAAATAATGATATAGAGAAGTTAATAAATGCTTGCACTGTTTGTCAAAAATATAGAAGTTCTCTGAGAAAAGACTCCTTAATTCCTCACGAGGTGCCATCTTTACCGTTCATAAAAGTTACACTAGATCTATTTGAATTTAATAAGAAAAATTATCTGGTTTTAGTAGATTATTACTCTCATTGGTTGAAATAGTCCCTTTGAATAACAAATCTGTAGGTGAAATCATCAAAAAACTTAGAACGATATTTGCAACGCATGGCTACCCAAAAGAGATAATTACTGACAACTCACTCGTTAACTCTTATGAAGCCCTTCAGTTCGCAAAAAATATTGGCACTAGGCTTATTTTTAGCAGTCCCTATTATCCCAAATCAAATGGGCTTGCGGAAAAATATGTTGACATTAGTAAAAAGTTGCTATTGAAATCTTCAGCTATTGGATTTGAAAACGCTTTACTAGAATATAGAAACACACCTTTGATTGGATTAGATTATTCTCCTGCACAACTGTTGTTGAGTAGACGCACAAGAACCAAGCTTCCTATAAATGATAATCTTTTAAAACCTACGATAGCTCAAGATGCGTACAAAAAGATCTTAGCCCAGAGAGAGAAGTCTGTAAAGTTTTACAATGCTAGGGCCAACAAAAATAAGGAAGTATTAAACGTAGGAGACGAAGTATGGATTCAAGACCAGAATAAGAGATGGTACTCAGGTAAAATAGTGTCACAACACTCATGCCCAAGGTCATTCATAGTGGAGCTTGATGAGGGTGGCACATATCGTCGTAACCAAATACATGTTCGGAAACGATACACCAACTTGCGAAGCAAATCCAAATGACGTGTAACATCGAGAACAACGTTAAAGATGTGAATGAATTTAAAATTGAAACTTAAATCTAATTTAATGAATTTGTGTGTAGAATAGAAAATGAGTAGGATTATGACATTAATCATGAATTAGCTTTTGAAATATAACATGAATAGTTTTGGAATGTTGTAAAAAAGTAAATTTGAATTAAAATGTTTCATTTTTTAAGAAGGAGGATGTTATGCAATCTAGTACTAAAACATGTAGCCTAGTACTTAAGCAACATTCATTCTCTGCAACCTGTTTCTCATAATATTGAACATAGTGTGTAATAGTTAGTTATAAGCGAGACACAGACCAATACAGATTAGAGCTGGGTCGTACTCGGATTTTTACATACTAGGTATTCCGAATACGAGTACAAAAAAATACCTGTTCCAAATACCTGTTCCAAAAATACTAGCTAGTATTTTTTGAAGTATGTACATATATACACACAAGTACATGCGATTTGCAGTGATGTGCCCTCCCCCATCCACCAGAGACAAAGTTCCCAGGCTAGAATGGTGATGGTGCAGTTGACCGTGAAAGGATACGAGCCATTAGTCCGTGCAGCTTGTCCGTAACTATCCAATGGTCGGTCACTTATTTGGCAAGTGTTTCTCCAATCTAGGAGCCATCTATGCGAAAACAAGCAAATTCAATCAATTTAATTTGATTTTCATTTTAATATATGCACAAAAAACCTCCTGTATTCGTTCAAACTACCAGTGTCGAAAAATTTACTATGATAGGACCAACTAATCCTGTTGCCATCTATATGACTTTTCATCGATCGATGTCTGATACCAAACTTTTCCTGGCTAATCTAAAACAGTCGGTGTTCCACTTCGCCTCAGTGAAGCATGAATTTGTCGAAAATTTTATTAAGAAATGATAAAACGTCTATTAAACATGCACCCACTAGGGGGCCAACCTTTTCGGTAAAGCTGGACATGAGTCACAACCCCGGTAGGGTTGGAGTGCAGTCACGAGGAGAGCTTCAGCACAGCCGGAGAAGCCAACTGGCTAACCAAAAAGGATCTAAACATTTTTGGTGTTACTTTCAGTTTTCCCGGCGGATTTCATTTTACCGTATCTTAGAAACTAGGTCGCTTTTTCCCATATTTTTATGGGAACAACTCAGAAAGATCCTCAAATTCATGATAGACCAAAAAAAATTTTTTTTGCAAAAAATTGACGTTTTTGCCTAATTTCCCCTATAAAAAAGTTTGTTCGCCCTTAAAATATCACTATTGAACTCCCAGATCACTTTCAATCATCGAAAGCGCTGTAAAGGCAGTTTTTGCCAAACTATGGTCAAAAAACCCCTTACTCCCCTACAAAACCGAAATTTTTGTATCACAGCAATAAGTCTTGGCTCGTTATGTCCCAAACCACAATAACCCAAAATTTGCCGATTTTGTCCGATTTCAGCTACTTTTGCCCTAAAAACTTTTTGAATAATTGAATAAAATACTTTCCCGATTTCTCCCATCAAAAATTTTTTCGTCCTTAAAATATCACTAATATACTTCCCGACCACTTTCAATCATCGAAAGCGCTGTAAAGGCAGTATTTGACAAACTATGGCCAAAAAACCCCTTTCTCCCTTACAAAACCTAAATTTTTGTATCACAGCAATAGGTCTTGGTCAGTTATGCCCCAAACAACTCTAACTCAAACTTGGCCGATTTTGTCCGATTTCAGCTACTTTTGCCCTAAAAACCTAAACCTAAAGTCCCAAAATACTCGCAAGCACGAAAATACTCTAAACAAAAATATGCGATACGAAAATACTTGCAAGTTCCAAAATACTCGATACGAGTATATACCTGTATCGAATATTTTGGAACGATACGTTATTTTCGTATTCGAATATTTTGGAACGATACGTTATTTTCGTATTCGAATATTTTGGAACGATACGTTATTTTCGTATTTGAATATTTTGGAACGATACGTTATTTTCGTATTCGAATATTTTGGAACGATATGAGTATATTCATATTCGAAAATTTTGGAACGATACGAGTATATAAGTTTTATTTTCAGACACCACTTAGTACAAAAAAAATAAATAGTAAAGCAATTAAAACTTCAGTGTTTTTACTTTTATTTTGTACGACTCAATAAAGTTCTTAACCGTAACACGCTCTAATTAAGACTGACTTATTAAATGTTTCATCGGTTTTTACATTGCCTCAACTCCCACGGTGGAAGTGCAGGTTCAATGGAATTTGAACCTTGCACATAGTTGCACTCAAGTGCAGACATGGTGTCAGCAAAAATTATGAAGGCACAAGTGTCCGGTTAATTTTGCGGTACACGAGTTTTGCAATGCATGAAATTTGAGAATGTATGATAGTTTTGCAATGTATGAAATTATGATTAAATGATATTTGACTTAGGTTCTGACATTGTAACCCCTCCACCGCAAGATTGAGGCTCCGACGAAATTATGTGTTTACAACTTTTGTTAATGATTTTTCGTCTTAATATAATTTTCTTACATATGACATAGAGTATTGCTATGATAGCGATTGAAATAATAGTCGTATTGATTCCTATGTTTGTAACATGGTAAGTATGATTTTTATATTCAAGTTTTTGTAATAAGTTTCTATTATGAATATTCTCTAAGTACAGTTCTCTTAAGTTTAATTCTTTTACTACCTCATGTTCCTTAGTTCTGGTTACAAAGTTTGGTAAAATTATTTTATCCAATACAGTATTTTCATAATTCGTAAAAGTTTTATTTTTAATAGAAATTTTGCAATTTTTGAATTTAATGAGGTAATTCCCACTAATATCGACATTTATTTTACTACAATTATTTATTACATTAGTTCTAACTAGGTTTTTTGTAATGATGATACCGGAGATAATTTCTTTGATTTCTTCATTTGTTACTATGGTTTTGTTACATAATGCTTCCTTTGAGTTAATAATGCCCTCTATGCAACTGTCAATCAACGGTATTAAGTTTTTTTTCCAAGCTTTCCTTGACCGGTAACTTATATATATTATTATTGTCGTCAATTAGGACTTCGTTAGTGTGTAACGACAGGGACTTCTTGTTTGAATCAGGAATAGGTTCAATGAGTACTTTAGAGTATTTTAGATTCGAAAGTTGGGGTATGAGTAAAGCTATTACAATTGTATCTTGATAAGTTGTAACAACGGTTTTAATATTTTGATAACTTTCTAAATTTGGAATGAATTTTAACTCTTCTGCTGAGAGTATGTTTTTTGACAATATTCCGAGTCTGCTGGAGAGAAGTACTTGTTCAATGTCGTCTATATGGTTTTTAAGTAATGTTATGTCGTAGTTTATATGGTATGCATATTGCATGAGTTTTACTTCGTCTTCTAATGTCGTAATGCGGTTAGCGTATTCGTTAGTGAAATTGTCTATATATTGTTTCAGATATTTTTGTTGATGATTGATGTGAGTGGTTATATTTTCGATTTGATCCGATATCTGTCTATTTATTGAAATTTGTCTATTGTTTTCCTCGATTAGTTTTCCGTTGTTATTGTATAGTTCGTTAAGTCTGGTCTCAATTTCTATTTCGTCTTCATGGTCCATGGTTCCAGCAATAATTTTTAAACCTTTGCCTATTATATTGATGAGTCCGCGTTTGTTCCTAAAGTGTGGCTTGATACTTTTAATTTTGTTTTCCAATAAGATGAAACTTTGGTTTAGAGTTTGATATATAGGTCCTATTAATTCAGATTTTGATTGAAGCGCCATAAAAGTGGATTTTATATAATTTGCTGAAGTTTCATATGTTGTTAAGTTAACTATATGTAACACTTTGTGATAGTGGTTGATCATGCTAATAGTTCCAAGATCGAGGGTAATATATCCGTTGTTGCTGTTCAGGTCATTAACATGAATTTCCTGACTTTGGGCATAAAATGTGTTGGTGAAGAGTAAGAATGTTGATAGAAACCAAATCATCATTGTGGTATTTTTCATTTGCCTGTAAAAAGTTATGAGTTCTGTTAGTCTCAATGTGTCTGTATTAGTTTTAGTTTAAGTAACGCATGTTGGTATTTACAATATGGAGGGTATAGAAAGAAATAATTTTTTCCCTATGGTAAACGGTTATGAAAGAAGTTTTCCTTGGATTATTTCAAGTATCATACGGTTTCGTAAGTAAGGAATGTCTGTTTGCGTAAATGTAAGTTCACGTCCTTTTGTAATATATTCAGCTATTATGCAACTAAATACACCGCAGTCACTTGTGTTCGTTTGTCTTGGTGTGTCGAGTACATTTTCTTTTGTGAAATGAGTTGTGTCATAGTTTGATTTAAGTTTATCAATTGATTCCTTCTTTAAGTAATCTTCTAGGCTATGTAAGAGATTAGTATTCTGTCCGCCTAACGAGTCGTAATATTTAATTGTTTTAGTTCTAAAATCTATAATGGCTAGGCACCAATGTGAATTGTTGATATGAACCGGTATAATTATCATATCGTAAGAGAAAATGTTTATCGTTTGAGTCCAGGATCTGACTCCTTCGTAGCCAGATTGTAAAAGTTTCAATGTGAAAAAAGTATTCATCGCATATACACGAATTCCATCGGAGTCTGCTTTATTATTTTCACTTCTATCTTGAATGAGTTTTACATAAAAATTCAAAATATTGTCATTAAGCCAATTATTGCCTATAAGTGTAGAAATGTCACGTCTAGTGATTTGTAAACCAAATTTGGAGATAAGCGTCTCATTTTCTGGGCCTTGATATTTCGCTTTTTGTATCAGGGAATTTTGTTCGTTAGTAAATGGTGGAAATTCTTCCAAAACAGACGGTTTTTCGCGATTATAACAGGGATCGTCAAAGGTAGTTCGTTTTTTCGATTTGTGTTTTCTACGTTTGGTTTTACATTTAAGGCTAATAGTAGGGCTTTCAATGGTTTGGTACTCCTTTTTCCGTTTTACGTGTGATTTGTAATATTTGTGTCCAGAGTCAGTTACAATGTGGTCTTCATCGAATTTTCTTGCAGATACTTTCCTAAATTTGGCATGGTTTTTTCCGCCTCTGACTTCTTTCAGGAAGACTGGCCCTTCTTGTATGCTTGTTTCTTCGCGATCTTTGTTTGCTTTGCTAATAGCTTTTTCTTTCAATTTAATCATCCTTTCTTTGATGCCCGGATAGTCTGCTGGAGTTACGACGCCTGAAAGGAAATCTTTAGGTCTAAATCCTGTAGTAGAGTGTATGGTGTTATTGTAGAACATAACGGCCTTGAGTACTTTAGTTTCTACCGTATCAGTATCTTTTTCTGGGTCGTGCCTTAACAATCGTATGTGTCCATTTAGTGTGTTATGAAACCGATTTATGTCTGCGTTAGAGGTGTGGTTGTTATTGGACGTATAATGGATTTCAATATTACGTTCTTTGAAAAACTCCTGGAGGGGGAGTGCTTTGCAGCCTAATTCATTGTCAATTATCAACTTTTTTATTTGTCCCACTACACCTAGATACTGTAGAGTGACACGCTTAAATTCTGTCCAAGTTCTGCCGATTATTTTGAAAGCTTGCGCAAATTTAGAGAATCGGTCTATGAAGGTAACGAATATTGTTTTATCAAGACTATAATAAACATCTGCTTGTATTATGTCTCCGGGTGCGTTCGGGGTTTCGGTGATTTTAAATTTTTCTTTTATCGGATGGCGGTCGTATTTTTCAACATTACATATTTCGCAATTATTAATGAATTGTGTCACACGGATTTTCAGTTTAGGGTTATAAAATTTCATTTTGAGCTCTCTAAATACTTCGTCTATCCCTCTGTGGTTGTTACGAAGGTGTTCCTTTTTTATCTCTTCTACTAGTTTTTCTTCGTCTAGAATATCTTCGAGTAATGTTTCGCAGCGTATTAGCTTGAAATTATCGTTATTTGAAAAGTTTTGGTAATAAGCATCTTGAAGTGTTTGAAAGAACTCGTCATCTTTGACAAGTACTGCGTTAAGTCCTTTGGGGCTGAAATGGTTTTTCATGAGGGTTATCGCTGTTTGATGATCGAATATTTTGACGAATACTTTTGTTCTATTTTTATCGAAAACTTTCTCTTTCTTTACTCTCAAGGACCCTGAGGTAGATTTGTAAATAACAATTTGATTTTTGAAGACGTTAATGGCTGATTTGCTTGTCGGGAAATCACGGTTATTTTCGATTAAGTTAAGTTCTAGATTTTCAATCCTGGACAGCGCATCTGCTGCACTATTTGCGGTTCCTTTTCTATATTGGACCGTATATTCAAATTCTGATAGCTTTAAGCGCCATCTAACCAATTTCGAGTTAGGCTCTTTAATAGAAAATAACCAGGACAGTGGTCTGTGGTCTGTCTCAACGATAAACTTTCGTCCAAACAGATATGGGCGAAAATATTTCGTGGCCCACACGATTGCCAACAATTCTTTTTCGATTGTGCTGTAATTGACTTCATGCTCGTTTAGTGTCACGCTAGCGTAGGAAATGGGATGACCTTCCTGGGACAATATTGCACCTAAGGCATATTGGCTAGCATCGGTGATTAGCGTAAAGATTTTATTGAAGTCAGGGTACCGCAATATAGGATCGTTAGTGAGGAGGGTTTTTAGAGTTTGGAAGCTAGTGAGATATTCTGGGTCGGATAGGTTTAATTTCGAATCTTTCTTTAAGTATTTAGTCATAGGTTTCGCGATTTTTGAATAGTCTTTTATAAATTTCCGGTAAAATCCGGTTAGGCCAAGAAATTGCTTTATTTGTTTAGGGGTTTTAGGTAAAGGGAAGTTTTTGACACATTCGACTTTTTGGGGATTTGGTTTAATACCATCGGGTGTCACGATATGCCCGAGGAACTCCGTTTCCTTCTTTAAGAATTCAGACTTGTCCATTTGGACTTTTAAATTTACTTCTTTTAATCGCTTGAAAATTTTATTTAGAGAATCTATGTGTTCTTGAAGGGAAGTAGAAAAGATGATAATATCGTCGAGATATACTAAACAGATTTTATTGATATAGTCACTAAGAACGAAATTCATAAGTCGTTGAAACGTGGCGGGTGCCGTTTTTAGCCCAAACGGCATACGCAAAAACTCGTAGTGTCCGTTTTCCACACGGAAAGCAGTTTTGTGTATGTCGCGTTCATCGATCTCAATCTGGTGAAAGCCTTTTGCCAGGTCGAGAGTCGTGAAGTATTGGCAGTTTCCCAGTTTTTCCAGTATTTCATCAATATTGGGGATTGGGAACTTGTCGTCAACGGTGATCTCGTTTAACCTCCTGTAGTCAATGACAAGCCTCCATTTGGTCTTTCCACTGGCATCGGCCTTCTTAGGCACGATCCAGACCGGTGCACAGTATGGTGAATTACTAGGTCGTATGATATTTTTGTCTAACATTTCACGAATCTGTTTCTCTACTTCAGTTTTATGTACATACGGATATCGGTAAGTTTTACAATGGATCGGAATGTCATCAACGGTTCGGATTCTGTGTTTAATGACGTTAGTAAATGTTAGATCTGAATCTTCGTTGTAGAATATACTATTGTATTTTTTTATTAATTTCGTAAGTGAAGAACGCTCTTCAGAATTCAGATGGTCGATCCTCAGTTGATCGATTATAGGGATGGCATCAGTTTGTTCTATTATGTTGAAATTAAAGTCGTTCACTTCAACCACTTTCAACGGTTGAGGGATACATATTCTATTGGAACATGCTCTTAATCTTTTTACACTTGCGTTTGTTTGGAAGTTATCAACGTCGTAAATGCCTTCCCGTATGAGATACGATCCATCTTCGGCTCGGATCTCCGGTATAAGGGCCAATCCGTTCTTCTGTGATACGGATAAGTTCATTACAATATCTTCGAAAGCATTCGCTTCAGATTTAAGCTTAACTTCCGTACAAAAATTGAGTTTTATTTTTCTAACTCCAATAATTAAATGTTCGTTTTTGAAGTCGATAAGAGCATTGATTCGGTGCAAAATGTTGTTTCCAATTATACCGTCGTATTCGTCATGGAACTTACAGACTAAAAACTCTGCTTTTTCGTCTGGGTTTCCTAGCTCTTGGAAGAGCGGTATATTTACTTTACGATCAATTTGGACAGTATGGTTAAGGGTTTTTAAGGTTAGAGGGTTTTCTAAAACTATTTCCCATTTCGGGTGGCAAATTTCAGGATTTATAACTGAGTGTGTTGCGCCTGTGTCGATTATGAATTTTAGAGGCTTGGTGTTTGATTTTACTATTATATGGGGTAAACCGTGTCCGAGGCTGCGGACTGAAAATTCTCAGAATGGATGTTTGTTGGTTGGTTAGAAACTTTTGCCAGGTCAACTTCCATGGGTTCTGGCCTATTTTGATTAGTGTTATTGCTCTGTTGGTGGAAGTTTTTATTCGGATTCGAATAGTTATTTTGGTAGCCATTAAAACCTTGTGGGTTGGTATAGTCGAAAGACCTACTTGTATTGTATGGGTTTGATTGGTTTTGGTTTGATCTATTGTTGGGCTGATAGTTGGTTTTGTTGTTACCGTGTTTGTTCGGATGGTAATGCTTTTGTCCGTCATGTCGAAATTTATTGTTATGGGAATATGACTGGGTGGATTTGGTTTTTGATTGGTCTGAAGTATTAGACCATTGGTCTCGACGGGTGTTTTTATTTTTATTTTTATGAAATTCTCTATTGTTGGGATTCTGATTAGAAAAATCGGTGTTTTTACCAAAGGGATTGAAGAAAGCATATCCACTTTCATGTAGTATGTTGATACTTTCCTCAAGGGAACTCGGATTTCTACAGAAAAGTATAGAACGCATTGGTTCAGGTAGTTTATTTTTGAATACACATAGAGCGGAAGATTTGTTAGCTTCTATATTAGTTGTAACCAAAGTTTCGTCTGTTAGACCTTGTTTAGTTTTTATGTTAAGGCGACGCAAAATGCCTTTTATCTCGTTAAAGAAATCTACACTATTGGATTTGAATTTACACGCTCGTAACTCATCGAACAATTCTTCGACGGTTCGTCTGTCACCGAAATTCTGTATTAGGGTCGATTTGATACTACACCATGTTGTCATGTGGACATTGATTTCGACTACTTCTCTCGCTCTGCCTTTTAATTTCGACTTTATCATGTCGGAAAAAACACTTTGTGATAGCTCGTCAAACCTTGTGAGCAATGGGTGCACTTTGTCGATTAGATCGATAAAATTTTGGAGTTCTCTATAGTCTCCATTAAATTCCGGAAGTCTAGAGAGATACCTTAATGGGTCTATGTTTAGAGATAGCATAGTTGTATCTTGAGGTTGATCAGAAAAGAAATTGCTAATTATCTGCGAAAGCTGGTGTGATTGACTTCTTGCAGTTTCGAGTTGATCAAGAAGGCTGGTTGAATTAGACTCTGACATAGAGACAACCACATACAATTAAAGAAATAGGGAAAAACAAGCAGTATAGCTTGGCAAAAAGGAGATACGCGGTCGCGAAAATTGCAGAAAAGGCACGCACATCAAAACAAGTAACACTCGCGGAACGTTTTCACACTAAAATCACTACACAAAACCTGTACACTTCCAATAAATTCTTATCAACAATGTAACAATCAATTCAGAAGAGAGGAAAAAAAATTCATAGATATATTTTGTATTTTTTTAAATATTCAATAAATAAATTTTCAATAATATTCGCTTTTAGCTATTTTTTGATATATCCTACCGACTGCGCCAGTTTTATTTTCAGACTCCACTTAGTACAAAAAAAATAAATAGTAAAGCAATTAAAACTTCAGTGTTTTTACTTTTATTTTGTACGACTCAATAAAGTTCTTAACCGTAACACGCTCTAATTAAGACTGACTTATTAAATGTTTCATCGGTTTTTACATTGCCTCAACTCCCACGGTGGAAGTGCAGGTTCAATGGAATTTGAACCTTGCACATAGTTGCACTCAAGTGCAGACATGGTGTCAGCAAAAATTATGAAGGCACAAGTGTCCGGTTAATTTTGCGGTACACGAGTTTTGCAATGCATGAAATTTGAGAATGTATGATAGTTTTGCAATGTATGAAATTATGATTAAATGATATTTGACTTAGGTTCTGACATTGTAACCTATATACTCGTATCGAGTATTTTCGTACTTGCAAGTATTTTCGTCTCGCGTACGAGATACTCGTGAGTATGAAAGCACTTGCAAGTATGAAATACGAGTTTATATTAATATTAGGATACTATTACGTCACTGTTTGATTGAAATGAATTAAATGGACGAAATTTATTGGGTAAATTCTTGATTACATGTATAGTTCACAAAAATACTCGTACCTAGTATTTTCGAATTTCGTACTAGGTACTGGCTGTTCCAAAAAAATACCTGTTCCATATACCTGTTCCAGTATATATGCCTCATCTCTAATACAGATGTTCTAATTGAAAACCAGTTGTTTTATTATAAGCAAAAACTAAAGAGAGCATACAAAACACTACTAAAGCTTTTAATGTGGCACTTAATTGATGGAGCGCTGGTATAATGCCCAGTCACTGAAGAGAAGACGAACAAATATAGCAATGGGCACGAAGGGATTTGAACCCGCGGGCAGTAGAACGCTTCTGTGGACTGGCGCGTTAGCGAGCTAAGCTACCGACCCCTAAGAAGAGAAGGGAAATAAAAAAATTTAAAAATCAGTCAGTGCAGGTTTACTTGCAGTCATTAACAAATGGCAAAAGTACTGAATATTCTCTCTGAAAAGCAACTAAGAGATTAAAAAAACCAATAATGCAAGTTCCACCAATAAGGAAAATCGATGGAAACTGGGCAAGAAACAAAGAGCAAAAAGCAGAAAGACTCGCTAAGCGCCTTTAAAGTATATTTCAGCCACATGATGTGTCAGATGACGAGACATTGGAAGAAATCACTGTACAAAACAAAGATGAAGACATTGAACCAACGACAGCTGAAAAGATAATCAAAGAAATAAAAAAACTCGATACAAAGAAAGCTACAGGATATGACATAATTACAGGACAGGTTTTGAAGCAACTTGCTACGATAGCAGTAAAAAGATTAAGATATATAATCAACTTTTGCTTTAGTTTAAAATATGTACCAAAACTCTGGAAAGAAGCAGAAGTAATAATGATATCTAAACCTGGGAAACCACCACATGCAGCTTCATTCTACAGGCCAATTTCGTTACCACCTATTCTATCTAAAAAAAATTGAAAAACTGTTTCTAAAGAGATTAAAACCAATTATTGAAAGAGAAAGATCAATGCCAGATGACCAATTTCGATTTGAGGGACAAACATTCTAAAATGGATCAAGAACACAGAATAACGGATGTCATCGAAAGAGCGCTGGAAGGTTAAAAAGTATGTGCTACTATCTTTCTGGATGTAGCTCAAGCTTTTGACAAAGTCTGCCGTGAAGGGATAAGCCTGAAGCTAAAAATGCATGTTCCGAAGTAGGCCAACATATTGAAATCTTACATTTCAGAAAGACACTTAAGGCTAAATCAGGATAGAGCTTACTCGGAATTGAAAGAGATAAAAGCTGGAGTACCTCAAGGCAGTGTACTTGGAGCAGTTCTTTACATTTTGTTCAAATGTGATCTTCCAATGCTAGAAAACAATACAACAGCAATATTTGCAGATGATACGGCTATAAAGGCTTTTGGAGAAAACAATGAAGAGTCAACGAGGAAATTGCAAACAGCTGTAAGTCAAATAGAAAACTGAACCAAGAAATGGAGGATGAAGCTAAATCAGTTAATGTAGACTTGACTGGTACATAAGCCTGTAATTATCAACAGCCAACAAATACCGAATTCCAGCTGAGCCAAGTGCATAGGCATGTCGTTGTATGCTAAATTGCGCTGAAAAGTTTACGTGAAAAAGAAAAGGGAAGAATTGTATATACGCTACAGGAAAATTTACTGGCTATTAGGAAGAAATTCTACTTTATCGACAGAAAACAAACTATTGCTCTACAAGCTAGTCCTAAAACATGTCTGGATAAATGGTATCCAGCTCTGAGTTTAGAATAAAAAAAACTAATTTGAATAAAACAAAGTTCCAGAACAAAAAACTAAGAAATATCGTTGATGCAGCATGGTACATAAAAATTGCAAACTTGTACAGGGATCTAGAAATAGACACTGTTGATGAATTAGTTAAAAAAAATGGCACAAAGTCACGTACAAAGACTTCTACATTCTCGGCGAGACGTGACAAGTATAGCCAAGTACGAGAGTGGGGATGGTTTCCTAGTTGGCTCTCGCCTGTTTTTACCATCTTCACTCTCGTCTTCGTCAGATATGCCAAGATCTGACGAAGGCGAGAGTGCATTTTTACTGGCGTTTTTGGATCACCCAAAACTAGTTCATCAGCCAGACTTTCATCAATAAGAGACACGGTGGAAAGATCATCAAGCAATGCAAAGGTCTCATAGTTTTACATTGATTTATAATCTTTATTGGTGGTATTTTCTAGAGAACTTTCCTGTTTTTTTCCATTAATGTTATAATTCCCATCATTGGCTTCAGAATTTTCTAACCATTTGGTCAGATTTATGAAGTAGTTTATTGTGATGCCGTTTGTATATACGCTAGTAGTCTGAAACGTCTAGTGAAGGATAAACTTATACTTCTTCAGCATGTGTTGATGAAGGAGTGTCCTGTCCTCCTCGCAAATGTGAAGCTATCGAAAGGAACACCTTCTCCGCTTACTTGCGTAGCCACTGTAATCTCCATATCTTGGTGTCTGCCTATCTTGTCTATCGATTTCAGTGTTGAATATGTCATTAATGTTTTTGACTTTTGGCTTGGAGCCGCTATCTCTACTCGTATGTCACTTAATGGCTATCCGTGCAATGCAAGGAGGGCTGGCATCAGCTTTCATGAGGTATGGTGCTCAAAACCAGGTGATTGGAAATCGGGAACAATGCCAACAACTTAATATTGCGAGCTTCGAACGTAGTCTCAGACGTGCTAGATTTTAACGGGATGAATATGGCATGACATTGGTCTGGGGCCGTTCGCACTCGAAATTCATTCTGGTGGTACCGCTTTTAAAATGACTCGGTCCGGAAACCTATGATCACAAACCCAAATGCGTGTTTTCTTGTAATCGGCCATGCACCGAACCATGAAGTTCAGCCAGACTTTGCCACAACAATATTAAGTGCCATTGCTGACTATTCCAGTCATCAGTGAAATCAGAGAGCCATGGGATATTCCGAGTCGTACTGGTTGTTGTTGGGCCATTCGACATTACCTGGAGGGGACCACGACAAAGTTTTTTATACTATTTAAAGCTATTGCATTCTAGTATTACAATTAACATTAAAGTTTTCAAAGTGCAAAGTACTTTGCCAAAAATATATTTACATGATCAACAATTTCAATTAAAAAATAGAAAACAAAAGTGGATACAGTACTGGTAAAATGGCATATTTTGCAACTGCAAGGTAGGTAGGTTGAAGTAGATGCCGATCGACAGAAGCCTACCGACAGACGCACACAAGCACAAAAGAGGCCCGTTGTCATGCAACAGTATTTTTTTCTCTGCGCTTATCACTAAAGTCAGGGAACCATCTGCTTCCTTTGATAAACCGCATTATACTGTTTAAATTGGCCAGAGATAGTTTGATCAGATTTGAGAGTAAGAGTGCACCAAGTGCCGCTATCCATCTTCTTGCCAAAGCCGGGCACTGTCACATGAGATGGAGGACGGATGTCTCCTCGTCCTCCGAGCCACAGCTCCGACAGAAGTCGTTGACTGCAAACTTGAAGGATCTTCAATAACCTAGCCTGTTCTTAACTGGCAGCTTGTGGGTATCAAAGTCATTAGCAATCACATAATTCCATTTTCATTATAAACACATACAGCTCTAAATACAGCCAATCAAAGTGAAATAAAGTAATTTAAGCTTGATAAGGTCGCTTTGCCTTTTTCATTAGTTTTGGCTCCATTTCAATCAGACAAGCCAAACAAAGCCCAACAGAAACTAATTATTTTTACAAAAGAGGGTGAGCACTACGTTTTGTGAGAAATGTCACAGGTGAAACACGGCAAAATTTCCATAAAACGGAAAATGCACAAAACTCAAAGTACAAAGCATAGTAATTGTACTGCTCTCGTGGCTAATGAGAATTTCACCGGTGATGAAGATACCAAACGTTGAGTTGACTGCTTTCTGAGCTGTAATTAGTTTTCGAATGCTTGGCAGCAGTGAATTTCACCCATTTCAGTCTTACTTCAAGAAAAGACTATTCGAATAGAACACGAACTTTTAATCAGACTAAAGACGTTTCATTTTGAGCAAATGTAAATTTTTACTTAACAGAACAAATATAATTTTCTGATTTCCGGTAAGAAAAAATATTTATGTTGCAGAGTCCGTATTCAATTCCAAAAGTTTCAGTGTGACTCGCTTTAATTTTCAGATATTTCAATTGGCAATAAAGAATACGTATCCAGCTTCAGTGCGATGACTTCGATTAATCTACAAATACTCTTGTTTCAGCGGATCTATCATGGGCTTGGTCATTTTTTGTATGAGTCCGACTCCGTTAGCTATCAGGCAACAGCATATGGTGACATACTCATACACGTCTCTAGACAGGAAACTTTCCTGCACCACAGCCTCTCACTTCAATCCTGGATTCAGGAAGCAGGACGAAACTACCTTAAAATTCAGTTCTAACCATTTATGGAATACTTCAGCTGGGAATGGTCATAGCTGTCATAATCATCTACAACGGTCAGCCAGATGCTATGCCAGCAATTTAACCGGAGAGAAATTTCAACGGCTTTAGAAAATGCTCCACTCGTCGAATAGCACGGATGGTGGTGGCTTGCATGCATGACATTTCTCGTGGAATATTAATACTCCGAGGCCGAAATACCAGGCTCTGTAAGGAAACGTTTGTGCGCTTAGTCAACAAGTGTCTGCTCTATATATTCGAAAAGCGATAGTATTCCAGTTCAAATGGTGACATTTCGTGACACGTACCATAAATATACATATGTGTACATCATTTTATTACATTGCAAACAAGCACATTAAATAAAATCTTAGAATTTTTCAGTGACAGCTTTTCAAGAGATGCTGTTGAGCTTTGTTTTTCGAGAAAGCGTTATGTTATATTTATTTTCATGTCAACTTTTTGGATGCTTGATGACTAGTTCGTAGCTTGCCCGAAATTCATTTATTTGTTCACGAGAAACCGATTTTATTGAAAGTGCTGCGCATAAAGCGAGAGGAGGTTTGCCTTACCGACCCATGAACTGTGGTAGTTTTTGAAGTCCGTGGCTACCGATGGGTGAGTCAGCACGATCGGGTCGAAGCAGTTCTTAGGCGGATCCCGACTCGGAATTTCGCAGGCTCGTAGGTGGTCCTTTTTTTAGTGAGTCAAACCTCACTTACCCCGAGATGATAGGTCACCCGGGGATCTGGTGAGCAAAATTTTTTTTGGCATCTACACTAGGGAAAAAAATTAATAAAATAACCATGAAGGAAAATAAAAAAAAAGTCTAGCGCATCAGAACCGCTAGAAAATTAATTTTTGGAGAAATATTCTTTGAGTGACAAATATAATACACTTTTTTGTAGAATCATATCAACCGTTCCTTATCCCAAGCAACAAAACTCAACTATAACACAAATGAAGAAAATGTTCAGTGCTGGCAACACTTTCCCAACGAAGCAGCAATAAGTTTCCCATAACAAGCTCATACTCAGATCAACTTATCCTTTGAACTTTGTTCTCATTGCAGGATTTCATCGAAAATTTCAGCGGTTAAACGTTGTTTGAGGCTGCCATCCGAAAAAGGTTCAAAATTCAGAAAATTTAAAAATTGGTTTCTTATTTTTATTGCAAATGCTTTGCATATAAGTGCGTAATTTGAAGCATCTGTTGGTGCAATATTTACGAAAAAGGCTAATG
>OX376374.1:70191259-70203759 GCA_947369275.1 Nemotelus nigrinus
ACAAAGCTCTAGTAGTCATCACTTTGCTGACAGAAGCTGCTGATAGTAGCGACCAATTCCATTTTGCTATCTATAAATAAGAAATTCCAGAAGAGCGTTATCAATATCTTGCCCTTTCGCCGTTATCAATCACTTGTAGCTACTGCACGGTCTCAGAAGAGGCTGTGGTGGTGGTGTCAGGAATTACACCAATATATCTACTAACGCAACAACGCAATGAAGGGTAATCCTCTCACTCAAACCTGGATAGACCTGAGGATCTGACGCGCACGCGTGTACAAACCCTTCTACTTTGGCATAAACGTTGGAGTGAAGGGAAAAAGAACGTTGAACGGCTCAACTAATTAGTCTTATTGAATCTTGCCGTAGTTGCAGTCAAGGAGAGAGAAACTTCTATCTTTGGCAGTTCTTAACAGGGCATGGTTACTTCAGGAAATGCCTAAACAGAATGAATAAGGTTGGCATACTGTACTGCTTGTATTGTGCAACTGAGCTCCATGATGCTCAGCACACATTCTTTGTGCTCAGTCGCATCGTAAGTTTAAGTCCACGCTCTGCCTGGTCACGCATGAGATTCAGTCAGCGCTCGGTACGATCACGCTTGAAACGGACGTTAATGCAATGCTGCAACACGTAGAGAACTGGCGCGTAGTCTCAATATAGTATTTCTTGAGAAAGTGCTTTATCTTCAAGCTGGAGAAGGGTTCCCTTTCCGACCCATGAACTGTGGTAGTTTTTGAAGTCCTTGGTTACCGAAAAGCAAGTCAGCACAACCAGTTTGATGCAATACTTAAGTGGGGTTCAACTCGGAACTTCGAGAGCTTGTAGGTGGTCTTTTGTGGTGAGTCAAAACTCATAATATTCCGCGGTCTGATAAGGCACTTGGAGGTCTGGTGAGCAAATTTTTCTTTCGGCCATCTGCACTAAGGGAAATAAACTATAAATTATCTAAATAAGTGTCTGAAAATAATACGCGATCAGCCATTTTACTACTCAGCTCATCAGGTCTATGAAAGATCAAGTCTTACATACTAGAAAGCTACCAAAATTTGACAGGTGTTTTTTTTTTATTCTGTTTCCATATTCCTCTGATCACACCTTCCACAGAGCCAGCCTTTCTTCGAACAGCTATATGAAGTGGTCAGTATCGCAAGGTGCATTTATTTTTGGAATCTTATAGCAAAATTTTAGTTGTTAGCTATTAGAATCAAGAGACATTGAATTGGTATCTGAACGCTTTCTTATAATTGAATGTTTCAGAAGTGGCCGAGCAACAAGAAGTGTATGTGCGGGTAGAAAGCGAAACTACTGATGATGCTGCCTCCATATTGTGAACAATCATGCGGCCCATTGCGTAGACGGGCGATTGCTTGTAGTGGCCGACAGTGACGAAGCATGGAAATGGCGTTGGCCAAGGATGACTTTTGGAGCGGTTTTCGACACATCAAATATCATCACGGGTCCATCTAGTGGCCCAGTGCTTCGAGGCATCTTTATGATGGTGGTCATCATTACGATATTAGTGGCGGATGATAGCCTACAATGTGGACTAAGCAAAAGACTCGGAGTCCAGTGGCCCCAGACACTGTGGTTCTATAAGAAAGCTCGTCTTAACTGAGTGTCTAGTATGAAGCGAGCCTAGCTACCAGTGAATATGCCCAGTTGATAGGAATTGTTTGGAAGTTCCAAACTCTGAAATACATGACATTTTAAATCAATACAAAATCAAAATGAAAAAAAATGAATGTACCTGTTTGTTAACATGTCATAAAGCCGACAAAACTTATGCAGTCGCCCGGTGCATTCTTTTTCATTCGTTTTCGTGATTTCAGCTGATTCACGTAAAACTTAGTTTTAGCATTTAGATAAAAGTTATACTAGGATATTTTACACAAACAAATGTAATCACGGAAAAACAATTTGTAGACATTTTCGCAACACGACACCAAAATCGGAACGATCGTAAAATATTTTTACGACATAGTCATAAAACATGTCAAAAACGAAATTTGCATCCAAGCGTTCTTGCCAAGAACACTATCCAGAATCGTGTTTCTTTCCCTTGGAAAGCATCCTCATATGATGATTTCACTTGCTGAAGTAATCGCCGTAAATAACAAGCTTCGAAAGTGCTACTTACTAAAATCTTTCCTCACTCCTCTCATATATTTTAAAACATCCATTACAAACTCATCTAGTCTGACAATCTTCCAAAATCATTAAAAAATTCTAAAACTACTTGACAAAACCTTCTCTTACTTTATATTCTCCATCTTTGGACATCGTTCTATTGAAATTCAATGCCTCATTCAATCGATTGAAAACAAGAATTGTTCGAAGGTGTTCGAAAGAATTTCACAAGGCTGCTCATGCAATCAGCATATATGTACGTATCTAATCCTTTTCTGATATGAGAGCACAAAACAGAAGGCGCTTTCAGTTCGAGTGGACAATTCTGACGGTTGCAAGATTTCAGCATTCAATTATAGAACATTTTTTATTGCTCGACTCGGGATACTACATGCCTGACACAAGCTCAAACGGGATAATGGAAATTGCATCGAGAACACTTAACGAAGTTCAAGTATAAGCGCTAGGTGAAATGAAGTAGTGCAAAGTCAAGTGGAAAATCGACGCCTCTGCACATTGGTCGGTAAATGTGGAGGCGAAGTGTCTGTAGAAACGAGACATTGGTACGTTTCGTAAAATCGAATACGTTAAACTCAGCAATGTCCAAGCATCGATGCTCCGTTTTCAATTGAAAGGTGATGTGATTTCTGGAAAATACTGAAAGGAATACTGAACTGGTCAGTTGCATGTGATCTCGTGAAGATTCACAAACACATACAAATATGGCTAACGAACTGATTTCGTGCCAAAACCTACCAGATTTGTCACCGTTTTCCTCAAACATGCTCTAATAACGCTTCTTCCCAATCGAGAATGCAAGGGCGGTAATTCTCGGGCGGCTTTTGCTCGCGAGATAAAGGTCGCGGGTGGGTGCCACTCGCTTCGAACCGAGAAGTTGCCTCACAGCCGTCGCCCCGAAACAAGAAGGCACAAACTATTTTCCGCTCAAATCCGCGTAAGAAAACCATGTAGTTTCATACAAATCGAGTAAAACTACGCTTTATTCCACGAACGACCCTATTCACTAAACGCAATCTACCATGAATGGTAGAAGATCTTATTCGAATACACAATCTGAATAACTGATATTAATTCACTATTACAATTCTCGATCGTCGTTATATATATAACTGCACCGAAATTTTAGAATATAAATCGCGATTCACAATACTTAGTTTCGACACTTATATCTACAAATCGTTAATCACAAAATTACTTTTCTAACCTATATCCTGAGATGCCGCTTCGTCGAACGCTGTGTTTATCCCTCGACGGGGCCCTTCGTTCTCGAGATCACTTGATTTGCCGGAACTCCTGCCGTTCGACTCAATCCGCCGCAATTTTTGAGCTTCTTCAACTCCAATCCCAAAATCCTCACCGCCGGAATGACTGGATATGTATTTTCTAATCTCTGTCTTCACTCTCGGCTATCCCCCGTGCATTCCAACCGCCGAACCAAGAAAATTGCATAGAAAGAAAACAAATTTTAGGACTCCTGCCGCCTAGTTCCACATCTATTCGCTTACCCGGTCGCCAGGAAAAGAGGCCCATTTTGCACTTCCCGGTGCTCAGGAAAATTTTTGGCGGCAGCGGGATTTTTAAACCCGTTGAGTTTAAACACTTGACTCAATATTTTACTCAATCCAAGTTTCCCGACTCACATGCAATCCACTGTCTACTTTGGGACAATAAAAACTCAAACTTGCCATCCATCAAATGTCAACAGGTGACGCTGACATTTCGGTAATAATAATATTTCGGTGTATTCCAGGGCGCTTTGGATCATGTGTCAGGTAATCGGCAATCTCTATTTCTGTTTTCCGATAATGGGGCTTAAAAAGAAAACGATCCTCGCCACAGTGATCCGTCTGATCGTCTTCGGACGATGATTCACTGCGGCCGCGAATTAGATTCAATCAGTGCGATTGTCAAAACAAGCTAATGATCAAGGGAAACTTGGATTAGTGGCGAAATATGAATAGGAACATTGAGGAAAAAATACGCAGACGGTTGCTCAAATCCAACAAAGCCTGTAACAGTCTGTCAAGGTTCATTATATCATGAAATCTCACCCGAACATCAAAGCTCCTGGTGTACGAAATCATAGTCCTGCCAGACTTGGATGCTCAGCAAAAGGCACTCTGACCTCTTAGCCGCGTTCGAGAGGAAAGTCTTGAGGAGAATCTTTGGGCCCATATGTGAAGAACACTACAACCATGAGTTGTGCGCTATCTACCTAATAGCAGATATAATTATTAAGATAAAGCTTGGTAGATTCCAGTGGACAGCTCGAATGAGCGAAGTGAATCCGTTTCGGGAAACACTTTGCAGCAGATTTTACGGCAGACGACAGCGTGAGAGATCTTAAATGCGCTGGAGGGATGGCGCTGACCAAGACGCTCGAAGTTTAGGGGTGCCCAATTGGATGACATCAGCTCGCGATCGGGTCCGATGGAAAAAACAGTTATCGGAGGCCAGGACCAGAGGTTGTAGTGCCGATGATGATGATGGTATTGTAGTTTAGCAGATTCCCAATGAAAAGTAAAAGAACTTGTGACTGTGAACTGCTTTTTATCACTTTGTAGCTATCAGATTTATGCTTATCTAAAAAAATAAGACTAAAAAGTATTGTTTTTGTAAAACTATTCAAAAAAAATGTTGTCAACATATTAGATTATTTTTAACACTAATTTTTAATTACAAACCCACAGGAGGAATAAATCAAATTAAATTGAAATATGTTGTGAATTAATTTATTTATTTGACTTCCATATTATTCACTTAAGTGTTCTACGTAGTTGATGATTTTAATAACGTTATAAGGCTAACAAGTAAATTTGAATATTCAAATCGCCAAAGGCAATATGGTTTCACTTTTCTCATGTCACTCAGTACTGATTCAATCAATTACCATTTAATTCACTAAACACTAACACCATCAGTTGCTTCCTCAGTAAATGCCATCTGTGCGACGTTTGCATGGAATAAAATGCAGGAATTGTTTTGCACTGACACTGAGGACCAAAGCACCAGAAATTATTGTGCATGAAGTACCTTGTCTAGCTATTAAATAAAGCTTCTCTCGGTTACCTACATTTATGAGCACTTATCTCTGTCGTTGCTTCTCTCATCTTCTCTCCACATTCCCACATGACGACCCACACCTGTTTGAATAAATGGTATCTATTAATTATACAAGCCTATCCATCTCTACGAAGTACATGAGGCTTGCCAGACAGCCAGCAGAACAGAAAACGGAAACCCAGTGCCTCTTACTGCTGAATTGAGTGACGTAAACGGTCATTTCCATTCGAACGAACCTTTCAAAATCAACTAGTCCTTTTTAAAGAAGTTGTATGTTTTTTCTAAATATTTTGTAAATCCGTTTCAACAACCAAACAAAAATAAGCAGCAAATCCTCAAATAATATTATAATTTGGCTATTTCGCTCGAGAAACTGCCGAGTTTAAAGTCTCTGACTGTGACCTTGTCTCAATGAAAACTAAATCCTATGCAAATCCACGTTTACCGTGACCACACTTCAAACAAGACAACCGTTTTGTACACAAGGTGCATAAGTGCTACTTGAACTTGTGTGCTTAAGCGAAGGTCCATGTAAATTTAATGAAACTGTTCACTTTGAAATTTCCGGTGGTCCTCATGGCGGCCTCTGTGAAGTTCTCGATTAAAAGATATAACTTTTCGTGGTTTCAATAAAAAATCATAGTTGTCGGTATGGTCCTTTCAGCTTGTCCGACGAAGTTATATAGCAATACGACATGAAGTGCAGTTGCTCTCGAGCTCCTAGACTGACACTCGCCCTCGAGGAAAACCACACCGTTCGCTATGATTCAAACGGTCGAAAAGGATTTCGCTTTGAAATAAGGTTGTTCCATCGCATTGCATGAGTTTTGGAGTAGATCGTGGTTGAAATGATATCATAAGTGCTTGAATATTTGATGCTGATGATGCTTAAGTTTGAAAGTTTAGAGTTTAGTCATAAGAGGTATGAAAAGTTTCAGAAATTATTGAAAAAATGGCCGACTTATTAGTTTTCAAAAATTTGAATAAATTGTTCATCCGAATTGAATTTTTAATTACTTTTTACTAATGTTCGAAGAAGAACAGTAGTATTAAAATCACTTTGGCGAAAAATTCATATCTCTATATCTATATATATATATATATATATATATATATATATATATATAGATTTATATATATATAGATATAAAAAATTTCAGTGAAAAAATCTCAGGAACACGCCATCCGATTGAACTGAAATTTTCAAGACACATTGGCGTATATGCAGAATAGTGCCAGGTCTCACAAAAAGTTAATAATCTTTAACCCTTTGGCGCCGGCGGCCATTTTAGTGATATTTTTAATATACCTATTATTCCGTACACAAATAATTTTTGCGAAAATAAAGGTGGCGAAATAAATTTTGAACGTGTTTTACATGTGAATCGGATAATGTTTGAGAATTTGTTAACCCCATGTGTGCGCTGGGCGCCTAAAAACAGAACGGGAAAACTTGAAAATTTTAAATTGCGATAACTTTTGACAAAGCTATTCAATCATTACGAAATTTTCAGGAAATATTGGTATTATTAAGTTGCAGATCTGTGTAGCTTTTAATGAGCGTGCTGGCAACCCTGTAGCTAAGGCAGGCACTGAAAGTGAAAACCTCCAAATCATCGTCTCTCTTGAAAAAATGCAGCTTCTTCAAAAAAAAAGCAACTCATATGTAAATCTTGTGCTTTTTTTAAGTAGACGAAAAAAATTTTATATGTTATAACGTGCACGCCTGGTAACCCTTGCCCAATTTACCTATATTTTTAGCATCAAAAACTTCTGTTCACGGAAACTCACGATCCGATAAGCAGAATTAATTCAAATTTGCAGAATGTATTGGCCTTAAACAGGACCAGGTCTGACAGAAGTGATTTTTAAATGCGGGCAATTCTGTGCCAGTGGTGCAATCTTGAAAAAACACTAAAAAAGATAACTGCTTTTAGCCCTATACATTCTGATTGAATCGTTCGATTTTAACGAAATTCACACAGTAGTTGGAACTTACTTTAAACCACGTTTGGTAGAAATTCGGTCGAAAAATTCGGTTGGAACTGCCAGCTATGATAATTTTGGTGCCTTAAATTTGAAAAAAATAAAATTTGGAAGTGAAAACATTCAAATCATCGAATACCCTAAAAACGTCCGTTTCTTACAATAAAACCAATCTGTATACAAATCTTATTCTTTATCTACACGTTCAAAGTAAAACTTTGGAAATTTCATGTCGGACAAGAACGGTAACCCTTTCCCAGTTAACCTATATTTTTAGCATCAAAAACTTCTGTTCACGTGAGCTCACGAATCAATAATCAGATACAATTGAAATTTACAGAATGCATTGGACTTAAGTAGGATTAGCTCTAATAGAAGCGATTTGGAATTGTAGGCAACTCTGTGCCAGTGGTGCCATCTTGAAAAATTACAAAGAAAAAAAACTGCTTTTTGCCCTATGAAATGTGAATAAGTTACCAAATTTTCATGAAATTGACACAGTACTTGAACATTACTCTAAACTCTGTTTGATAGAAATCTGGTTGAAAAATTCGATTGGTGCTGCCAGCTATGGTAATTTTTGAATCTTTGTTTTTGAAAATTCGCTCAGGAAAATAAAACTTTTTGCCCTATAACTTCCAGTGCAGTTATGAAATCAATAATTTCAGACAATTAATGGAACTCAATTTCAGACAATTAATGGAACCTATCTTAAACATTATTCAGGCCAAATTTGGTTGAAAAGCCACGATGGGGTTGTCAGCTATTGTTGCTTTTATGTTTGTTTGCAATATCTTTATTAAGCGGTTTTATCGTAAAATTTTCAATTGGTAATGATATTGTAGTGACAATAAACAGCAAATATTAAGCTTTCGATTATTTGAAAAAACTCGCTGCAGGTAACCCTAAATTTCTTTATACTCCTATAGCTTCGGATGTAATATAACAACGTGAAGCAGATGTGATATATTCTTGGCTTTGATACTGGCAAAAGGTTGCCAGCACGAGTCGGTTGTGTTACTTTTGTATCAATAAATGCTTACAGTTAGTATTCATACCGGAAGCATTTACAATGAAAATAAATAACCGATGTTTCAATTCCCAAAGTTCTGCAAATTTTTCGGATCGCAGCCCCAAACACCAACTTCAGTTACAGTGCTGCAGGCACTGAGCATTTTCTTCATTGATGTTATATGGGATGCTGCTTTCAAAATTTTGTGAAATAAGCAACTGATAACGAATATAATTAGCCCGTGTTTTGCTCTCATAAACGTTGAAATTCATGCCAGTGGTAATATCTGAAACCTTCCACTGTATGAGTTGTAATGCATTCTTGAGACCAAAGTAAAACGTGGCGTTTGAAACAGTTTGGCCGTAATAAGCAGCTCATGTGGTGGAAAATGCACTCAAAACCTGCACCATTCTTCTACTATTCTTCGAACATTAGTGTTTCTAGCGGTTCAGGTGCGCTAGAGTTTTTTTTATTTGTTATCATACACATTTGTTGTATAGGTGAAAGCTTTAGTTAAATGAATCATTGTTAGATTTAGATTTTGTATTATTGAAGCTGGAGGACTTTTTTTTTGAACAGGCTATTTTTCATCGAAATGGTATTGTCATTTATATACAGTAGCAGACAACCAAATGGTTGGGAGATTTCTTACTATGCGTGCAATAGGCAATTCACTTCAATTTCATCTTCATTATCAATGGCAAACAGCTTCAGTATTTATTTCTTTTCAAATACAAACTGCCCACTTAAGCTTGTTTAGCACGGTGACCATTCACAATCAACCTCGAGCAAAACATTTTCCGAGAGTCTGTTTTCTCATTCATATGTGTGGATTAATCAGTCTAAAGCAATATAATCGCACAATTAAGACTATTTAACATATCAACGAAAGTAATAGTCACTGCAAGCGCTGAGCAATAACTAAAAAAATAACGGGAAATTCGAAATGGCTTGGTGTCTTTTATATTATATAGACATCATGTATATTAAATAGGTTTTTATGAGAAAATAAAACTTTTTCAACTAAGAGATGGCACTACTAATCACATTTCGATATCATTTTTTGTTTTTGAGCCAACTAGCTGCCCTAAGTAAGCTCCATGTGACTTGTACCTCCTACCTCCTAAACTACTAACCATCGTATTTTAAAGCTTCTACTATAAAATAAATATAGGTACAAATAACGAGTTGAAGTGTTTACATCCGGTTTTACACATTAAAAAAATTTTTTTTTCAAATCTAATTCCAAAATTAAAAATAACAGTGAATTTTCTTGTGTTTTAGATTTTTTTTTTCGAATCTCAGAATTAGCTTCCAAAAAAAAATCTTTCATAAATTCATAAACATAAATTATTCAGAAGCCCATACCTCGGCAACTAAACCTCATAGACAAAAAAAAATGCGTTTCCACGATCACATGCTCTAGAAGTACCATTATGCACAATATGAACGAAATCCAGAGCCTCCAATTTTTTTCCACTATCCGCTTCACGTGAAATGCCCCATAATTGCATCTGATTTTGATGTGACCCCACCATCCAAATACTGGTCGTGTATGTCGTTTTTTGTGCCTATTTGTACCCACGCTGGGCGCTAAATATTCATCTGAGAATTCTGCGTTGAATCGGCTATAAGAAACTCCAATTTATTGAGCTAATTACAAAGGCTATTATTATGGTCAAATGATGATTAATCAGTCCATTGTTTTGTGCAGCAGGAGATTAGACTTGCGAAAATACTATGTAAGAGAAGTTTTTTTGAACTAAAATAAAATTTTTATTTTGTAATATAAGCTGAATTAATTTTACCCTTTGTTGCATATCAAAGAGTCATTTCTAAGATTTCAAGCAAGCTAGAGTAAAGCTGGTAATTTTCTTAATAGGCTGATATTTTCAAAACTTGGAAAATATGCAGAACATGCAAAGTCTATTTTTATTTGGTTCAAGGTTCCATTCGTGTCCGTAAACACTCAGTTATACCAAGTTTTCTGTCAGCATCTTAGCAGATTCCGGCGAGAAAACTCTATGCAAACATTGGCATATGATGCACATATTGAAGGGCTTGAGCTTGAAACTGACCAACTGAAATAGGGTAGTTTACGGTGAATTTGGTAAAAAAAATTACAATGGAAGCAGAAATTTTTAAAATTTCGAATGTTACGACTCTTCTAGAGAAACATATTTTATCAAAGTAAACATAAAATTGTCCGTTAATAAATAAGTTTTAAATAAATTCTTCCAGAAACTCTTGTTTTCTCAACTAAAACAAAATATCCCAATCGAATCAAAGGCTTTTTCGACATTTACAGCATACATCACTGTCGAATTGTTATTCCAATGAAACGAACTTTGAAATTGTAAGTATGGCAATAATATGCATAGCCAACAAGGTTATGTTGAAAACTTGAAGTAACAATTTTATTTTTATTAATATAATAAAAACATAAGTGCATAGGCTTCAGGCCCAGCAACCCAAAAAGTTTGAATCACGTTAATTTATGAATATAGTTTGAAAGGCAAAACGAGAAGCTACAAGGAATCAATACAAATATCAAAGTTCAACGGGAAGAATTTCATACTGAAGAAATTTCGGATAGATTTATTGCTTGAGGAAAAGCAATTGAAAAAGTTCTTTGAGACTGAATCGAACGTGTTGATTTCACCGAAAAAAAAATCAGCATTATCATTCAAGAAGCAAAATGAAACAGTTAACAGGTGCGATTAGTAAACGACAAGTTTTTAAATAATTAATAATTAAGTGCTACATTATGGGTCAAACTAAGGCAAAGAAAATGTACTAAATGTTAGTTCGTGTTTTTCAACGTAGAAGTGTCAAAAACCCACGTAGTTTTATGACGTCGTTTACTCATGATGGAATTAAGTGATCATTTTGTGCAATTGAAGAACTATGAATTATCACTGACTGGAGCGAAAATGAAAGATTTTGATGTTGTCGTTAGTTTACATTATGTAAAACTTTGTATTATGCAAAAAATGGGTAGAATTATAGCAAAACAGTACTCAAAACAATTATTATTCACTACTCAAACAATTGGCTTCTAAGGTTGCGAGTTGCCAATGGCAAAACTTCATTCAAATTCTTTGACACAATTCTTTGACTTTTACTAATTTTCGACATATATATATATATATATATATATATATATATATATATATATATATATATATATATATATATATATATATATATACCGGTGTGTAAGTATGAAACCGGAATTTTTGTACAGAAAATACACGTTTATTGTAATGATATGATACAAAGTAACTTATTCAAAGTATTGTCCGTCGCTATCTATACATTTTTCCTATCTTTCTGGCAAATTGTGGATTCCGCGCCAAAAGAACTGTTGTTCTTTTGAGGCAAACCGGTCATCGAGCCATTTTCGTACATCTTCGTAAGAAGTAAAGCGCTGCTCAGCAAGTGCGTATCCCATCGATGCAAACAAGTAGTAATCGGATGGGGCAAGGTCCGGTGAGTAAGGCGCGTGCTGAAGAATCTCCCAACGGAACGACTCTATCGTTTCCTGGACCTGTTTTGCTTTGTGTGCTGGTGCATTGTCATGCAGCAAAATCACCTTGTGTTGTCTTTGTTGGTATTCTGGTCGTTTTTCACGCAAAACTCGATCCAAATCGGTCATTTGTTGTCGGTAGCGTTGAGTATTGACAGTTTCCCCAGGTTTCAGCAGCTCGTAGTAGATTACGCCCTTCTGATCCCACCAAACACACAGCATTGTCTTTCGTCCGTAGCGGTTTGGTCTTGCCGTTGATGTTGATGATTCACCCGGAGTTACCCATGACTTTTTGCGCTTAGGATTCTCGAAATATATCCACTTTTCATCGCCAGTCACAATTTGATGTAAAAATGACTTTCTTTTGAACCTGGCGAGCAGCATTTCGCATGATGTTTTGCGGTTTTCCTGCTGTCTTTCGTTGAGTTCATGTGAAACCCATTTCCCCACCTTTTGTATCTTTCCCATGGCTTTCAACTGAAGGGAGATGGCTTCTCGGGTCACTTTTAACTGATCCGCCAGTTGTTGTTGTGTTTGAGCGTCGTCTTCGTCCAACAAGGCTTGCAGGTCAGTGTCTTCAAATTTTTTCGGTGGTCTTCCACGTTCTTCGTTCCTCACGTTAAAATCGCCACTTTTGAACCATTTGAACTACTGTGTTTTACCGAGAGCATGCTCACCGAACGCCTCCACCAGCATTCGATGCGATTCGGCTGCGGCTTTCTTCAGACGAAAACAGAAAAGTAGTGCTGTCCGCAAATC
>OX376374.1:70206259-70211259 GCA_947369275.1 Nemotelus nigrinus
CAGTTAGGGGAAAAGGGTTTTTCGTGCACGTTAAAGATAACGGTGACAAATTGGCGCCCAACGTGGGGCATAAAACGGTACTAACGGGAAAAACGGTACTCGAGAAAATTTTAGGAGCCAAGTCCCAAATTGTGGGAAGGCTGATAGGCGCGTAGAATCGCATATAAAGTTAACCGAAAAGCGTATTTGAAAGTATTTTTTACCGCGGAAATCGTTTATTGTTGCTAATAGGAAGTTTGCCAGTTAAACTTTTTACGAATTACGTGGAGAATATTGACATAATATATTTTTGAATTAATCGTATATTATTGAATTGAGCGTTTTGCGAAAACATTTTGTTACATTGATATCTATATATCTATTGAAATTCTGAATTTGGTGTGTGTGGTTGAGAATAGAAAAAGTGTGTGAGTGCAGATAGTGAAAATTAAACTTATTTGAATTGCGGTTGAATTGTGGGTGTGTGAATATGATAGGTTAGGAAGTAAGAGGCCATTCTTTTTCAGGTTCTATTTGTGAATTAGATATTTTGCGTTATCATTAGCGGGTTGCGGGTGTTTATTTTAGTAGGAAGGTAACTCGGGTTCCGCAGAAGGAATACATTTAGAGTAATTTTTGGGAGTGTTATTGTTTAGGAGTGATTAGGGTGAATTTTCAGGATCTTCGCGCAAACAATTTCCGTGGTCGAGCCATGAAGATCTTGGTGGATCGACTAACTAAGGACGAGCTCACGTACGAGCTGGCCATTCGTGGATTTGACGCAGACACAGTCGACAATATGCGGAAGGCCCTCAGAGCGGCTCTGAAGTCAGAGGCCGCCATGGACACTTCCTATGTCGAAGCCGAATACCCTTTCGATTTTGAGGCGGATTTCCGGGAACTGCTAGCTAAAGGGACAGAGGCCGAGGAACTGGTGGAGAGGGTGACGAGCGGCAAGGAATCCCTGGAATACCTGAAAGCGAGATGTAGAATAGAGTTTGGATTCCGTAGACTGGGGAACATACGGGCAGTAACACGGGAGCAAAAGGAAGGTGCGAAAAAGCTCCGGAATAGGCTCATCATGACGATGGGGGCATTGGTGGAGAAAGTGGAAGACCCCAGCGACGACGAGGCAGAACCAAGTGGTATGGTTCAGGAAGCAGCATCGGTACAACAAACTAAAGTAGTCAGTCCGACGGAGGTGGCCAAATGGGGCCTTAAGTTTACGGGCGATTCAAGTGGATCGGTGAATGCCTTTTTGGAGCGCGTTGAGGAGTTACGGCAGGCCCGAGGGCTTTCGAAGTCACAGCTGTTTACGTCGGCGGTAGATCTCTTCGACGCAAAAGCGCTCATATGGTTTCGCGCGAATCGAACGCGGGTTAAGTGCTGGGACGAACTGATGCAACAACTGAAAGCAGAGTTCCTGCCGTCTGACTACGAGGACCGTTTGTGGGACGAGATCCGGAAGAGAACAATGGGAGAAAGTGAGTCCATGGGGGTGTACGTGGCGACCATGGAGCGCTTGTTCAGTCGCCTTAAGGTTAACTGCACGGAGCAGGAAAAGCTGCGCGTTCTGCGACGCAACATCGCACCGTTTTACCAGCAGAAGCTCTGCTTGACTCCGGTCGAGTCGATCGCGGAGTTAGTAAAGTTGGGTCGGACTTTGGATGCTACCAGGGCATCAATAGCGGCTTTTGTACCACCAAACACGCGCTCTAGGCGTTGTTTGGAGCCCGATCTAGCGTATGTGGGCCCGGGAATCGCGGATCAAGTGGCAGCGTTGGCGGGACAGCGACAGGTACAGTGTTGGAGCTGCAAGCGTGAAGGGCACATGTCCCGAGAGTGCAGGGAGCCTCGGCGTTGTTTCGGGTGTGGTCGCCAAGGGGTGATGCGATCTGCGTGTCCGAATTGTCAGGCGAGAGGTAGCAGCCAGGAGGGCCGAAATCGGGGTAGGATACCGGGGTCGGGAAACGATCAGCGTGCTCACTAGGCGGCCAAGGGAGCACTAAGGATAGGCCGCAGCGGTCGGGACATTCCCCGAAGGTAGACTACGCGCTGGCAGAAAATGACCATGATAGTCACCCGCACCTGCATGTGGAAATAGAGGGCGTAATCATGGAAGGATTGTTAGACTCAGGGGCGAGTCGCACGATCATAGGGGAGAAGGGATGGTCATTATTAGCAGGGAAAGAATTAACGCTGATCCGTGATGGAATTTGTGAGGTACGACTCGCCAACGGCGATATGTGTTCGGTAGCAGGAGCGGTGAAGTTGAATTTCGCCCTGAACGGACGTCGTTATTTGCTGGAGGTGTTAGTAATCCCAAACATTCCTCAGCAAGTTATTTTGGGAGTTGACTTTTGGGAGCGGTTTGGTGTCGTTTTGGACATGAAGGGACGACAGTGGACGTCGGTAGCTGCGGCAGAGGCTGGAACGAGGAAGGCGCTACGAAGTCAATCTCATCTATCGGAGGTGGAGGCAGAGTCTCTGGCGGGGCTGTTGGAGGAACAGTTCCGATTAATGGGCGATGGTTTGGGCTGTGCTAAGTCAGTGGAGCATGTGATAAAGACGACGGCGGCCCCAATTAAACAGCGGTATTATCCGGTCTCTCCTGCAGTACAGCGTCAAATAAACTCAGAGCTGGATGAGATGCTGGAGATGGGGGTAGTGGAGCCATCGGCGAGTCCCTGGTCGTCACCAATTTTATTAGTCCGGAAGAAGGATGGACGATATAGGTTCTGTGTGGATTTCAGAAAACTGAATTCAGTATCGGAAAAAGACGCGTACCCCTTGCCATATATCGCAGCAACGCTAGACAAGCTACGGAATGCGAGGTATTTGTCTACGCTGGATGTGAAGTCAGCGTACTGGCAAGTACCCATGGCGAAAAATTCACAGCCATATACGGCATTTACGGTACCGGGGAGGGGCCTCTTTCATTTTTTGCGAATGCCTTTCGGACTCCACAATTCGGGTGCAACGTGGCAGCGCCTAATTGATACCGTACTGGGTCCAACTCTCGAGCCATACGTTTTCACGTATCTCGATGATATAATTGTGGTGACGGACACCTTTGATCGACATGTGGAGGTACTGCGAGAGGTATTCTCACGATTGCGAGAGGAGGGGCTACGCGTTTCGAAAGAGAAATGTCAATTCTGCAGGCCGCAGCTTAAATATCTGGGATATGTGGTGAACGAGGAGGGGCTACAGGTAGACTCCGAGAAAGTGGAGGCCATCAGCGAGTTTCCGCGGTCTAAGATGGTTAAGCAAGTTAGGCAGTTGCTGGGCATGGTGTCTTGGTATCGGCGGTTTATCCCGAACCATGCTACCATGGTTGCGCCGCTGAGCGACCTACTTAAAAAAGGACGCAAGTTCTGTTGGTCCCCTGACTGTGAGCGGGCATTCGTCGAGTGTAAACGTAAACTGTCCACGGCTCCGATACTGGCGTGCCCAGATTTTGAACTTCCCTTCAAGGTCCAAACTGATGCTTCAGACGTGGGAATAGGGGCTGTGCTGAGCCAGGCGCATGCTACGGGCGAAAAGGTGATATGCTACCTCAGCCGTGCACTGTCCAAACAGGAAAGGAAGTATTCAGTGACCGAGAGAGAATGTCTAGCGGTACTGTGGGCCGTTGAGAAGTTCCGGCCGTACATAGAAGGGACCAAGTTCATT
The DNA here is from genome assembly GCA_947369275.1 of Nemotelus nigrinus. Classification (NCBI taxonomy): domain Eukaryota; kingdom Metazoa; phylum Arthropoda; class Insecta; order Diptera; family Stratiomyidae; genus Nemotelus; species Nemotelus nigrinus. The sequence continues at coordinate 70,209,914 of OX376374.1, forward strand.
GTCATTACAGACCACCATTCGTTGGTTTGGCTGAACCAGTTAAAAGATCCGACGGGTAGATTGGCGAGGTGGGCAGTACGCCTCCAACAGTTTGATTTCGAGGTGATCCATCGTAAGGGGAAGGAGCATTTGGTTCCGGATGCGCTCTCTCGGGCAGTGGTAGAGGTGGATGACATTGCGGCGCCCCAAGCAACGGATCCTTGGTTGGAAAGAATGGTTGAAAATGTTCGGAACGACCCTCAGAAGTATGCAAAGTGGAAGGTCATAAATGGTACGCTGTGGAAACAGTTTTCCAATCACGGGACGGGTACAGCCTGGAAGAGGGTGATACCGAAGGCTGAAAGAGGTTCCATTCTGTATCGGTGTCATGATGACCCGAAAGCTGGCCATATGGGTGCCGACCGGACATTAGCGCGCGTCGCTCAGAACTTTTATTGGCCTGGAATGAAGAAAGATATCGGGGAATACGTAAAAAAGTGCAAGGTATGCCAGGCCTGCAAAGTTATAAGGAAGGCTCCGGTGGGTTTAATGTCATCCCGAGTAGGCGAAGCGAAGGACCCGTGGGAGATGATATGCATAGATCTAGTAGGGCCGTTACCGAGATCTACACGGGGTCATTCTTATATACTGACCATTATAGATTACGTTACGAAATACTCAGTAGTGTTACCCGTACGGACAGCAACAGCAGCGACAGTGTTTCGCTTGCTGGAAGAGCAGGTGTTTTTAGTATACGGGGTTCCCAAGGTATTGGTGTGTGATAATGGGGTACAGTTCCGGGGAAGCCAATTTAAGAAAGCGGTGGAAGGTTATGGCGTACGTGTGAGCTATACGGCTCTATATCACCCTCAAGCTAACCCGGCTGAACGACGCAACCAAGACATTAAATGTATGTTGCGATGTTACGCGTCCGATAACCATCGACTGTGGGATACGCATCTAGCTAAGATCGCCTGCGCCTTGCGGACTTACAAACACGAGATCACAGGCTTTTCTCCGTATTTCTTGAATTTCGGAAGAGAGATGGTCACGTACCGAGACGGAATAGAACCTCCGGTGGACCCGGGGGGCGACTTTTTGCCCTTAAAGAATGCGGAAGCTCTAGGAGAAGTTCGCAAAGAGGTGATTCGTAGAATGCAGCAGGCCGCCTCATCCAGTAAAAGACGTTATGATCTTCGCCGACGCACAGAAAACTTCCAGGTGGGAGACAGAGTGTGGAGGAAAAACTATGTCTTATCCGACGCTAGTAAGCATTTCGCGGCGAAATTAGCTCCAACGTTCGTCGGTCCTTTCACAATAAAAGTGAAAACATCCGCCTGGACTTTCGAGCTTGTCGACGAAAGGGG
>OX376374.1:70216259-70236540 GCA_947369275.1 Nemotelus nigrinus
GAGCTTGTTATGGTAAACTTATTGCTGCTTCGTTCGGAAAGTGTTGCCAGCACTGAGCATTTTCATCATTTGTGTTATAGTTGAGTTTTGTTGCTTTGGATAAGGAATGGTTGATATGATTCTACAAAACAGTGTATTACGTCTTTCCACACTTTTTTGTCACTCAGAGACAATTTCTTCGAAAACTAGTTTTCTAGCGGTTCTGATGCGCTAGAGTTTTTTGATTTGTAAGCGGAACTTATTTATAATATAGTGATAAGAATGAGCCCTGTGTCGAATATGTGCAATATATTCCTTAATGTATTAGATTACGTAAATCATCTAACACAATTGTAAATAGCTCTTATTTATCATTAACTGGGTGATAAGTCGCGTTTTCTCAACGGATTAAAGAGAATAGCAACTTAGTGTTTTTAGTTCCGTGGAATAAGCTTTGTAGGTACATAAAAGGGCGCATTTGACAGCAAAAGAGCCAAATTCCCGTTAGTAGAAGCAAATTTGAGAGTATTTATTTTGTTTTCGGTTCGTTTGTATTGTGAGCAGGATCTTGAGTGGGACCTGGAGCGACTTAAATTGTACTAGTAAGTACAATGTAAAAAATATGTTTAATCAAACTTTCGGACCTAAAAAACAAACAACCGTTTATAACTTTAAAAAATAATTATTCTAGCAGAGCTTACATGCGTTTGTAGACTGGCGAGAAAGGTCACTAGTGCACATGCCTTTTATGATATATTTTTAATGACAATGTGTCTAGACGTTTTGCCTGTTCTATGTACGTTCTCATGATTTCTGTGCGGGCATCATATTTTTTGTGACTAGACGCGGACGGTTCCATAACTAGCGCGAACGTGAATGTCGTTTGTTGGTGAGCCAATTTGATAGGGGTAGCCTATTGTTTAGCTAACTCTGCAAAAAACTTCAGCAATTTTGTCAACGTTTCTGCCACTTTGTCTTCTGGCCAATAGAGCAAACTGAAATAGCCTGTACCTGCTCCAGAAGTCGTTGCAACCACAATGTTCCCAGTAGGTCTTCGCCAACCGCAGACCTGCTTCATATCTCCAAACAACTACGAAGGTTGCTGATCACCAAAGGTGATGTTCCCCAAGAAGTGCCTCGATTTCGCTGTATCGCTGATAGCCGTTATATGACCGTCCCTTTGAAGACCTCGTTGGTGTATTTGGGTCAGCGCTCGCAAACACGTCCCTGATTGTTTTGAGCTCCGTCGAGCCAAACAAAGACATACTTTGGGGTATTTTAATCCCTGACAAAGCAAGCTGACTATGTAGCCAGTCGAAACGCAAAACTACCTCTCACAGCTAAAACGCGGAATGTTTAACGTACGCCGCATTAATACTGGGTATTCCGACCTACACGCCCGAGGGTTTAAGCGCTACGTCTCTGTAAAACGACATCTACATGCAAAGTTTACGCGACGGAAACATTGCAAAAGGTTTGGTGGCTGGAGTATTTCTTTAAAGGTGGTTGTCGGGGCTGTTTCCAGCGTAGTCTTCATATTTTATAAATTATTTTTTTGAACAAAATAAATCAAAAATTGAAAAACCTTTTTTTTTTTGCTTGCCACCCACTCCTTGTTGGCAGGGGTTGCTGGGTAACATAACATTAATGTCAAATATTAAAAATAATAGCAAATAAACAATATAATAAGCGCCTGCAGATCACAATATTAAAACGGTTAGATTTATCATGCATTGTAAGCTATTCAGTAGGCTAGGCTATTAATGTACATATAATTCTGAATAAAATTTAATTCAATGCAAAACTTTCGAGTTGTCGCAATATGCAATGTGTCGTCATTCTATTTGCCGTGTATTTGCCCCTTCTTATAACAGGAAGAAGTACATCTGTCTATCATTCCTTCACATTAGTCAATCTCTCCACTTCATGAGAATAATGTAAAATTGAATAATATCATGTGATTCTGTCAACGTGGGAGTTATTTCAATATTTAATCAAGCTGCTGACTTACAACGATTTCTACGATTTGCTTAGCCTCCGGAACAAAAGTCAATTTAAAAAGACTCGCATATTATTCTCCGTTATATTGTAAACTTCTAAGGAACGACTCCGCAATACAGCCGGTCTTTCATAATTTACTTCATTTTCGCTCGTTCTCCTATTCCTCTTGGATCGTAAGCTGGATAAGTGTCTCCATAGCGATTGCTACTTGGCTGACTAATCCATTTAGGCCAGAGGCAAAGGACAAAACTCTTTTTTTGTGCCTGGCTATAACTTTCGCTCTTGCTGCCAGTAAATATTAAAGTACCCGTCAAGTGTAATTTTATGAAAGTTTGACTGCATGCCAAACGAAAGACGGAGTCCTGAGTACCAACGCCAGACTAGACCAGGCAGGCCAGCAGGAACACCAGGCATTGTGGAGCGAGATCGGAAGCCGGGACAGGAACAGGATGGTATTCATAAAAGTGCTCGCAGCATATGCTAAGGCATGGGACTTTAATGACAGTGGTATTGCTGTGCTCACAGTGTTCGCCGCGCTTGTATAATGGCCCGTTGTGTCGTGGCACATATGAAACCACATACTCTAAATGGCTAAATAGGCTGCTCTGTAGTGTAATTTGTGGTTGAATGTTATTACCCGCCATGGCAATCCGCTCAACGATTATGCACATTACACATTTATGACACATTTGGCGGCGTAATAGCCAGTAGGGCAGTTTTCTTTATAATTTCATTCGCATTGTCTCTGAGTAGGCCGACTCAAAAATAATTTTTGACTATTAATGCGTATGAGAACAAGAAATGTTGCTTTTAGATATAAAAATTGCATAATATTTATTGGATATCAGAATTGCATAATATGCATATATATATACATATATCTGTTGGGCAAGTTTTCATTACCTGATTTATACCATAGAGATTAAGCTTTTCTTGCCTTGATTTTGGCTGTGTGTGAAATGAAAAAAAGCACAAAAATTTCCTCCGAATGGATGAAGCGGCCTTGAATAAATTTATTGGAGCTATTTAGGCCTGAAATCGAAAAACAGGATACGGTGATGCTTAAAGCAGTTCCCGCAAGCCAAACGCTTTCCGTTACTTTGAGATACTTACCTTCTGCCATAGATTTAAAAGATTTGAAGTTAACGTGCGCTATTGCTCTTCTAACGTTCAAAGAAAATATACAGGTAAAAATTTCAAAATAATTAAAAAGCTATTTAGAAAACTCCAAATTATATTCATTTATATATGTGTACTTGAAACTCAAAAGTAAGTAAACGTTGATATCTTTTTTTGAGGTTGACGGTTGAGGCTCTCTTGGGAATGTTGTGGAATGTACTCAGTTTGATAAGTTTCAGCTCGAGGTATTGGTTCAATGTATCTTTGGGAAGCATTTTGTGATTTTTTTAAAGTATGCTGAGGCTAAGCAGACTGGTTCCTCTGTTGAATTTTGATTAGTTTTTTTCTTTGCGTCGTAGGACTGTTTTTAGGGAGTTCCTCATCTATCCTGACTGTTTGACTTGACACGCTTTCAGTCTGAAATAATCAAAGAATCATTAGTAAAAATTATTTCTGTTCAAGGTACCCAAAACTGTCGAAGGTAGGAAGAAAGTTGCAAATGACTTTGAAGAACAGTGGAATTTCCCTAACTGCCTCGGCAGCAGTATTGTAAGGTTTCCGTGGCCGAAATTCCCTCGAATATTCTCGTTTTTCCCACAGTGCATGATGAGAATTCCCACAGACAATGTGTGAGCTATTTGCCACAGTATTGTATTTATTTACCAAAATCACTCTAATTCCAAGACTAATCAGAAAAAAACAGCAACGCCATATTTTACTAATGTTCGAAGAACATTAGTATAAAAATCGATTCGGCCAAAAATTCATATTTCCATATATATATATATATATATATATATATATATATATATATATATATATATATATATATATATATATATATATATATATATATATATATATATATATATATATATATATATATATATATATATATATATATATATATATATATATATATATATATATATATATATATATATATATATATATATATATATATATATATATATATATATATATATATATATATATATATATATATATATATATATATATATATATATATATATATATATATATGTAAATATATACTAAATGTCAATTATTTTGAACCCTTTGGCGCCGGCGGCCATTTTAGTGATATTTTTAATATACATATTATTTAACACTTTCCCTGCCCTGAACAAAACAACGAAATTGCTCCGCAAGTTCAAATTATTTTTTGCTGAAATTTGTTCTTATATGATTCTATAAACACCCCAAGCATAGAAAAATGTTGATAGACAAAATAGAAGTAGGTAGTTCTTACCTGAAACACATATGGCTCAGGAGCGTACACAGACTTTTTAGTCGCTGAACGCTCATGAACAATATGTAATTCAGGTAAATGTTTTGGTTTTTCACAATACAAGTTGTAGGTGTCCGCTGAGCCACCTATGACTCATGAACGTACCTGTGCATTCCAAAAGCTCGTTTCCTGAGTCACATGTGATTCAGCGGACAGGGAACTATGAATAAAGTTGACGAAATAAATTTCGAACGTGTTTTAAATGCGAGTTGGATAATGTTTTGGAAGTTTTTAACCCCATGTGTGCGCTAGGTGCCTAAAAAGAGAACGGGAAAATTTGAAAGTTTTTAAATTGCGATAACTTTTGATAGAGCTTTTTAATCATTACGAAATTTTCAGAACATATTAGTAGTATTTAGTTGTAAGTTTGTGTTGCTTTTAATGAGAGTGTTGGCAACTCTGTAGCTAGGGCAGGCACTGAAAGTGAAAACCTCCAAATCTTTTCAATAAAAGCCACTCATATGTAAATCTTATGCTTTGTTTACATAGCCAAAGTAAAAAATTTGATATGGTATAACGGGCACGGCTGATAACCCTTGCCCAATTTACCTATATTTTTAGCATCAAAAACTTCTGTTCACGGAAACTCACGGTCCGATAAGCAGAATTGATTGAGATTAACAGAATGTATTGGTCTTAAATAGGACCAGGTCTAATAGAAATGATTTTGAAATGCGGACGATTCTGTGCCAGTGGTGCAATCTTGAAAAATCATTAAAAAAGATAGCTGCTTTTAGCCCTATAAATTCTAATTCAGTCGTTTGATTTTTACGAAATTCACACAGTAGTTGGACCTTACTTCAAGCCACGTTTGATAGAAATTTGGTCGAAAAATTCGGTTGGAACTGCCACCTATGATAATTTTGGTTTCTTAATTTTGAAAAAATAAAAATTTGGAAGTACAAACATTCAAACCATCGAATATCCTGAAAAATGTCAGTTTCTTACAATAAAACCAATCTGTATACAAATCGAATGCTTTATCTACACGTTCAAAGTAAAACTTTGGAAATTTCATGTCGGACACAAACGGTAACGCTTTCCCAGTTGACCTATATTTTTATCATCAAAAACTTATGTTCACGAGAGCTCACGAATCAATAATCAGATACAATTGAAATTTACAGAATGCATTGGACTTAAGTAGGACCAGGTCTAATAGAAGCGATTTGGAATTGTAGGCAACTCTGTGCCAGTGGTGCCATCTTGAAAAAATACAAAGAAAAAAACTGCTTTTTGCCCTATGAAATGTGAATAAGTTACCAGATTTTCATGAAATTGACACAGTATCTGAACCTTACTCTAAACTCTGTTTGATAGAAATCTGGTTGAAAAATTCGATTGGTGCTGCCAGCTATGGTAATTTTTGAATCTTTGGTTTTGAAAATTCGCTCAGGAAAATAAAACTTTTTGCCCTATAACTTCCAGTGCAGTTATGAAATCAATACGAATTTCATACAATTAATGGAACTTAATATAAACATTATTCAGGCCAAGTTTGGTTGAAAAGCCACGATAGGGTTGTCAGCTATTGTTGGTTTTGTGTTTGTTTGCAATATCTTTATTAAGCGGTTTTATCGTAGAATTTTCAATTGGTAATGATATTGTAGTGACAATAAACAGCAAATATTAAGCATTCGATTATTTGAAAAAACTCGCTGCAGGTAACCCTAAATTTCTTTATACTCCTATAACTTCGAATGTAATATAACAACGTGAAGCAGATGTGATATATTCTTGGCTTTGATACTGGCGAAAGGTTGCTAGCACGAGTCAGTTGTGTTACTTTTGTATCAATAAATGCTTACAGTTAGTATTCATACCGGAAACATTTACAATGAAAATAAATAACCGATGTTTCAACTCCCTAAGTTCTGCAAATTTCTCGGATCGCAGCAGCCCCAAACACCAACTTCAGTTACAGTGCTGCAGGCACTGAGCATTTTCTTCATTGATGTTATATGAGATGCTGCTTTCAAAATTTTGTGAAAGAGTCAGTAGCTTAGCTCGCTAACGCGTCAGTCCGAAGCAGCGATCTACTGCCCGCGGGTTCGAATCCCGCCGTGCCCATGGCTGTATTTGTTCGTCTCGTGTTGTCTTAACAGTCGGCGACTGGGCATAATACCAGCGCTCCATTAATTAAGTGTCACATTAAAGCTTTAGCAGCGACTAGGCATAACACTAGCGCTTTAGAAAAAATAAGAAATAAATGTGGCACTTAAAAGAATAATGGAATAATTGATATCGGCTTCTCCCATATGTGTCTCCCTACCGCCATCGCTAAGCATTCGCTTCAAAGGGCAATCCCCTGAGCTGTGGCATTATCATAGAAAAAAAAAAAAAAAAAAAAACTGATAACGAATATAATTAACCCATGTTTTGCTCTCATAAACGTTGAAATTCATGCCAGTGGTAATATATGAAACCTTCCACTATATGAGTTATAATGCATTCTTGAGACCAAAGTAAGACGTGGCGTTTGAAACAGTTTGGCTGTAATAAGCAGCTCATGTGGTGGAATATGCACTCAAAACCTGCACGATTCTTCTACTGTTCTTCGAATATTAGTGTTTCTAGCGGTTCAGGTGCACAAAATTTTTTTTTATCAAACTAGATTTCTACTGAATATTGTCTACTATAATTTAAATTTGCCATATGAATTTCGTTATGATGCCATGACTGTACTGGAGGCTATAGGGCAAAGAGCTTTATTCAAATAAAATAACATTATTTAAACAATTTGGTGCAGTTGCATATAGATATATAACTTAGATGCTTTGCTTTTATGTAATCTTTGAGTGCTTTTATAGAATCGAAGTCGTTTGTCATAAATTATGCTTACCATAGATGGGGGATGATGCAGATGAATAAGCTAATAAACTTGGTTATAGATTCAAGTAACAAACAATAAAATTTCCAAAACTCTGAACATTTAAATATCGGTTGCTTATTTTATTGTAATTGGTTTTCTTATGAAAAGAAAATGGAAGCATCTATTGGTGCGATATTTACGAAATTGTCCGGTGCTGGCAATCATGTGCTAGCACCATAGCTGCTTCACGTTGTGTTAAACCCAGCCTATGAACTCGATTGAATGCCTGCGCTGTAAGTTATAGAAGTGAATTAAATTTTAGGGTTACCATCGTCCAAACTTTTTAAATTTTTGAAACGTAAATATTTGTTGTTAATTGTCATTGCAGGATCATTCCCATTTGGAAATTTTATGACAACATCGCTCGATAAAGCAATGTAAATAAATTACGAAAGTCATCATAGCTGGCAACCCTTTCACGGTTTGTCAACAAAATTCCTACAGAATTACAATCGCAACAAGATATGCTTTTTACATGAATTTCGTTTTGATTTCGTCACTGCATCGGAAGTTATAGGGAAACAATCTTTATTTTCCTGAGCAAATTTACAATATTTAGGAGAAAAAAATTGCCGTAGCTGGCGTCCCTTTTATAATTTTTCAACCAAATTTCTATGAAAGCTATCTTAGAGTAAGGTTGAATTTCGTTAAAATCTGGTGGCTAAATCGGAAGCTATAGGCCAAAAACCTTTTTTTTTTCTCAGTGATTTTTCCAAATGGCAACACTGCCACAGTGTTGATCATTTTTCAAAATCACTTCTATCAGACCTTGTCCTGAATAATTCGAACATGTCCTGTAAATTTAATATTGATCGCATTATCCGATCGTCAGTTCTCGAACACAGAAATTTTGAGTGCTGAAAATAGAGGTAATTTGATCACGGGTTGCCGTTCTTGTTTACCGCGGAATTTTCAAAATGTTGATTTGACTTGGTGGACAAAAGTCAAGATTTATCAATGATTTGAAATTATTTTAAAAATTCAAAAAATTTTCAGGAAGGTCGATGATTTGAAGGATTTTTGTTCAGTAGCCCGCTATAGCTACAAAGTTGCCCGCACAGTCTGGAAAGTCCATGTGTGTAAAATTTTAGTCTATATCAAAACGCTCTAAAAATTTCACGATGATTCATTGTTTTTCTTAGAAGTTATAACAAATCGAAATTTGAAAAAAACCTTGCCTACTTTTAGGCACTCAGTGCCTACACAAGGCTCAAAATTTCCACTTTTTTATCATGAGCGAACTTAAAACATAATAAGTTTTAATTTCTATTACTTTTTTTAACAAAAATGTACACTGCTTGGAAACATAGGAGCACCTGAAAATTCATTTAAATGCCCGCCGCCGCCGCCAAAAGGTTGAAGATATTTGAATTCTAACAAGTCATGGACCTACCTGTAATATACATCTATGTTCTCTGAAAATTATAGCTCAATCGGATCGGCCCCTAAAGAGATTATCTCCCTTAACCATTTTGCTGATATATATATATATATATATATATATATATATATATATATATATATATATATATATATATATATATATATATATATATATATATATATATATATATATATGACGAATTTTCGGCGAAGCGATTTTAATACTAATGTTCTTCGAACATTAGTAACAATCACAAACTCAAAAAATTGCTTTTTTAGATTATGTCCTTATCCTTTGCACGGTAGTGCATATACTGATGTGGCCAAATTATTATCACCTCATATAAAATCATTGTTAATCCTATTTAGAATCGAGGAACTATAGTTATTTTTATTGTTGGTTTGTAATTAGATTAGGTGTCCTTAACTACGAAGATTCGTGGAATGAAAAGATCCTTTTCCGCGGAATTACCTCCGTAATGGGTAATTAATTACCTGCAGCCATTTTGAGATAAATATGAATTCTGAGTTTTTATTGCCCTCTTAATTTGTTTGAGCTGCTAATTGTTTCTGTTTTATGGTTTCTAAGTAGCATTTAAGGTGAAGTATTTTACCGAAAAATTTCAGTCTCCTTTTTGACTTTTGAAGGAGAACGTAAAAGTGGCTTTTGTAAAAGTAGTGATTTTTCAATATGGGTAAAGCAAAAGATATCAGTTCAGTGGTGAAAGCTAAAATTTCTACGTATTTGGAAGTAGGACACTATACTCATGCGCAAATAGCTCAAAAAGTGGGAGTAAGTAGGTCATTTGTTAGCAAATTTGCGAAAAGTAGAGTTGTCCGGCCGTCAGGAAGTCCGAAAAGAAAGGGGAAATGCGGTCGCAAGCCTAAAACAACAACCAGTCAAGACAGATATTTATTGCGAAAAGCGAAAGAAGACCGAACGCTATCCAGCAAGTCCCTAAGAGGTACTCTACGCGACGTTGGTGTGGAAATATCGGAGAGAACAGTTAGGCGTCGACTTTTCCAATCTGGGCTCTGTGCAAGACGTCCTCGTCAAAAGCAAAAACTAAATGCTAGGATGATACTACAAAGGAAAACGTGGGCGAATGAACATTTATCATGGTCTGCAGTCGATTGGGAAAAGGTATAAACTAATAATATCTCTTTTTTAAATATTACCTTGTCACACTTGAAATGACACAAATGACACTTGTCAAAAAGTTCGTCTTTTGACTTTATCCTTTTTTTATTTTCTGATCAGGTTATATTCAGCGATGAAACGATGATGAGTTTAACACTACCAATGGTCAGGACTGTCCGCAGATACAAAGGAGAGGAATATTCAGCTTCGTGTGTTCAGCAACGAGTCAAACAACCAGTCAGGGTCATGATTTGGTCGGCAATTTCATCGAAAGGACTCTTCCCACTTTACGTAGTCGAGGGAACAATGAATGCCAATCAATATTTAACTGTTCTACAGACACAATTGGTACCGACTCTCAACGAAAAATTTAATGGAGAAGCGATTTTCATGCACGACAAGGCTCCATGCCATACGGCGAAGAAAATCATTGAATTTCTAAGAACACAAGGTATCCAAATCCTTGATTGGCCAGCAAATAGTCCAGATATGAATCCGATCGAAAATATCTGGGCTATTTTTAAACAAAAAGTGGCAGAAAACTGCCCCCGGACAAAATCAGACTTGATTGCAGCAATGAAGCAAGTCTGGCAAAATGATACGGATTTAATCGAAAAAGCCAAAAATACGATAAGTGGAATGCCTCGTAGAATACAGCGTTTAAAAGATGCGAAAAGAATGTTCACTAAATACTAATAAATATGTTAATTACAATAAGTTTTAGTTTTTATTTGTAAAAGGTGTAATTTAGGACAAAAAACTTAAGATTTTCAGAAGGTGATAATAATTTGGCCACATCAGTACATATGTATATATATATATATATATATATATATATATATATATATATATATATATATATATATACATTTATATATATATGTATATCTTGGATTCGAAACAGTGAAAAAAACATATGTATATTTATTTAGGGAAAAAACCCATTTCATTATAACTCAATACAAAATGCGTTGAATGAATGTATGAATCCTAAATGTATGGACCATGCTACTGCCAATTTGCCCTTCGGAGATGAAATTTACTGGCCGGGGAACTTCAATCTAACTTCTACCAAATATTCTCGTAATGTGAATAATGGAGTGGTATCTGCAACTATAAACATTTGTTTTCCGAGGTTCAGAAAAATATTTTAATAATTGATCTTTGAGCGGAACAAATTTTATGATTTTAAGAATGGTTTGTTTTAATGTTCCTGCATCCCCGTATTATTTTATAAATTCATCGTATAACTATAGATTTATAACAGACTGAGAAATATTTTTCACAGTACATATTATTAGTATCACAAGAAAATATTCGCTTGAAACATTTTTTTTGTGAGAGACCTTTGGAACAAAAATGTTATCGTTCAGCTTTTGGCTTAAGCAGAACCTAATAACTGATTTGATGCATAGTAATAATATTTTTAAGTTATATGCTAATGCTGCTAGGCTGGTAGACACGGAAGAAAAGGTCGGATTATCCTCGAAGTATCAATATCTCTGAAGGAATTGAAATATATCTAGCTTCTAAAGGAAATTAAACTTAAGAAAATTAAATTTAGTATTTAGTCTTAATCCAATTTTTAATGCCGTGAGTTAAATTTTTTGCTGCAAATCGCTAATCTCATGGCTTGATAAGCGATTCTTGTACATTTCGTCCTAAGGTTTAACTGAAATACAAGGATACACAAGAAAATGTCAATTTTGCCTGGATTGTTTATATTATATCTCCAATATATTTGGTGAAAATTTTACGAAAGAGTTCTATTTCATTTGACCCATTTCTCCCACGATTTTGCTTCACCTGCAGCAATTTCTCCCTTTCCCCTTTTTCAAGTTTAAGGAGTCGAAAATTCCCACAAAATGTAAAAATTCCCACAATCTGACAACACTGGTCGGTAGTGTAGATAGAAAACATATACTTATAAAAAAACCATATAACTCAGAACTTTACTATTACAATTATAATGGTATTTTCAATATTTTGCTCATGGCCATTGTCAGTGCTCAATATCAGTTCATGATGATTGTAGTTGGGGCTAACGGACGAGTATCGGATGGTATAGCTATGAAAACTCAGTATCCTGGAGAAAACTGTCAGAGAAACAAATAAATCTTCCTGATCCGAAAAAATTGCCTGACACTAAAAAGCTGTACTCGTATGTGCTTGTAGGAGATGAAGCTTTTTAGCTAGATCCAAAGTTTTCACTCGGACTGTCCGACAGAATTACGAACCTAAACAAAAAAAAACTCTGGCGTACCTGAAACGCTAGATGAACAATAGAAGGATCGTGCAGATTTTGAGTGTATATTCTACCCCATGTGCCCCAACCTGTTTCGAGTGCACAACCACTTTGATCTTTACAATGCATCTAACTCATAAGATGGAAAAGATTTCAGGACTACCAATTGCATGAATTTCAAAATTTATGAAAGCCAAAAACTGTGAAACTTTGAAAGCAGCATAACATAGCATAAACAAAGAAAATGCTCAGTGGTTGCAATACTTTACCAGCACTGCAACTAAAAATATCCCACAATTGCCTCACGTCAAAATCCAATAACTCTATAAATCTCGGTTTTATTCGACGATTTCGTCGAAAGTTACATGGGTAGAACGATATTTGATCTTAAAAAACGAAAGATGTTTGGGACTATACATATATAAATATAGGTAAATTGGGGGAAAGTTTACCGTTCTTGTCCCACATGAAATTGCCAAAGCTTTACTTTGACTGTGTAGACAAAGCAAAAGACTTATATATGAGTTGCTTTTTTTCTAACAGCGAAAATATTTCAAGACAGTCGATGGTTTGAAAGTTTTCACTTTCAGCGCCCGCCGTAACTACAGGGTTGCCAGCACGTTCATACAAAACTATATGAGTACACAACTTAGTAACATGAATATGTTCTGTAAGTTTTGTAATGATTTAATAGCTTTGTCAAAAGTTATCGCAATTCAAAAAATTTCAAATTTTCCCGATAACATTTTAGGCACCTAGCACACACACAGGGTTAAAAATTTCCAAAAGCTTATCAAATATTTTTTGAAAACACGTTCGAAATTCATTTCACAAACTAATTTTTTTTGAAAACTATTTTTTGATAGAATAATAGGCATATCTGAAATATAACTTAAAAAGCCACTGGCAGCAAAGGGTTAAAAGTAATTAACCTATTCTGCATATATGTACATCAATATATCCTAAAAATTTCAGCTTAATCGGATGGCGCGTTCCCGAAAAATACTGCATTTTTTTGATGATATATATATGTATATGCTTACATATATTTGGAAATATGAATTTTTGGCCAAATCGATTTGAATACTATTGTTCTTCGAACACTAGTAAAAATATGTACTAACTGAAACAGATAACGTGTATACTTATAACAGTTGAGCCCAGTGGCGGCTCGTGATGCTTTCGAATGGGTCGGCAATTAATAAAAGAATAATACGTTACCACAAAAATATGCATAAAATAGCATACTCAACAATTATTTCTCGAGTTTAGTAAACCAACAACAAAGTCTTAACACACATAAGTAATATTTTAAATATTGGTACATTGACGGTATTTACCTTTTCACAAAACTTTAACCCTAAGCAGAATTTTTTTTTTTTAAATTCTGACCAAGCAGTATTCCTGGATGCAAGAATTTAAAATTCACATTGTAAAAGTGCATATCTATCAAATCAACGAGGTGTGAGATGTAATAAATAGCATCATCGTCAATTGCCAATTTTTATTTAATTTTTTAAAAAGTACTTTTCCTATTAAAGTCAATGTAAGATTGAAAGTTCAATAAATATAAGTTTGAAAAAATGTATATTTATAACAAACATATTTATGTCAGAACAAACAAATTTATTCTAAAGCAACGAAAATTCACAATTAATTAAAATAAAAATCTACATACATATATGCAACTGTATTAAGCGAAAATATTTTAACAGCGTACTAAAGCACTGCAAATTTGCTGAGAGAAATATATGTATGTATATGATCTCAGGCACGGCACGCCGACCCACAGATTATCCTATGCATCGACCCAAAGAAAACTCTACTTAGCCAACACATGAAAATATACGGTTCAGTGTTTCTGAGTGGTAAAAAATGCGAACCAAACAATGATACGAAATAATATTATCATAAATTGGGCCCGCGCGTTTTCATAGGTTGCTAACGCTGATGAACACCACAAAGTATCACGCATCGATCGCGACGGCAGCGAATATGATTTGAGTACGGCGATCCGCACACGGGTCGTTGAGCTATGGTCGTAGATGCGATATTTCTACGCTTGGTCGTCACAACCTCTGTAAATCAATGGGTGACCGCTAACGGAGCGTTAGCCTATCGTAAAGAGAGAGAAGCGTAGTCGGTTTACATTGAGTGCGTCTCAAGCGTTGTGCATTGCAGGCCTCAAGTCGAATGAGTAGTCGTTTTTGCAAGCGCGATGGATGACGGCAACGTACAATTCGTGGGGGAGGTGGGAAAATGCTCCGAATTGTATGATTTTACGACGCATACTGACGTTTTCTTGACGACCCGTGTGCGGACATGATACGAGGATGACGACACTCGTTTTCTCGCGAGCTTGACAAGTGTCAAACGCATCTCGCACGTATCGCATGGCTAACGACCCGTGTGCGGAGTGCCATGTATGTTATCAAAAAGAATTGGTAGGAGTTCAATACTACAACAGAGTAGATAAACAGGCGCAATGTGTAATAATGTTTGAAAAGTAATAAAGATAAGCACACATTAGCTTTTTTTTAAAATAATAATAAAAAAAGGAAAATTTTTAAAAATTAATAATTTCACTCTGCATGCACTGGACAGGAGTTTTGGGTCGGCACTGCCGACCTTGCCGTCCCTGACGAGCCGCCACTGGTTCAACCTACCTTTACCACGTAGCAAACCTGCACCAGCTATATACTATTTCAGTCGATTTTCTTCTTTTCGTCTAGATACCTAACTTGATCAAAAAACAGACTTGATTGGTTAAAAAACGAAATAAGCTCAAACAAAATGTGCGTTCAGATGCGAAATATTCATGAAAGCTTAATTCTTTCTAGGAAAATGAAAAAGATCTTAATTATATTCATCAAATTACATACCTTAATATTATTCAACTCGACAAATTTACACATTACTATGGAACCATGCGGAAACCTCCTCGTAATTATTCACCAACAACTATTAATCACGCTGGATAAGAACCATTGTTGACAGACAGCTGTTGATGTATTTTACCTCCACCAGGTGTTCACTTGCGCCTTTCGACATAAACTGAGGACTATCAATTGAGCCATTCTTCTTAATTTAATGCTTTAAAGCCAAATTTAATACGCCTTATGCTTAATGAAGCAAATCCGAATTGGATTTTAAATAACTTCAGACTTTGAACAATCTTCTTCGGACTTAGTTGGATATAAACCTCCGCGCTGCAAATAAAATTAATTATCTATTCGGCAGTATAACGCGATCAGCAGAACGAAGGCCAACGAGTAGCTTTTTTTTATGACAGACGGCTTGGCCCGCACTACCGTGACCAGACCAAATTAACGTCGCGTTAGTAAAATCTTTCCTTTCCTAAGCATTTTTTGTGCAATAAAAACATTTTATTATGCGCGACCATAAATTACGTGAACGCCGACATTTTTCTTGGAGTGGCAATCCAACTTCCATGTCGTTCCATCTCCTTTCATCTTTAACGGTAATAATCGTCATAATCGCTTAAAGCCATCGCTAAAGATTTCATGCTTTGGCGCTTCCATTCCCAGCATAATCTCTTCTTCTTGCCCGTTTTGTGTTCCGGTGGAAACAGGGAAAGGTTGCATGCTTGCTGGTGCCGTGACGTGTCATGACAACGGAGCAATGCTTCTTATGCGAGGAGGCTTTTAATCGAATTATCAAGGTGGGAATCTTGATGCGAAAAATTTATGTCTCTTTTCAAAAAGCACAGATCCTGATTCGTGTTAATCGGAACGATACTGGTGTTTCCGTCAACCGGGATTGTAGCTGGCATAGTGGAGCAGGGTTTTTAAAGTAGTTTATAATTTTTAGAGGTAACAGGCATTCCGTTATGAAATATATAACTTTAGTTTTATATATCAGGAAACATCTTCTTCTTTAATCAGTATAGATATTGTTAATCACTTATTTTACACAACTCGATTACTTTCCATCAATATTGTAGGATTTAACTATGGCAGCTCCTAAGTGTATCACAAGGACTTCCGCATATGTCGAGGTCTTGAAATTTCGAAAACGGTACGAAACATGTAGAACGAACTACAGTTCACTGAATCTCGAACGGAATGAACAATGTTTAACGTTCGATTATACATAGAGGATTTTGGGCGTAGTACAACAGACCAGACAGAGATTAAGCATGTTACACGACAATGAGACAAACTATAAAGGAACGACAGCAGAGTATGCATAATTTATAATGCGTGTATCGATGAGTGTTTCAGAGCTGGCGATGGATTTCGGAAGAAATGTTGTATTGGTTTTGACACATTTATAAATGTTTGAAAACTGAAAATTTAAAAAAAAACTACCTAGTACTGACACTAAACAAACATAGCTTTATTAGTATATTTGATTTTATCTCTAATTGGAGCTAATTAGCGACTCACAGCTAGGTTAGCCTAACGCCCGGAGATCATGGCTAGATTTGAAACACCAAACATCGGTTTGGTACTCTACTCGCTTGACTGCACATGCCGTTTAAACTGATTTCAAGTGAACGACCCTGCTTAGTTATTTTTTTGGGAGTTAAAGTTCAAATAAGTTTAATGCATACCATCAGGGTAGTTGAGGTTGAGTTCAAGATAGTGAAATTCTTCAGCTACCTTGGGTCAATCGCTGCTGTCAATAAAAATATAGTGCTCAAATCTAACAAAGTCTACTACTGTCTGTCAAGACTCTTAAGATTCCAGAATCTCACCCAAACATCAAAGCTTCTGCTGTAAAACCATGGTTATGCCAGTTCTTACGTATGGATCCGAGACTTGGGTGCTCAGCAAAAGGCACTCTAACTTCTAATTCGTACCCGCAAGAAAAGTCTTGCGGAGAATCGTAGGCCCCATATGTGAAGAAGGGCGATTCCAGTTACGCTACAACCATAAGCTGTGCGCTATCTACCTAGAAATAGATACAATTACAAAGCTCAGTAAACTCTGGTGGGCAGGACACCTGGCCCGTATGTGCGAAGAGAAACCTATGCGAAAATTGCATGGTAAACGACAGTCGGGGAGATCTTATTTACGCTGAAGGGATGGCGTTGACCGGGACGCTCGGCACTGACAATTGAATGACATCAGCTCGCGATCAGGACCGATGGAAAGATTTGTTGAAGGAGGCTACGAAAAGGTGCCGGCTGTAGTGCCAATAGTGGTGATGAACTTTAATACTAAGATCCGATTTTGTCGGTGAATGATTATAAATATTAAATTTATATAAGACTATTCCATAATTTTCTTCTAACAGTAGTCGAATAACCTTCAAGAGATTCCAGCAAACGATACAAGATTATAAAAGATATTCCCCACTAAAAAACAGCTCCAAGAAAATGCGAGGTAAATTTGCTTTCGCATCGCTTTAGGTCGGACGTGTTGCTATAACCTAGCAGAAGTCCCTTCCGTTTACTGCTAGACTTTTAAATGTTCACGGGGCATTCTCTTTCTTTTTTACGTGCAATAGCACCTCCACATAAACTGACACCGATGAACAGGCATTATTTGACCGTAGCATCATCTCCACAATTGTCACCGGCGTTGCAGGGCCAATTGCAGATAAAAGCATGTGACGCTTCCATCCAAAGCGAGCACAATGGAAAAAGGTGCACAGAGTTTCATAACTTTCATTAACACAATTCTTACAGAGCTCCGTCCTGACTTTCCCCATTCTGCAAAGGTAAATCTTGAAGTAGCCGCGGCCCGATAAGAACTGGCTCAGATAGATATTTATTGAAGAATCTGCTGTAAGTCGGCTTTGACGAGGCTTATATCTAAAATGACACAATTAAATTTCATCACATATCAGAACGAACAATTTTTGAGCCGTCATATCTGCTACTTTTTCTTTTTGCTCGGATCTATCTGGAACTTTCTGCAGCTTATATGTTCAGAGGTTCTAAGATTGTTTCATTCGATCGACTGTCGACTTCGATGTATCAGCAACTACTGCCATATCTTGAAAGGAAATATTGGGTTTCGTCTGGAACTTCCTCACAATTTTTTGTCGCTAAAGATTTGTCTATACTTCTAGAATTTCTACATGATCTTCTTTTCTTTGTAACAGCTAGCCTCTTCTTACAATTCGCTATTTCTAGCTTAACTATTGAAAGTGATGTTTAAAGGTCCTCAGTAATTTTTGAAAAGTTAGTTTCGCGATTTTCCACGTATTTGAAAATAAAATGCTGTCGTATTTTTTCTAGTCTCGAGTCGATGCTCCCAGTTAATCAGTTCTTGGATGAATGAATACTTATATGGTTTTCTGTGCTTTGTACAAAAAGCTACCAAACGGCTTAAGAATGTGAAGCAGGATACATACGGAAATTTTTAGATGGATAAAAGGGTCAAATTTTATTGGGATAGCCCTTAGCTTGATTCTTTTCAAACCAAAACGCGGTGGCCCATGTCTACACGCCATTCAGCAGCGTTGACTGAGTCACCGTCAAAAAAAGTTTACGTTTACTCGCACTAAGATCGCGAACGTTTGCTATGAGTCTCTCGAGCGAGATAATAGCCATTAGTATATACATTTTTCTTTTCGAATGTGTTCTCCACAAGCAGCTTGGAGTTCAATATCACTACAAGATACTTAACCGCTTTTGTGGTCGCAAGTATTTCGGAGCCAGCCGTCAAATTCCATACATCACCAACGGAAATCACTGTTGAAATTCAATTGGCAGATACCGTTGCTTTTTGTACAAATATGTCACTGAACCACAAAATGTAAGATGCGGTAATTTACGTTGTTCAAAACAGTCATCGGCATAAGATTCATTCAAACATGTTGAAGCTTCAAACGGGAACCAACATGAAAATTTTCCTCAAAGATATTATTTAAATTTAAATTACGTCATTGTTACAAACTAAGTCACTGTCAAATCATGAATTTGTTATCATTTACAAAAACCATAAATTGATATTACTAAAAATCGAGCGGAATAAAGATAAAAAACAACCCCTAGCGCATCCGAATCGCTAGAAACACTCATGTTTGAAGAACAGAAGAGAATTTGTACAGATTTTGAGTGTATATTCTACCACTAGCTACTTCTCGTACTTAAGACCAGTACACTCTAAGTAATAATAGAACCTAAGCCAATTTAACTTCGATGACTTCATCGAAAGTTACAGCGATGCTATCCGAAAAATGTCCTGACCTTAGAACAGTTAAGCATTGTTTACTTATTTGCATTGCAAATGTTCGCGATGTGAATACTTAATATAAGCATTTATTGGTACGAAAATAACCAAAACGCATCTTGCTGGCAGCCCTTTGCTAGCACCAAATCCAAAAATATGTTACATCCACCTCACATTAAAGTCGACCTACACTGCGAATTTTGTATTGATTCGATGACTGAATTGGAAGCTATAGATACAAAGAAATCTAGGCCTACCACTCGCAGAAGTTTTCAAGGTTTTTAGATCTTAGTATTTGTAGTCTACTTTCACTAGAAGACCAATAGGATTTGCAAATTTCATGATAAAATCGCTTACTAAAGATATGCAAAAAAAATATATATAATCAACCATAGGTGGCAGCCCCATCATTGTTTTTCCAACTAGATTTCTACTGAATATTGCCTACAATAATTCTAATTTGCCATTTGAATTTCTTTATGATTTCGTTATGATAGCGGAAAGAGCTTTATTTTCCTGAGCGAACTTTCAAAACTTAAGACACCAAAATTAAACCAACCTAATTTTTCAACCAAATTGCTATCAAACGTGGCTTAGAGTAAGATTCAGTTACCGAATGAATTTCGTCAAAATTTTTTGACTGAATCAGAGTTTATAGGGCCAAAAGCAGTTATGGTTATTAAGGATTTTTCAAGGTGGCACCATTGGCACAGAGTTACTCACATTTCAAAATCGCTTCTATCAGACCCGATCATACTTAAATCCGATACATTCTGTAAATTTCAACTGTATCTGATTATTGGGTCGTGAGTTGCCTTGAACAGAAGTGTTTGATGCTAAAAATATAAGTAAATTGGGAAAGGGCTACCATTCTTGTCCGATATGGAGTTTCAGAAGTTTTACTTTGGTTCTGCGGACAAAGCATAAGATTTGTATATGAGTCGCTTTTTTTCTTGAACGAGAAAATCTTTCAGGAGAGTCGATGGAATAAAGGTTTTCACTTTCAGTGCCTGCCGTAGTTACAGGGTTGCCAGCACGTTCATACAAAACTATATGAGTATACAACTTAGTAACGTCAATA
>OX376374.1:70236740-70325007 GCA_947369275.1 Nemotelus nigrinus
ATATATATATATATATATATATATATATATATATATATATATATATATATATATATATATATATATATATATATATATATATATATATATATATATATATATATAGAAAATCAAAAATTTTAACGTCATCAAGCGCTCCCATCTAGCTAAAAGAGGTGTACCGGCAACACAAACGGCACTTTGTCTTATTGGTGATTTGTGAAAACATTACTAATAATCGCGGTGCCCACGCATATTACCGCACGGTTTGATCTTGATTTCGCGACATAGTATGAAAAAGTTTTCACCCAAATTTGGTCATGAATGTCCCAATAGCTATGGCCAAGGAACAATTTCATCGATTCTTGTCGGCTGTCTACATCAAAGGAGAAGTGATACAAGAAAGAATTGGCATTTTTAGTGAGTGTACTCCACGCTTCACGGAAGAGCATTTGTCACTGACGCCATCAGAGGGCCACCGCCATTATTTGCAGGCCAAACGTCTATGTGGTGGCAAGGTATCAAATATACCGTTTCACTGTGAAACAATACATTGAAAATGCTGCTTTTCCCCCATTAAAGTCTGCTTATCAGGCTCACTGTGAGATTTTCTCAGGAAAACAAAAGCAATATTTGTCGTAAAATAGCGTTATTGTATTCGAAGCAACACAAGTAGGTATTGTTTATGTTATGTTGAACATTCAAATTCGCGATAAAGTCTTTCGTAATTCAATACATACAACACAAAAATCGGGATAATTTAAGGAAAGCGAAGGTTTAAGTCGCGTTACAATTTTTGTAGAAATAGAGGTGACATTACTGCAAATGAATTACTGCGCTTGAAGCAATTGCTCCTAAAACTTCACAGTACAGTACATACGGCTGAGTGCTGCGCGCTTACCGCCCTCTATCGGAAAAACGGTTGAGCGCATGAAAAAATGCTTCAAATAAAATTTGTCGCAAATTTTATGCTCTACAATTTTGATCCGATGTGTTAACATCATTGGAGCAATAGAAACCAAGCTAATCACAAAAAACTGTTTTTTCTCACCTAACTAATAACTTTCGACGCTGACACGAGATTTTCCGAGACTTTTGAGGCAACTTCGAGGACCCCAAAATGAAGGTATAAACAAAAATTCAGCTTATTATCTCCCAATCCATGTAGATCTTATGCTTTGTCTCTATAGTCAAAGTAAAAAATTTGAAATTTTACAACCGGCACGCTTGGTAACCGTTTCCCAATTTACCTATATTTTTAGCATCAAAACCTTCTGTTCACGGAAACTCACGACCCGATAATCAGACACAGTTGAAATTAACAGAATGTATTGGTCTTAAGTACGACCAGATCTGATAGAAGCGATTTTGAAATGCGGGCAATTTTGTGCCAGTGCTGCCATCTTGAAAAATCACTAAGAAAAATAACTGCTGTTGGCCCTATAAGTTCTGATTCAGTCATTCGATTTTGACGAAATTCACACAGTAGCTGAATCTTACTTTAAACCACGTTTTTTTAATTTGGTTGAAAAATTCGGTTGGAACTGCCAGCTATGGTAATTTTGGTGCCTTATATTTTGAAAATTCGCTCAGGAAAATTAAGCTCTGTGCCCTATAGCTTTCAGTACAGTCATGGAATCATAACAAAATTCAAATGGCAAATTGAACTTATTATAGGCAATATTCAGTAGAAATCTGGTTGGAACAACAATGATAGGGTTGCCAGCTATGGTTGTTTTTGTATTTTTTAGGCATACTTTTAGTTATCGATTTTATCATAGAATTTTCAAATCGTAGTGATCTTAAAGTGAAAATAAACACCAAATAT
This sequence comes from Nemotelus nigrinus, assembly GCA_947369275.1. Lineage (NCBI taxonomy): Eukaryota > Metazoa > Arthropoda > Insecta > Diptera > Stratiomyidae > Nemotelus > Nemotelus nigrinus. Next base: position 70,238,548 of record OX376374.1, read on the forward strand.
TAAGATCTAAAAAATTTGAAAACTTTTGCGAATGGTAGCCCTAAATTCCTTTGCATCCCCATAACTTTCAATGCAGTCATCGGATCAATACGAGATTCGCAGAGCAGGTTGACTTCAACGTAAGGCAGATGCGACATATTTTTTGCTACAGTGCCACCTAAGAGCTGCCAGCACTAGGCCATTTTGTTATTTTCGTTCCAATAAATGCTTGCATTAAGCATTTTCATCGCAAACATTTGGAATGAAACATTTGCAATGAAAATAAGTAAACATTGTTTAAATTTTCTAAGCTCTGGGCATTTTTGGGATTGCAATGCAGTCATCGAAATTAAAATAAACTTAGATTCTATTATTACTTAGGGTGTATTAGTTTTAAGTAGGAAAGGTAAGTGGTGGTAGAATACACACTCAAAATCTGCACAATTCCTCTACTGCTCTTCGAACATTAGTGTTTCTAGCGGTTCTGATGCGCTAGGGCTTTTTTTTGTAGATAGGGTGGCTCTTCATTATTAATTTTAGCATACTTCTACAAACGACAGGTTTTTCATATTTTGTAGAGTGATGTAATAGAGTACGTAGTTCTCGAATCGGTTTTACTTTAAATATGATAAAAATGCAGATAGAACGTTTATGCTAATCAAGGCAGTATAAAAAAAACTCTAGCGGACCTGAACCGCTACAAACACTTATGTTCGAAGAACAGTAGAAGAATGGTGCAGATTTTGAGTGCATATTCTACACAGCCAAAATGTTTCAAGCACCACGTTTTACTTTGGTCTTAAAAATGCATTATAACTCAAATAGTAATGCAAAACACTTGTTAACTATATTCGTCATCAGTTGCTCATTTCACAAAACTTTGAAAGCAGCATCTCATATAAAATCAATGAAGAAAATGCTCAGTGCCTGCAGCACTGTAACTAAAGTTGGTGTTTGGGGCTGCAATCCGAAAATTTTGCAGAATTTTGGGGGATTGAAACATTGGTTATTTATTTTCATTGTAAATGTTTCCGGTATGAATACTAACTGTAAGCATTTATTGATACAAAAGTAGAACTACAGACTCGTGCTAGCAACCTTTTGCCAGTATCACATCTGCATCACGTTAAAATTAACCTACCCTGCGAATTTCGTCTGGATCCGATGACTGCGTTCGAAGATATAGGAGTTTAAAGAAATTTAGGGTTACCAGCCGCGGCATTTTTCAAATAATCGAAAACTTGATATTTGCTGTATGTTGTCACTACAATATCATTACCATTTGAAAATTTTATGATCAAGTCGCTTGAGCAAGATATTGGAAATAAACACAAAACCAACAATAGCTGGCAACCCTATCGTGGCTTTTCAACCAAATTTGACCTGAATAATACCTATAATAGGTTCCATTTAATGTATGAAATTCGTATAGATTTCATGACTGCACTGGACGTTATAGGGCAAAAAGCTTTATTTTCCTGAGCGAAGTTTCAAAACCAAAGAATCAAAAAGTACCATAGCTGGCAGCACCAATCGAATTTTTTAAACCAATTGATATCAAACACGGCTTAGAGTAAGGTTCAGCTACTGAATCAATTTCATAAAAATCTTGCAACTGAATCAGAATTCATAGGGCAAAAAGCAGTTTTTTTTTTCTTTTTAATTTTTCAAGATGGCACCACTGGCACAGGGTTGCCCACAATTCAAAATCGCTTCTATCAGACTGGATCCTACTTGATTTTAATGTATTCTGTAAATTTCAACTGCATTTCATTATTGGTTCGTGAGCTCCCGTGAACAGAAGTTTTTGATGCTAAAAATATAGGTAAATTGGAAAGGGTTGCCGTTCTTGTCCGACATGCAAATTCCAAAGTTTTCCCCTTGACTGTTTAGACAAAGCATGAGATTTGTATACAAGTTTGTTTCCATTCTAAGAAACGGACATATTTTAAGAGATTCGATGGTTTGATTGTTTTCACTTTCAGTACCTGCCGTAGCTATAGAATTGCCAGCACGTTCATGAAAAACTACGCAAGTATGCAACTTAACAACGTTTATATGTACTGTAAGTTTCATAGTGATTCATAATCTAATAAAAAGTTATCACAACTCAAAAATTTTCAAATTTTCCCAATCTCATTTTACAAACATTATCATATTCACATTTGAAACACGTTCAGAATTCACTACATAAACTTTATTTATGCAAAAACTTTTTTTTTACAGAAAAATAGGTATATTTAAAATATCACTAAAAGGGCAGCCGGCACCAAAGGGTTCAAGATTATTATTTTTTTGTGAGACCTGGCACTATTCTGCATCTACACCAATGTATCCTGAAAATTTCAGTTCAATCGAATGGCTCGTTCCTGAGATTTTTTCACTGAAAATTTTTGATGATATATATATATATTTATATATATATATATATATATATATATATATATATATATATATATATATATATATATATATATATATATATATATTTATATATATATATATATATATATATATATATATATATATATTTATATATATATATATATATATATATATATATATATATATATATATATATGTATATATATATATATATATATATATATATATATATATATATATATATATATATATATATATATATATATATATATATATATATATATATATATATATATATATATATATATAATAATAATAATAATAATATGAACTTTTGGCCAAAGTGATTTTAATACTAATGTTCTTCTTCGAACATTAGTAATTAACACATAGCTAATAAGCCAGAACGTCACAGAAATTTAAAGATGGTATTTGCCGATTTTATGTATTTCACCACCTTATTACAAAGCCTGTGATTTTTCTTTAACTTTTTCACTAGTTTATTAGTATTGGAGCATGTATTAAAACTACGCTTAAATTGAACCCCTCAAATCTTATTAGAAATTAACATATTAGTTATAATTCATTTAAAATAATCTTTGTATTTATAATTGCCGGTATTTTCATTACAATTTCGTTTATGTATTCTAGCCTGCACCATCGTTTCCTCGAATATTTACGATGAAGGCAGAAACTTTCAATCATGAATATGCTAATAAGAGGTCAAATTAAAACATCGGTCTCATCCTGTGCCTGACTTTACGCAGTCCTGCTTCGATATCCTGCGAATTGAACGACTTCTTCCTGGGCTCTCATAGGATCAACATGAATAAGATTCATTTACATTACTGTACTGTACTAAGTTTTTTCCTCGGTGAACGCCTATTTGACATGTGTGCACAATTCTATGCATTATCTCCAGTTGTGCTGCGCATAAGTCAAGTATCTGATTTGCTTAATCGATTTTCGCTCCATCAGCACATTTTCAATTGCCTGTCGTACTTAATTTGACGGTCAATGGGTCAGACAAGCGATGAATGATCAAGGATTTGCAGCCTTAACGACTTTCATCTAACTGGACGCTGGACTGATTTGTGAGTTTTACGTTTCGACGGTGATGGAATTACGTTCCGATGATTTGATTGGATTCGATGGAAAAACGGCAGTGAAATTGCCTTTGATATGAGTTTGGGGACAACTCTACTCACCAATAATCAAATTCAAATTAGGAAAACAGCAAGGATGCTTCGTAATAAGAGACGACAGAGTATCAGTCGCGGTCTCGACGGGGAGTTAGAAATCATGCTTCACGTCGTAAATATTTTTGCCTAAATAAATTTCTTGTGGCGAGGAGTTTGGTATATGGGTAAACCGAGGCAAACTGGCTATGTGTATGCTGATAACGTGCGATTCGGTGGATGGAGGTTCCCAAGGAGACAAATGATTAAAATATTGTTGTCGCCGCGTTGAAGCGGCAAGAAGCTTTCATGAAAATTCAAATTCATTCTACATTTGAATTTCGTGGCTGTACCGTTCTCATTCCATTGGTGAGGTTGAGAAGAATGTGTGGCGATGAAATTAAAACCGTCACCTGTGTGAATATTAAAGATATATGTACTCGTGCTTTGAGGAAGGTTTGAAAAAGGGATGTACTTGTGTTCTTCTTGAGCTCTAACTTCGAAATTTCTCATCGGGGTTGTCATAAAATAGAACAAAAACAATAACGCTGCTTACCGGCTGTGAATCAAAAAAAAAACTATTTCAAAATGTAACCTGATAAATATTTCGTATAATTTATCACACTTGCAAAGTCAGGTGCAGAGGTTTTTGTTCTTGCATTCACTCGACTAATAACAGGACGTTAAATGACTTCTTGCCCAGGACTCCGAGTATCTTTTGGTTTGACAAAATGAAGCAAGTTTTTTGGCAACATCTGACAAATAGTATCCGAAACATCTACCCTTACATCAATACGTCTTTACTTAATGCTATACTCATTTGTAACCAACGTCATACACATCTTATGTGTGAGTCTTCAATTAAGTATCTCTGAAACAACAAAGAATGGGCGAATTTTGTTGGCCAAACTGTGTTCAGTGGCGAACAAGAAGGTAACTTCATCAGAAAGATATATTTTTTGCAATGAGTGTGTTGAGAAAAGCGCATCAAAAACCTGTTCGATTGCGAAAACTCAGGGAATCCAACATAAGCGAATTATTTAATTATATTTGTGGTTTATGATGCCCACAGCTGTACACAAAATACTCATCCATGGGAATTTAACTATAAAGTGGACTTCATTGCTGATTTGTCAGTTATCCGAAGCGGTTCAAGAGTCGAGAAACAAAGTCATCAAAGGATTTTGCCAAAAAGCTTGCTGGGAGCTATTCTGGAGAGCAAAATATGCAGGATGTATTTCAACGACTCTGTTAATATTATTACTATGAGACTGGCAAGTCTCGTTTCCCTGACGAATAAATCGAGTCTCGCTGAAACACCGAGTAGGCCTTGAGTTTCCTTTGGACTGAAAAAAGAAAAGAAGAGCGATGGAGAAAAAGTTACAAAAGTCAAGTCAAGGCCAGGAGTTGGTGGTGTGGACGCCGTTGTCTCAAGCATTCAAATTATCCAAGGAGCAATCGAACGTCTGCAGGAATCTGCGAATGCTAATCACAGTGATATGGAGCAATTAAAAGTGACCGTGGGTACTAAGGAAAAATATATTGCACCCCTGCAAGTAGCTGCAAAAGCCGGACAGAAAGGCATAATCAGGTTACATCAGTAAATTTCATTGAGAGAATTAGATGATCGCCTGAGTAACACCGCTAACCAATTTGCTGCTGCCAAATCGGAGTCTATGAAAAATGGCACTGGTGGATATTTGAGTCTAGCCCGTCCAACTGGGAGCATTATATTGAAGTTGTTTGCTTTGCCAAACTTTTCGGGGAAACCAGAGGACTGGCCATTGTTCTAAGCCAACTATCATGATGCAACAACAACGTTCAATGATAATAATCATCATAGTTTAATGCATGTTTGATGCCAAAGATGCAGTAACACATGCTAATTTATCCGGACGATGTGCCTGTCGCCATAAAGTCCAAGTTCGATTTAGACGTGTGGACTTACTTTTATAGTACGCTCACAACTTGCCAACTTACAACAATTTCCAGCCATCAGTGAAAACAAAATTGAACAAATCAAAAATAAATTCCTCATATAATTTGCAATAAAAGTGCCTAATATAGTTACCTTTTACAAACAGTTGACTGAGCGAAATTAGTGGTCTTGGTTGCCAAGACTCAATAAGATCCTCAATGAAAAAGACAACCGCAGTAAATACTCTATGGCACAATCACATCAACATTTCATATTAAAATCCATATTAAACGGGTAAATATTAACTTTTCGAAACAGTATCTATTCAATACGCTCTCACTTTAACGAGCTTTATGTTATAATTTCCTTTAAAAACTATCCTTTAATCCATCTTCAACCGACCATATTAATGCAGACAATACAAAAAAATCAAGTCAAAAGAAATAAAACGGGTGCGTTTTTTTGCGAAGAAGACATATAAAAAACGCACCTAATGTAAACTATAAATGCTAAAGAAAGCACTCCAGAAATTTGACATAGAAATAACGTCAACATGAGCGTCCAAAGTAATCAAGTGGTCATATCACCCAAAGCACCTGAACCGGGAAACTCATTTTGCAAAAGTAAACCCAAAGCAGATACAAAAAAACCGATCTGGAGAAAATTACACTTAAAACAATTCAACTCCTACAACTTGCACCGTACATACACCATACAAACATCAAATCAGAAGGGGAACAACTCGTAAGAAAAGGAGCAGAAGAGAATCGACAAACTCTGTAACCTAGATAATGACGGGAAAAAATGTAACTCCTACTATTCTTTTCCCCACATGAACATCATAATAGCTTGCACCGTACATGTGTACATGCGAACAAAGCAGAAAATGCATCAACTCCTAAGGGGAACGGCTAGTAAGAAGAGGAGCTGAAGAAAATCCACAGAATCATGAGGGGGAAACAGGAACATAACAGGAGACGCGGATAACTTTGCAGCGTATTAAGTTAATTCATTAACAATGATTTTCGGGTCATTCAGCGGGTGGATCGGGCAAGGGTTTTTTTAATTTCTCTATCCAACAAGACGCTGCGAAGAGAGCCAGGGTCCGCGATACTTTTTGAGTATACTGATTGTAAAATTTTTTTGGGCATCATTTAGGCAAAGCAACTAAGTAGATTTATGCGAAAACCACGAGTTTGAGCAATGAAATAAGATCACTTCAGTGTTCTGTGTAGTATATCTCAATGAACTGTATGTTTTGAATTGAATGGGCCTTGTTACACTTGTATTCTTGATGCACTCCTGAAACTGGTTTTACAACAATCAACATTTCCACACTTGTATTCTTAAGCAACGGAACCGTTCATATACCGATTATGCATATGAATGTGTGCGTGTTGTTGTTTTCTCATTTCGACTTGAGTTTTTCATGAAAAATTCCTGACCCGTAAACTATGTTTATAGTTGTGTTAGTGATTTGCATCAGTTTCAATCAGTTTCAAAAGTGATGAAAAATTCTCTCCAAGTGCATCACTTTTTGTAGAGATTTCCCTTCGATTCTTCTGCCTCTTGCCCAGAAAACCGGTTATAGGACTGCGTCAAGAATACAAGTCTAAAAAGGCCTGTAGTTTGTAGTAAAACGTTTGAGTTTTCGTTGCGTCACTGTAAATTTAATGTGGAAGATCTGTAGTTGGACTGTTATAAAATAAAACCTTTTGTAAATGTTATTACATTGATTGTTAAATACTGATTGTAAATCTTTTGATTGTTACATATTGATTATTTGATCAATTTTGTGGTTTAGCAAGGGAAGCACTGCTTCCTTTTCGTACATCGACAAGCCGCCCCCTGCATAGTAGCTTCAAACCACCTAAAACGGCCAGTGCGCTAGAGGAACCAAAGAGATTTTTTAATTGAATATTACTCAAGTTCAAGACAAATTTATGTATATAACCCCAAATAAGAATAACTTTAATCTTTACGAGCTATCAAATTATATCAAGACCTTCATTTTAAGAGTGAAATTAAATCAGAAAATTCACTAGGAGAAAGGTTGTGATACGTTTCCAAACATGAACAATGGAAGCCTATCTTGGAGAGCATTGACTCTGAATTGTAGACAAATCTGCAAGTGCCGAAGCATTTGCTGACGCACTTGAGCTATAATTCCACGGACACAGCTCTCCGGATGATGATCATTCAAACTTTAAAAATTACAAGACGGAACACACTACTCCGCACCAGTTTAGATAATATCATTTTTTTAATGCGCAACATCAATAAACGTATATCATCAGGCGCTAATAGAGGCACTTAACTCAACCTGATTTACCTACCCGATAATATCGTCCAGAACATACCAAATATTATATAAGCGATATTCTCCTCAAAAAAATCATCAATTTGTGGGAAACTGGCCACAATTGTACTCATCCCAAAATCTGCTTCAAAACTGGGGGCTTTAGCCTTTTTCATCTATTAGCTTAAGCTTATTAGCCGTGTCAAGAAGATAGTCCATTTCAATAACGTCCTACCAGAAAACTAAAGCAGCTTCTTTTTCCACTATTCTATTAAGCTACAACTAACTAGAGCAGTCCAATACATAAGAACAGGGTTCAATGGCAGACAATTTGCAAGGGCGGTTTTGTTCGACGTGGCCAAAGTCTTCAATTAAGTGTGGCACGGAGGTATAACTGTCAAACTGAATAAACTGTATTACTCAAATTCCACGTTTTAAAAGAAAAAAACTTTTCAAGTCGAATTATACAATCATGTTTCCTCCACATTTACGCTGCTGTCCGTCAAAATACATATCCTTTGCCAATTCTGTACAATTTGTAGACCGCAGATATCCCTCGGACGAATCGAGTGGACATACTCCTACTATTTGCTGATATGAAATGCACCTTTTATTTTTCTGGCTATCGCATCAAATTTTTAACACTCTATGGATTCCCTTCTTGAAAAATTTAAGAAACGTAAAATAAAGATTATCCCTAAAAAAGAAAACATATTTCACGCAAAGAAGAACAAAGAAGAAGACGAAGGAGTGATAGATTGGCAAAATACACCCAAATATTTTGATCTGATGTTCGACGAAAAGCTTCAACTGACTTGTCACACTGCCAACAAGCGAGCAACTATTAAATTTGGGTTGATCGACGAGGTTCGGACGGACGATGGATATGTGTGGGTTGAAAATCGAGGCATCAGCTTTGTCAGCTGCTCTTTTTCACTGAGTGGCCCAATAAAGAAATTTCTTAGAAAGATACAAGCATTGTAAGACGCTCTTCAAGGTTTGTGGGCGATTAATTGTGAAAATGGTGTCCAGGCTGGGTATGATTGTCGTGAACAGGAGCTTGACACCAAACTACCGCATAAAAGGCGTCGGTGAGTCTATTCCCGATATAACTCTTGTTGTGGACATGTTGTCCATGATGGCAAGGGACTGGAGATAATGGCGGTGTAAACTGGAAGTGACCACAACTATATCACCTTTTAGTAGTCCGAAGAGAGCCCGGCCTTTCAAAACTCTAGACGGAAAATACTTGGGTGGAATATTTCGAAGTTTGACAAGGGGAAGCTGTTGGAGTCACTTGACGCCAGCTTTGATGATGAGGTCAGCGCAGGACAAACAAGGGTAGCAACGGGCCTCGGGGAAATAGGTACGATGATAAAGTTCACCATGGGCAACATTTGGCGAGCGGGCCATGCGTTGATGACTCTTCGAAAGTCACTATCGGGCAACCAAAATACTTGTTGGTGGGCTAAAGAGAAAGCGGAACTGAAGCCAAGAGCTCTAGCGAGCAAGCGCAGGTCACAGTGGTCTACGGGACAACCAGAAGCGTTGTGACTTGCACAATACTGCGGAAAAAAACAGAATACCGCTAAACTGGAAGAAAGAAAAAATATGGAAAAACTGTGCGAAAAAGTAGACAGAGACCCATGGGACTAAAACCGAAAAATAGCATCGGGTAGACTCAGCCGCATGGGCCACAACCCACGCATAAATGCTGATGTCCTAAAGCATATTGTAGATTCACTGTTCCTATCGCAAGACGTGAGAGCAGAAAATTATTACCCAGTCCACCAAGAACATATTCTTATGTTCACTGAAAGGAACTACGCACCACGGGAGCCAAAATAAAGAACCAAAAAGCCCCGTGCTCGGACAACATTCTATTAGAAGTTCTAAAAGTAGTGGTTGAAAGAGACCCATCAACATTATTACATATAAGTAATGAATGTTTACTGGCGAGTGTTTTTCTGTCACTCTGGAAAGTGGTGCGACTTGCTCTTATTGCAAAAAAAGGAAGACCTTAACACACCATCGGCGTACATACTTCTATAGATGCTTGATACTGCGGAAAAACTTCTTGAAGGGTTGCTGAAACCTCGGTTAAAGTCGGCTATATGCAGAGCTGGCGACTTTTCGAAAAATTAACACGGATTCGCAGCAGCCACTGAACTAGAAGAGTCATCTGCGAAGTTACTTACGCAGTAGAGCGCGAAGTGGCCACTTGTCATCGGGCTAGACTTATTGTGTTTTCGGTAGCACAATACGTTCGTAACACTTTTAATTCGGCTAGATTGGTAGATATATTGGATTCTGTTCAGTGACATTTTCAACAAGAGGAATACTTGCTGGCAATGTTTAAAGAATATTTGAAGGATCGCCATTTAATTTATGAAACGAATCACCAAACTATACGCACATCCATTACAGCTGGAGCAGCTCAAGGGCCCGTTTTTGGGGCAGACCTATGGAATATTGCTTATGATGGTTTTTTGCACCTCGAAATGCCAGAAGACGCGCTCTTGGTGGGTTATAACGACAATTTAGTCGCTATCATAACATACAGAAATCCTCACCTCGCCCAACTCAAACTCAATCAAGAAATGAGAAGAGTTGAAGGTTGGATGGAAATCCATGGTCTCCAGCTGGCGATTACAAAAGCTGAGATAGTCATGCTGATAAAGAGGAGGATACCAACCATTACACCCACACCAAAGTACTTGAGATCAGAATATCGGCTAAGTAGCTTTAAGTGATTTTGGGCTCCAAGTCTGCTTATGGAGAGCATATATGAAAAAGGATATGCTCTTCATAAGCGAGAGTGCTACTGGCTGTTATTTTGCTTGGGAAGTTCATGGAAAATGTTTGCGATCCTAGTACAAGTGAACATATGCTCCTTATGACGGTGACTGACTCAGTGGTGCTGGACGGTGTGGAGATGTAGCCCACTGCGTTAAGCTTTTAAAAGTATCGAACTAGGATGATGAGGATCCGGCGTAGGAGAATGCTGTAAATAGTAAGCAGAACAGAGCTACAGAATAGTTTCTAGAAACGCCGTGTTAGTTTTAGCGGGAGTGATTTTAATTGATCTATTGGCGAGTGAACGTAGGGAGGCGGTCTTTAACAGGGCAGAAGCGGGAAGACTACTGCAGCATGAGCGCGAACGCTAGAATTTTGCGAGGAGCACTGCGCTACGAGCCCGTTAGAAGCATGGACGATTAGGATTATTCGCGCCTTAAAACTTTGGCTTAATCGAAAATAAATAAATTTCTACCTGAGTCATTTCCTATCGGTCCATGGTTTTTTTTAGGGAATACCTTCACAGAATGGAGAAAGTCCGGACGGAGCTCTGTAAGTATTGTATTAAGGAAAATGATGACACTTTGCATACCTTTTTGCATTGCGCGCACTTCAGAAAGGAGCGACACATGCTTTTCTCTGCAATCGTCACTATGACGCTAAAGACAATCTTGGAGGTGATTCTACGGACATTTAACGCCTGATCAGCTGTGTCAGCATATGTGGCGCTGGTATTGCGCTTGAAAAAACACGATACACACCTAATAGACTTCTGAAAGCCTGACAGAAGGGAAGTATGCCGGTGGGACACCTGGTAGATTTCCGTGGTTGGCGGGTGATGTTTTTTAGTGAACCTCACATAATCTTGTATCGTTCGCAGGATACCTATTGAAAGTTTTTCGACACTCGCTCAAAAAGATACGATAATCACACTTTTATAATTTCACACAAGATCAATTGCAATCTATGCACTTGAATGAAATTGTATACGACACTATTGTTAGTTCACTCAAGTGGCCTAAATTGGACGAAATTTGACAAAACCGACCAAGAAGTCAAGCCAATTGGTTTCCTTCGAATATCTACTTAAGTCAATTTAAGCTCACTTAATTCCATTAAAGTTCAGTTTTTAGTCTCAATCAACGTATAGAAACATTTGTATGTGCCACACTCTTCCTAAAAGTAAACACATAGTAACGCTAGCCACAGGATCTGAGCATATAGTCGATGACTGTCAGGAATAGAGTAAAAGCGCAAGAACAGCACCAACTCCAAGAAGTTCACAAGCAAGCAAGACAAGCGTAAAGCTTAAATTCTCGCGCTCATTTCATAACGTCCTGTCTCCTCCTGTGTTAAAGTGTGACTAGGTCTTTCGAAAATTCAAAACGTTAATAATACGTCTACCGATTGAAACCCATAAACGTGTCCATCAAAGGCATTGAAGTGAAAAGAATTAACGAAAAGAAACTCAGAAATCCTATAACTTACCTAGAAATTCCGATTTAAGAGCCTCAAAAACGTTATGATCTAGTACAGTGCACAAGGAGACGGCAATATGATCATGCAATCATTTCCTCTTTCCCATCAAGTGTAATGTGTTAAAAGCAGCAAATCCTATTAAACGATATTCTGTATCATAAGTGACTGATAATAAGAAATATAGCAAATTCGCAGAAAATAAGACTGCTATCATCAAAGACTGAGATCTGAAAATCTTTCAGGCAGAAAATGCTACCACAGATGTGTGTAGGTGCTGCTTTTGCAGAGTACTCGAACTTGAAAATCGTTATTATTCTAATGAAGATTGATATTGAGGAAAAATTATGTTTCGATGCCAAATATATCTGGTTGACGTTGCCGACAATATCCTGGAGAAATATCGGACCGGCTTATATAGGCATGATTTCTACTAGTATATTTTAAGAGCTCAGGCAGCAGGATTTACCTTTTCCAGCCAGCGGGATCTACCTATCTTTTTGTGAGAATTATCAATGCAGTTGATACGCCAAAACGGAAACTTGCCAGTGTATCTGAAAAACGAGTTCAGTCTTAAGTTTGGTAGATGTTAAATTTCTAGAAAAATACTGAGCAAAAATATATAGCAGAGACATCATCCTCCACGGATGACTTTTAATGTACTGAGTTAAAATTGTCCGCAGAATTAAGTCAAACAGTTATTGCGTTAAGACTATGAAGGCGGAAATAATTAATAAAAATTGTTTACCAGCTACAACTCCAAAATCCGCAACAGGTTATCGTTTGATAGCCCTCCTTTGAACATTGTTCATCAGTGTTCTTTCTGTGTATAAGTGTCTATCAACTTCATTTATTTAAAGAATAATTATTTAAAAATCATAAATCGGAATCTATGACCAAAATGCAATTACACTCACCACATAAAAATGCTCTTTATTGACTTTCCTGAAAAATTAAAAAAAAGTTTATCAAGACAATGAATTTTAAAGAGTATTCAAAGGAAATATATATATTGACTTTCAATGGATTTATTTTTAAATGAAAATGTGATTTATAACTAACATTTCAAAAAGAGCTCTACACTTTTCGTTTCATTCAATTTCGAATAAATCACATCTAGAAACGCAAAAAAAAACAGAAGACTGGTCAAAGCATACTAGCGAAATTTTATGGGGACCAAAAACAGTAACTTGATCCATAAATAACCCCCGGCAATTTTACGCTCTTGAAAGCGCATAGTTTTGCTTCATATTCAACAGCTTATGTTCATAATGACTACAATAAAGTTCGAAAATAGTAATTTACTCCGAAAATCCCATACAATCTGCCATTCATTTTTTTGAATAAACACTTTTGAATAAACCACCATTGTGTCTCGACTTTAACGTTCATGTGTATTGATATGGCCTTGCTCATGCAAGTTACCAAACACTTTGCTTGCATACATTTTCAGAGATTCTTTTAAATCTAAAGTGAAAATTACAGAGAGCATGAAATTTTAAAGTATTTACGTGTCGCTTCAGTACTAATGCTATTTTAGTGAATTTGCTAATACTTTTAAATTATGCTAATTTAAAGGCGGTTGGTTGTATACGCAATAGAAGATATATCCGCGCAGAGTTTCATAAAGAAAAACTTTTTCTGTTCGCTTTTCCGCGGATTGTTCGTGAATGAGCATATTGTTTGATGTTGGGTGTTTCGGAGATTTTTGTTCTGAAGCTTACATTTGCGAGTTTATGCCATATTATTACTTATAGCCCGTCCAGACTACAGATACTTAAATATCCGGATACATAAGTATTGTCCACACTGCAGCGACATCTGCAGATACATTTTACCCTTGCCATGAAAATCAATGAAAAGTATGCGCTAATTGTACATATGTCGCTGCAGTGTGGACCATACTTATGTATCCGGATACATAAGTATCTGTAGTCTGGACGGGCTATTAGGGTTCGTTTGCTTCGAAGGGCTTTTTCAAATGTTCGGAGCATGGGGAGGGTAAAAGTTTAAATCTTTTATAATTTCGAGTCAGAGATGTTTGTTGTTGCAAGAAACTTCAAAACACGTTTGATTATGAATGAAGGCTTTATTTTGCAAGGATGTAAGTATTTAATATGCTCACAGGCTTATAACCATTAACATAGCAGCTGGAAGTACTTCAGTCAGAAGTCAAGATATAGATTACTTCAAAAATAGGTTTTCAGATAAATTACTTCATAGACAGATTTATAGATGATTTATAAAACCTGATGTTTTCACTATGCTTGATTTTGTTAATTTGAGCGGTTGAAATACCAAAATTAGAGTAATGAGAGAGCAATGATAGAGTAGGGGAAACATTTAAGGTTACGGGAACTAATAGGAAGACTATTATTCGAAGAAAACCAGACAAGAATATTGGTTGGAAAAACTTTATTGATAAAAAAAATATGAACCTTCCACCCGACTAATTTACATTCACTTATGGTCTCTGGAAGGTGCAAAGGTGGACGGTTGTGGCCGGAGAATTGCGAAGTGTGTTTTGCCTAATTGTAGGTTACCTGATGTGTTTTTCTCTGAAAGATGACTTTTTTCTGGAGTTGAGAATACGGGAACCAAAGTCTCGTAAGACGCAATTGTGTTAATCAAACAAATTTCAGTATAAAAAAAGTCTAGCGCATCAGAACCGCTTGAAAACTTATGTTCGAAGAAATTATCTCTGAGTGACAAAAAAATGTGGAAAGACGTTATACACTTTTTTGTAGTACCGTATCAACCATTCCTTATCCAAAGCAACAAAACCCAACTAAAACCCAAGATGATGAAAATGTTCAGTGCTGGCAACACTTTTCCAACGAAGCACCAATAAGTTTACCATACCAAGCTCATACTTAAATCAACTTATCCTTTGAATTTCGTTCTCATCGCAGGATTCCATCGAAAGTTTCAGCGGTTAAACGTTGTTTGAGGCTGCCATCCGAAAAATTTTCAAAACTCGGAAAATTTAAAAATTGGTTTCTTATTTTTATCGCAAATGCTTTATATATGAGTATGTAATTTGAAGCATCTG
Source organism: Nemotelus nigrinus (assembly GCA_947369275.1). Lineage (NCBI taxonomy): Eukaryota > Metazoa > Arthropoda > Insecta > Diptera > Stratiomyidae > Nemotelus > Nemotelus nigrinus. The sequence continues at coordinate 70,253,631 of OX376374.1, forward strand.
GTGGTGCAATATCTACGAAAATGTCTGTGCTGGTTACCCTTTTTAAGCAGCAAAGTAATAAATATATACCAAATCTGCTTCACGTTAAGTTAAGCCCACACTTTGAATTTCGTTTCGATTGAATCTATGCGCTGGAAGTTAAACCGGTGAAAGGAATTTTAGGGCTACCACCCTCAAAACTTTAATATTAATTGTAAATTTTCATTGCAGGATCTTTCCCATTCGCAAATCTAATGACATAGTCACTAAGTAAAGAAATTCCAAAAAATTACAAAAATGGTCATGATTTTTTTTACAAAATTCATACAACGTCTGGCTTACATTAAGGTCCACTTACTGCATGAACTTCGTTTTGATTTCATGACTGGACCGGAAGTTATTGGGAAAAATACTTTATTTTGCTTAGCATATTTGCAAGACTTTGGAGACAAAAATCACCATAGCTGGCAACTCTATTCTAATTTTTAAAAAATCACTTTTATCGGACATGGCCTAGTTAGTACCAACATGTTCTATAAATTTCGCTATGACCGCGTCCTCCAATTTCGAAAACCAAGCAGCTTTGCGCAGTCTTCGTCGACAGAGTCAGTCCAGCGTTTTCTGGGCTTTCCCACTGGTCTTCGACCCTCGGCCCTTTCATCGAATACCTTCTAAGGTACTCGTTGCTCGTCCATTCGTTGCACGTGACCAGCCCATTGCAGCTTCCGCAGTTTGATTATTGTAGCAACCTCTGGCTCGTCAAAAACCTCGTACAACTCGTGGTTGTACCTTATCCGCCATTGGCCGCACTCTTGTTTAGCTCCAATTAAACGCCTGAGGACCCGTCTTTCGAAGGCGTTCAATATATTTGCGGATGCTTGGGTAAAGGTCCAAGTTTTACATCCGTAGCACAACACAGGTCTGATTTTTGATTTGTAGACTTGGAGCTTCGTCTTCCTGTGTATGCAGCTTGTCTTCAGTTGGGCCAGAATGGAGTAGAAAGTTTTATTAGCGAGCTGTATTCTCCGTTTAATTTCATCAGTTTCACTGCCTTTCGTTGTCAATTTTGAACCTGAGTATATAAATTCGTCCACATTCTCTAAATTATATTCGTCCAGAATTATATTTTGTCTAATGGAGGTCTTCTTTCTTGTTTGCGTCATTATTTTTATTTTCGTCTGATTGATTTTCAGTCCTACTTATTTGGCTTCCTGGTCAAGTTTCAACAGGAGTTCTTTGGCGGATGTGAAGGAACGGGACAAGATGTTAATGTCATCCGCGTAGGCCACTAATTGGTTCGACTTATACAGAAGCGTACCCCCTGTATCGACAGGGATCTTCCTTATCACGTACTCAAGTGCTAGGTTGAACAGCAGAGGGGCCAACCCATCGCCTTGCTTTAAACCGACATTTGTATCAAAGGCGTCAGTCAGACTCTTGTTGATTCTGACTTGTGATTCTGTCAACGTCATCGTCATTTTGTTCAACCAGACAAGTTTTGCCGGGATGCTGAAATATAGCATTATTTTGTACAGTATGTTTCGGTCAATACTGTCATATGCTTGTTTAAAATCCACGAATATCTGGTGGACGCCGATGTTAAGTTCCCAGGATTTTTCGAGCACTTGTTTGACTGTAAAGAGCTGATCCGTAGTTGACCGACCAGACTTCAAGCCTCCTTGGTACTCCCCAAAGACCTTTTCAGCGTATACATTTATTTTATTTTTTAATATTTTCGTCAGTTTCTTATAGGACGTGCAAAGTAATGATATGCGTCGGTAGTTTTCGCACGGAAGTTTATCTCCTTTTTTGTGGATAGGGCATATGATGGATTTGCACCACTCCTGCGGTATTTTTTCTTGACCCCAGATGTGTTGGGTCAATTTGTGGATGGCTTTTATAGGAGAGCTTCCCCCGTATTTAATTAGCTCAACCGGAATCTAGTCAATGCCCGGTGCTTTATTGTTTTTCTGGCTTTTTATAGCAGAATTGACATCTTTCAGCATTGGATTTGCGATCGGGACTTTGTCAGAGACGAAATAGCAGGCCCGCCTTTCCTTAATCTGAGTATCTTCGGCGATGATATTGCCGATTTTGTCTTTACAAAGTGTCGTCTTGGGCTGGCATCCGCGTCTTAAACATTTCAATACATTGTAAGCTTGCCTAGTTTTATTGCTCGTCAGATTTTCGTCAATGCTCTTTAATTGCTCGTCATAATATTTTCGTTTCTTACATCTAATGATCTTATTTGCTACTCGTCGGAGGTTTGCAGATTTTTCTCTCTTCGTCCTGGTGTTCTCTTCAAGGAACTGTTTATATGCCTGATTTTTGTCAAACCAGTTGTTTCTTTTGCGCCGAGCTTCATACCCAACCACTTGTTGTACAGTGGCTTTAATTGCTGTCATCATCTCCATCCAGACCTCGTCAACCGGCCTCACTGTGTTATTTTATAAGATGGGGGTTAGCTTAGCCTCAAGAGTTTTTGACTAGCTTTCTGTTACTGGCGCCGTTTGGAGCTTTTCGATGTCAAATTTACGCAGCGGACTGGTCTTCGCCTCGTACGCCTTTGACATGCGACATCGATATTTGGATTTGACAAAGTAGTGGTTCGAGTCACAATTTGTTCCTCGAAACGTTCGAACTTCAAGTATGCTGGAAGCCCGTCTCCGCTGAATAAGGACATGGACAATTTGGTTAAAGGTACTGCCATCTGGTGATGCCCATGTTTTTTTGTGGATGCGTTGATGTGGGAAGCATGTCGAACTCATGACTATATCCCTACTACATGCAAAGTCAATCAAGCCTTGGCCGTTGTCGTTAGTTGCATCGTGGAGACTGTGCTCTCCAGTTGTTCCCCGATGTATCTCTTCATTCCCGACTTTAGCATTGAAGTCGTCTAGTATTATCATGACGTCGATTGAGGACAATGAGTCGAATAGCCTTTCCCATTGGTTATAGAATGCGTCTTTCGTTTCCTCGTCTGTTTCTTCTGTCGGGACGTGAACGTCTATCAGCCATATTTTAAAGAATTTGGCTTTGATGCGAATCGCACACAATCGTTCGCTTACTCCCTTGAAGTCCATAACGTGTGGCTTGAACTCCCTATCCACAATGAATGCCACTCCAAATTCACGGCTTCCTGCAGGCTTCCCAGTCTTGAATATTGTGTGCGATCTCATGTCTTGAATCTCGCTACCAGTCCATTTCGTTTCCTGGACTGCCAGCACGTTCAATTTGTACTGAGTGGCTTGTAATAATAATTCTTTTACAGCACCAGGTTTATTAAGCGATCTGACATTCCAGGATCCAAAAGCATAGTCCATGTTTCGTTTGCCGGGTCGTTTTCGTTGGTCCAATCCTATTCGAGGCATCTCTGTAAGTTCCGGAACGGTTTAAAATTTTTGTGGAGGACGGATTGTCAGTCCATCGCTCCAACCCCTAAGCCTGCAGGACCGGACTATCCACCACTTAGTTTCTTTCCCTTACACCGCAGGTTTAATATCGCTAGGATATCGTTACCCGATCTCTGGTCAAGATTAACAGCACCGCCGCGGGAAGGCGAGTAGATAGGTCGAAGAGGAGAGGTGAGTGGAGTCATTTCAAATAGATCGACCATTTACTTGCACGTCACTCTCCGCACGTTCGGGTAGCCATTGTAGATGTTTGCCTTATGAATATCAAATAATAGCATCGGTTGGCAGGGAAATAATTATAATGCCTAGGGCTGGCAGCCCTCTGCCCAAAACCAAGGATATATTATATCTGCTCCACATTGAGGTGGACCGGTCCTGTGAAATTCGTTTGTATCTGATTGATGCATTGGAAGTTATGGAACTATAAATAATTTAGGGCTACCACCCGTACAAGTTGTGAAATTTTTGAAATCTTAATATTTGCATGTTTACTGCTACTACAAGATTAACCACAAGAAACATCGCTCACTTAAGATATGACAAAAAATTACAAAAAACTACCATAGTTGGCTACACTATCATGGTTCAACTAGATTCCTACTAAATTTGGCCTACAATAAGATCCATTTGCTATATGAATTTCGTTTTGATTTCATGACTGCGCTGAAAGTTATAGGGGAAAAAGCTTTATTACGCAGAGTGAATTTTCAAGATTGAGGAGACCAACGTAACTTAAGCTAGCATTGCCAAGCTTATTTCTCAAACAAGTTTCTATCTAGAGTGAAGTTCAGCTACTGTGTGAGTTTCATTTCAATTAGATGACAACATCGGAATTTATAGGGCGAAATAATTTTCCCTTATTTTTAAATTTTTCAAGATGGCATCACTACGTCTGAGCTGTCATATTTCAAAAACTCTTCTTTTGGACCTGGTCCTATCCAAACCAAATACCTGCTGTGAATCCTATTATCGAGTCGTACATTCCTGTGAACAGAATTTTTGGCTGCGAAGCATGTAGATAAATTAGTGAAAGGTTGCCGTTTTTGTCCCATATGGAATTTCAAGAGTCTCTTTTTGGCTGCGTGGTCGAAAGGTAAATTGTATAAATGAGTCGCTTTTTTCTAAAAAGTGTTTGTTTTCAAGAGAGTTGATGATATGAAATATCTATCTCCATGCTTGCCTGCATATTTCAAGAACACTGCAACATTTTAAACTGTACAATATCAATGAGTTTTGTAAATTTGATAATGATTTGATAACTCCGCGAATTTTCTCGATCGTTTTTGAGCACATATCGTGCAAATAAGGTTTGAATTTTCAAACCGTTATCATATCCATATTTCCGTTATCATATCCATATTTCACAAACTTAGTTTTCTTGAAAGTTAATATTGATAGAATTCTACAAGAATAAGTGTGCCTCTTATTTTGGAAGCTGACTCAAATGCTAATAATTAAATATGGTGCAGCTCTAAAACAAATGTTCGAGGTGAGGAAGTTTTTCATTTCATCCTTGCCCACGTCCTTTTTAATACCAACACTGGCAGAGAGCCGAATTTCATCACCTCAAACTGTAGGGATGTTTTTTACGTTACCATGGTCAGTGAGCGACATTCGCATCTTCTCCGTGACTGGAACTTGGAAGGTGTTACAGCGTTGTTCATTTTTTGATCATAGGTACATATTAATTAATATAACTGGTGCCAGCTCAACTGAGCAGATAGCCTTCATTAATAGCAAGCAGGCAGACTGGAAGTTATTTCAATCCCGGGTCCAATCCTCGCTGGAAATTGCTCTTAGGAGCATTGACTGCTAACATGAATTGGATCAGGTCGTTAACACCTTTGCTAGTGCTTTCAACTACAAGTCTATATACAGCATCCCCCAGCCGGGGGGAAACGAATATCGCTTGCCTACATTTTTCGTATCTTGCCACTTGCTAGCCGGAAACTAGAGTAGTGTTTATCCGTAAAGCGGGAAAAGTATGGCATGTTAAGCCAAAGGACAATCGTCCAATGTGTCTTAATTCTGTGCTGCTTAAGATTTTTGACAGCATCACTGATTACCATATCAAAAGATCAATCAATCCTATGTTGACTTCGCAGTCACAGCACGCCTATACGAAAGGCAAGTTTGTCAAAACTGCTCTTCACGTCCTCATTGAGCAAAACGAGAAATCTCTTGCTCTTAAGGAATATACGCTTCCCACCTTCTTGGACATCGAGGGGGCCTACAATTGTTGGAGCACTCTCGATGCTGCGTGTATGTTTTTTTCGTGCAGCTTCTTAAAAATAGAATGGTAATCTCTTCCTTAGGGAATGCTCGCGTACGACAAAGGGTCAGCATGGATACACCTCAGGGTGGAGTCCTCTGTCAACTACTTTGCAACATCACGGCAAATACTCTCCTAATGAGGCTGGATCTGCCGGCCCCAAAGTGATTGCTTATGCGGGCGGTATAGCTGTGGCAGTGTCGGGAAAGTATTTATCTCCGCTTTCGGAGAGGCTAAATTACTTTCTTCACGATGAAACCGTGAGTGCGGCTTGAATGTGAATCCTAGCAAAAAGGAGCTAGTGCTGTTTACAAGGAAGTACAAAGATGTGCGCTTTGATTTACCGAAATTAAACAGGGTCTCCATTGACCTGAGCCAGAGGGTCAAGTGCTTAGGGCTCACCCTTGACACAAAGTTACTTTGGAGTTACAATATAGCATAAAGAGCGCGGAAAACTTTTAGTACTGCAAAAAATTGAAAATTGCAGCTATTCTATAGCATTCTATATTTTGGAGTGGCATTCTAGTGGCAGACTATTCTTAAGGCTACCTGCATGCATCTGCTTGAAAAGATGCAGAGGTTGGCTGCACTACTGATGACTGCAGTGCTCCGCACGACCCCTACTAAGGCACTGTTCATGCTGCTTCATTGGCTAGCAATCTATCTACTGATCTTACAGCAAGCTAATCTTGGGCCCGCCGCAAATTGAGCCCAGCCCAACCCAGCACACGGATCGCCCATGGGCAACCCATGTGCTTCCCGCACACATGGCATGGGTGAGTCTCCGCATATTGAACCCAAGTCAACCATGCCAGTTCAGTTAGAAGTCGCTATGAATTACAACGTAAAATCAAATCTGCTTCTCGATTTGGAATCAGAATCAGAGGATGAAGATTTTGTTTCCATGTATTTATTAAATAATAATAAAACCAAAAGTGGAAGACATGCATTCTTACGTGACAGAAGTACCCATGGAGAATTCAAACTATTAGAGGACATACCAGAAGAAGTTTTCAAAAGCAATTTTAGGCTTAGTAGAGAGCAATTTAGTGAAGTACATGAAATGATAAAGTCTCTTATAACTGGTAGAGAATGCAACGCTCAAAACCCAATTGGAAGTCAAGAAAAATTCGCTGTTTGCCTTAAGGGGGCAGGATGGTTTCCGACTTAAACAAAAAAAATTTTTCAATAATTTTTTTATATGAAAGTACAACATCTCAGGAATATCCTTTGAAAATTTCGAGGCGATCGGACTTAAACTCACAGAGATACCGGTTATTTTATGATCATGTTCCCAGGTATATTTCCACGAGAAGCCGAAATAGTCTAGCTCGAAACTCCGAACTACATTTTTGAAGTCGGTGCGTAACATAACTCAAAAAGTAATGCACCGATCTCAATGAACTTTGCCGGACATCTTTAATATGATAAATACTCGCGGATGAACGATCGTTTTTTTTTCAAAAAAACTTTTTACTATTTTTTACAGGCAATCAAAGGCTGATTTTTTATGTGAAAATGGTACCTCCAAATTAAAAACCGCACCAAAAATCGGAAACCGCATATTTTTCAATATAGTTTCGTTCATCCGCGAAAAAAACTTATATATTAAGTAAATCACTTCGATTTTTTGATTTCAGATAACACTGTCAGGCCAGGTTTTACGCACCGCACGACGCCTTTTTTTCGAAGCGCCTTTGATCTACTGCCACCACGGGATAACTAATTCATATTTTTTTATACAATAATTCCTACATACTCTCAAAATATAGTTCTTTAATGTGTTATAAAAAATTAGTAATTATTTTCGCTCAAAGCTGAGAAAAAAAATCGCAAAAATCGGCTTTTCTTCGGCCTCGGAAACCATCTTGCCCCCTTAAGTAAGTTTTCTGTACTATATAAGTATATAATATAAGCACATGAATTTCAAACAAACAACAAGACAAAATAATTGAAATTGACAATATTCAAAAATTATGATATGAGTAAAATGAAGATAAGATGTGATTTGTTCAACTGGAATCTGATACAAAAACGTCAGGATACACTTTTGATGATGTAGTTTGATTATCGGTACTAGGTGTATCTGGTGTAACATAGCTGCAGGAATCGTCATACGTGATGAGTATAGGACTGATAATTGAAGGTGTAGAAAGAACGCTGTCATTGTCTTGATCTTCCTCCGCTTTTGTAACAGTTTAAAAAAATTTATTCCGGACTTGCCGTTGGTATTTAATTGAAAGACCCTTGGTTGTAGTGTACATGGACATAAAAAAATGAAATAATGGGTCTTTTTTATCGTGAACTTGTTCTTTCTCAAATATTTTTTGCCTCATTTCATCACGAACTTTTGCCCTTTTTTCAGTATTTTGTAAAAACTGTTGAAGAAACACATCGCTACTGTTTTTCGGCTTTTTTGGTGGAGGAGCTTTTACGTTTTGAGGTGCAATAACTTCGTCTTCAATAGTGTGATCGCCGTTTTTGGTTTTCTCAGTATCCACATTATCAGTACTGCCTTCACTTGAAGGGCTCACAAAAGTTGATGTTGTTGGTCGGTTCCTCATAAAAGGTAACAAAAATTCCATCTGTTGCTGATATGCCCACTGCCTTTCAGGTTCAGCTGCATCTCCACTTTTCTTCTTCTTCTGCCTTCGCATTGCTTCCCTATGACACTCTCTCAATGTTTTCCATTTATCTTTTGCAGTTTTAACTAAAACACACACAAAATTATTTTGTTATTTTATTTTTCTACACAGCATATAATGCTAATGTAATATAAGTTACATGGCTCTTTTGATAGAAGTTAAAAAATCATATATTTTTCCAGATATTTTGGGATATGTTTAAAACCCTAGCGTTGTTATAGATTGGGAGAAAGAACTGTATCAAACATAGTTTCTGAAGTGAGCAACGCAATATGGCTTCGTTTACAGCCTACTTTCATGCTTTCACCAACATTGCCATTATGGGAAAGCATTGCATTAGATTTCGAAAGGAAATGGCAAATGTACAATTGCGTCGGAGCAATAGATGGCAAACACGTAACCATTAGAAAACCACTAAATAGTGGTTCTTCTTTTTTTAACTACAAGCAATATTTTTCTGTTGTGTTAATGGCAACTGTAGACGCTCACAATCGCTTTATGAATGTGGATGTTGGAAGTTTGGGAAGATTAAGTGATGGTGGAATTTTATCAAATTCATGTCTAGGCAAAATGTTGCTCAATGGAACTCTTGATTTGCCTCAACCCGAACCGTTGCCTGGACAGGATGGAAGTACCCCATTTGTGTTTGTTGTAGATGAAGCAATTTCGCTCATGTCAAATTTAATGCGGCCGTATAAAAAAAATGACGTAACTAATAACTACGAAAATAAAGTTTATAACTACAGAATATCACGTGCAAGGCAAACTGTAGAATGCGCATTTGGAATCTTATCATCAAGATTTCGTGCCTACAAAAGGCCCTTTGAATGTAAATTAGAAACAATTGATAAGATTATTCTAGCCACGACTGTATTACATAATTATTTAATAACTAAAACCCTATCAGAAACAAACCCAACACAGGAGGATTATGAAACGGTACATAATGAAAATTACTTTATTCCCTTGCCACGAAATCGCGCAAGAAGTTCGAATTACGCATTTATAGTACGAGAAAATTTTAAAAAGTGTTTCAACAGTGTATTTGGATCTGTTGAATGGCAACGTAGAGCAGTTGAAACAGGAAAATTTTAAAATTCAGGTGTATTCATTACAGTAAAATGAAATATTAAACAATAGTTTATTAAAGCTTTCCATTGTACACCTAAAATATGCATACATTTAAAAAAAAAATTTTCAATATGATATCAATTATAACTTATAACATGTGTATAAAAATAAAACAAATTACCACTGCTATTAATTTCCAGGCCAATTTTTTGCCATACATCTTCTTTTAATTTTGTTTTCATGTAGTCCGGATCACTAGTCTTATATAGCACAGGATTTTCTCGCACCAATTCAATTAATTTTTCAACATCCATTTTTAACAAAAGACTCACGAAGAATGAAATAAAATACTGACCCAGCCCACGAAAACTGTGCGAGATAAACAAACAGACCCATGCGTGTCAATCGAATTAGTGGGATAGCCGTGGACTGGGCTCAATATGCGGCAGCCTGTTCAAACAGGTCTGGCACAGTTTGATCCACGCGTGGGCTGGCCGTGTGCTGGGCTAGGCTGTGCTCAATTTGCGGCGGGCCTTACTGCTGTGAGACTGAATTGTATCGCAGCATGGAATAAAACAGAGTTCAGTCATGCGATGATCTTGGTTGACGAAGTTCCCATTCCAGCTGAGGTTGACTACTTAGCACCGAGATGTGGAGTTCACAACTCGAATTCCTGGTAGAGGCGAATGACATGTTGGTGTCACCGTTGAAAATAGGTTTATCCATGTGTACACCAATGGCTCAAAGCCAAACAATAGAATCGGAAGTGGTGTATGCTCATATGAGCTGAATTTCAAGCTATCCCTCCGTCTACCAGACCATTGTAGTGTATTTCAGGCGGAGGTTGTGACTATTTTTCAGGCATTTGACTGATTTCTGGAGTAATTATTGGTTTTTTCACAGATATCAGAGTGGCTATTAAAGCATTTGCTGGTCCTTCTACAGTGACCAGGATTGTTGCTGAATGCTTAGAAACATGTCAAGACATTCGGCTGTACAATTGATTTGGGTACCTGAACATAGAGACAGCTGTCAGGCCGATGAAAATGTACAGCAATACATACTAGAAAAAATAAAAAATAAATAGAAGTATTAAAAAGACAAATATTTTTTTCGTAAAGTGTATGACATAAAACCATATATATCACCAAACTTAAATATGTCAAATAAATAAAAAATAAAATATGTTCGAAATTCGTTTGCAGCATCAGTTATTATACGACAATTTCCAAAATTTGATGTTTAATTACTTTATTGTACAAAATCTTAGAAACAAACAAAAACGAAAATTTTCGTCTCAAGTAAAAAAATTTCGTTCTTAAATACGAAATTAAAAATTCAACTGAATTACTTCGAAGAATTCAGAAAAATGACTTGTCCGATATCATAGCAATTTGGTCTTGTTGTTAGGTGCGAACCCGAGAAGATATTCTTTGTCAGGTTCACGATGGCCTGATTGGCCTAATTAGATGAGTTTTTAGGTAAGAACCTTCGGGCATTTGTTTCTGATATCGAAATCAGTGGGTGGTGTGACCCCGACTCCAACAGGCTGTGTGCCTCACCTCGGGCCTGTTCAAATACAAGTAGCTCTCTCTATTTTTTTGAGTTTATCCACTCCATGTTGTCATGGCCCATCTCAGCCGCGTAGGGTGGCTTACAAGCATCGTTTGGGTTCGGGTAAAAGAGTGTTTCGCTTAAAGGTGGTCTAGGGGCCTTCACGGCTATTTTTACGGCACACTGCTCCAGGGGCAAATAAATATTTTTTTTCTCGTTGATGGTTCACCATCAAACTTCCTCTTTGACAGGTTGAGATATACTGTTAAGTTTCTCCAAGCAAACTATTTGCTACACTTTCTTTTTGATTCTGTAGAATATACAGACGATCGGCCACTTCTTTTCATATCGTTCACAATTTTTTTCTTCGGCGTTACACCACTTTTTATAGACCCTCAATATTTTACATATGTCGCTGCGGCTGTAGCCCAGTCGATGCAGGCCTTTGACTTCAATATGATTTTGAATTCGACTATTTACCATTATTTCATTGAATCGCTACTATGAATGCAAGTCTCATAAGAATTTTTTTATTTATATGAAAAGATAATTAGTATAATAGCTAGCTATGGCTATGATACCTATGTCGAAAATGGTATGCAATTGGATGTACTAGCACGTTTTCCTAGCTGATTTTGCAGCTTTTAAAGCGGCAGCTCCGATTTCACTTGCGTTCAATGCTAACCATGAATGAACTTTCCAGACTTGGTGTGGGGAAAACGGAAAAAACAACGTGTTATTGGATATGCTTTTAGTTTTGTTGGGGTTTTATGCTCAAATCAGTAATTATGTATATACACGTGTTCATCATAAATAACTTCGAGTAGTTAAGTGATCATTACCACGACACTTTAGTTTTCAAAAAATGTTTTTATCCAGCACATATCTTTTTCCAGACTATTACCCTGGTCATAACTACTATTGTTTTATTAAATAAATAAATAAGCTATAAAATGATACTTAATACGTAGATCAAAACAGTTATTTCTGCTGAATATAAATTTAAAGCAAACTAATAGCAATGCATTTTTCAAACTGCTGGAATAATAGGCTTAAACACACCACCAGGCTCTAATTTGAAGTTAACGATTTCAATGTAAAATACAAAACAGATGGTTCACAATGCAAAATAGATCGATACCTCAAAATTCAGGTTGGCAACTTGTTTTTGTTTGATATTTGAACTTTTTTCCTTCCTTCCGCAAGTATTCACGAAAACAGATACATATTTCATGGTCTAGGAAGCAAGATGCCAGTAAACTTATTTCATAACAGCCGTTTTCAATAGTACGAGCATCTCAAATACCATGTTAGGGTAAATCAATACTGGCTTCCCGAGGGTGCTGAGAGGATTTTCGTTCACTTTTATGTTATTCGTGTCGTCTACCGTTCATCATCAATATAGAAAAAGCAATTCTGCCACAGCATCAAAAAACTTTTGCTCTCGATTTCGTTAAAAAAAAATTACTGGAAACAACTTGTAATCAATTCCCTTCTTACTTACGTAAAAGTGTTTCCCGTTAAAGACTTTCAGTCCTTTGTTGCGATAAGTTTTTCTTGCGAATAGTATTATTGATTTCTGAAACAGGTGTCATAAATTACTAAAATCTTCCACTACAGCCAATATACTACCATGAGGATTGAAATGAGTCAGTCCGCACAATGCAATATGTTAGTTACTTGAAATATCTAAAAAAAGATTTCTTTGTCAATATTTGCATTTTAATTTGTGTGATGGGCAAATCAATCGAATACTTAGATATGTATTTGAAATGAGAGTAAAAGTTTTGCATACCTTCCCTTTTTATTGCTTGTAAAACACGAAGGAAGATATTTGTTTCCAGAACTTAACTCTTGGAGTCTACTGGTCCCAAAAGGTTCCTCGTCTCCCTGCTGACCTAATTCTCACCGTAGTTTAAGAATGCTACATTTTTTTCAACGATAACGTTTCTTATTTATTTGTCCTTTTTTATCATTCTTTGCTTTTCTTTATTTCGTGTCAAAAAAAAACTCAGAAGATAACAATGAAAGTAAGATACATGACTAAAACTTCTATTTAAATAACAAAAACTCCACTTCACACAATTTCGTCATGTTTGATATTCAGATCAACTTCGTTGAATGCTAAGTTTTAAGCCTGTGTACCGAAACCAAATCACGTTCTCGTCGATACATCTGTACACATATTGGCAGGTAAATCATTTCATTTACCAATAGATTGTGCATGTTTGTATTGACTTGTACTTATATACAAGCTTCAACTTGCCGACGATGGTCGAGCAAAGAAATAACTAACTTGCAGGTATATTTATGAAATTCTCATTTGCAACGATACGGAGCTCACCATTCATCTATCCACAGAATATGTCACATTTGTCGCGAGATTCTAGCTCAGAAACATATTTTTCGTTGACGTCAATCCATCACGCCATATGCCGTTTAATCCGGGCAAACCTTAGCGAACAGGAGTGGAAAACGCTATACATAACGGGCATATTCGTCCTGGAAACGAGACATGCTGACACAACAAAGCACCATTCAGTGAAGACACGTCTTTCGATTATCGAAAGATGGATTTCCTAACCATCAATAAATTTCAGGAAATTCATTGTCAATGAATATCCGTCTTGCAGGCATTCAGCTTTGATTCGACGTCGATTTGGTCTTGACAAATTTTCATTCATTTTCGCGATTGCAGCCTGACAGTTGTGTCAATAGTTAGCTCTCCTGGTCTTTCTGTTAGTTGTTTCGTGAGCTCATAAATCAAAGCTCTGTTGTGGATTTTTCACTTTCAGTTTCACCAATCAATAAAATTTCGCAAGCGTGCTGATTGTTTGTCAAAAGCTAGTTTATATAAGTAAGCCAATTAAATTATTTGCTAGGAAAAAACACTGACACTAACGTTTTTGATAATTGATCTGAGCTTGCGAAAACACTCCTACCACGAACACTCTGTGCGACAAATACTTTGAGCCACTTTCGTAGAAAAGTAAACGAAAAAGGAAACAAAGGCAATTCAAACGAAGGATTCCTACTCTTGCTTGTGAGTCTACCATAGCTCCAATGTAGAACCATAAATCATTTGGAAGATTAACAATCACATTGATTTGCGTTGATATTCATTCATTTAGTAATTTATTTCTTCTCTTTGACAATAGATCCAAGTAAACGTAAGACAAGGAATGAATTCAAAAAGCTTCCAATTCAACATAAGATAAGGAATAGATTCAATAATTAGAAGCTAAGCACATTCAAAATTTCGAAATTAGAACTATAAATTATATTTGCTAAATGAAACAATAAGTAGTAATATATTATACTATACTATGTAAGAAAATTAAAACTGAGACAAAATTGTACGAAATTAAGAAAGTAAATCATATCTTACATGCGATCTTCCGAAAACAAACTGAACCGAACGAAATCCCTTCACACATACACGGTTCTCACACGTGTTACCGTTTCAAGATGAAAACGTACCGCAAACCCTACACCCCCGATTGGGATGCTGGGCAGTAGATTCGGGCGCCTCTGCTCGCGGAGAAAGGGGTGGGTTGAGCACCACTCGCTTTAATTAACCCGAATCTATTAGGACTCCGTCGCTCCAAAGCGAGAAATGAGTGACGAGTTTGCACTTTATCTACGCGTACCTATCGCCTTCACCAACGGAACCAATTTACCAGATTAAAAGAAAGACATTCCTTCCATGTTCGGTATAACACTTTTACAGATTTTAATCCGAATTCAAGATAAGAACTAAATATTAACACTAATTAAGAGCTTAACCATACGCGGCCGCGAGCTACTTACAAACGAACTAATTCAGTCAATATATTATCAAATATAGATACTATGATTAAATTCAAATTTGAACAAAATGTAATCTGACTAACCCTGTCTAAAATCCCTCGCTGAGGCCCCGATGATTTCGTCGCTGCCACTCAAAAATCGCTCCTTCTCCGTAATTTTCCTATCGGTTCACTCGCCAACGTTTTCCGTGTCGTCGCCGCTATCGCGCCTTCACATATATATTTTCTTCCGCCTGGGTCGCCGCCTTACTGATGATCAATTCACTAACGCCAAATCCTGCTCGCCGACATGTAAAAATAATTTTCAATATAGATTTCCTAGTTACTCGTCGCACGTCCAAGTCCTTACCCAGATCTCCATAGAAAGAAAGAAAGCCTTTTACTTTTCCGGATCGTGGCGTAAAATTTTTCAAAGCTATCGGGACTTCCCTGGTCCGCTTGGTTTGTTCACGCCACTCTCAGTTCCACTTGAGCTGGGTTTTAATTTCCACCACGGGCTCCACTCATTTGGGACGACCCGTTTTCCCCTTCTGTCTAATCCGTCAGATGCCGTGACTTTTCGGACTGTCAAATCGCGACTTAGCTTAGTGTCGGTTGTTTTGATTCTTTTCGTTTTCGAAACTAATCCTCAGGTAAGTAATACCTTTTATATTTCGTGCAGTTCCATCAGGAAGATACACATCTTCCTATCATAAGTGTTACGCCTCCTTCGTCCGTTCATCCATTTTCGTTTGGATAACGATTTGCCAGCGGTAGTGAGTGTAGTTTCTTTCGTCCATTCGCGACAGTTTTCGATTGAATTGCTGGGCGCAGTTCATTCCTCCGATTCTTTTCAAATGCCCATCCGAGTTGTATAAATCATTTTAATTGTCGAGTCGCTTGCATGCAACCCGAGTTCACGCGTACATAACATGCTCGTCATATCTGGGTCAGATGTTGGCCCAGGTCAGGAGCCGCCGACACGAACAATTACAATTGAGCGTTGCCCCACGTTTTCGTGCGTTGATGGTGTCCTAAGTATCTTGTCGTTCTAAGTGCTGAGTATCGTTTTTGTGGTGTTCCGAATCATTAGTATGTCACCGTAGACTGTAGTCGTAGATCATTGTTCAATGTATAGCCGGGAATATAGTTGCAAGTGTCGATTGTAATGTCGCATAGTTGTTTGAACGTTTCGCGTACTAATCTACTACCCTATCTTCGTATTCGTTACATTCATTCAAACATTTTTTTACCTTAGGTTAACGAATTGACAATTAATAAAGATGGTTAATTCCTCGGCGAATGCGACTCAACTTTCATCGACCTTACTGCCGCAGGTCGGTGGAGATTTTTTTTTTTATATGTGTATTATTAAAACAAAACCCCGTACAGTACTAACGACCGTGACACACGGTTCATATTAGGTTTTGTGTTTTCTTCTTCAACTTTGCGTAAAATTTCCATACAATCGTTTTTCCATGCCACTTGCGTCTTAACTTTATCTTTATATTTTGCACAAGTCTTGTCCCACAGCCGAACTTTAGACTGCAAAGCACAAATCAGCCGATCCACATCAACATCTTAGAAATCGCTCATTTTATCAGAAAAACTACGACTGATCATTTCAAAAAAATTGAAGTTAATTATAAAATTAATTAAAACTGACTAAACTAACTAGGAAAAACGTCTAAATATTTCAAATTAAGAGATCCAAACTGATAATCTATAAGTTAAAAAAAAAATCAAATGATCCAATCAGTTAATACCGAATCTAAACTGTGCATGTGTGAACGCCTTGATTGCTCTCTGTTCGCTGGACACGAATTCACACCTAATAAAAACTTGATGAAACCTATTCGTGCTCAGGGAGTATTCGGTTCTATACGGTTTGTATTAGGTACCGAATAGAAACCGAATTATCGTTTGACACTTGTCGGCAGCGACCGAAAACGAACCGAAAACGAACCGAACCGAATGGAACCTCATATGTGTGAAACAAGCCTAAGGCAACATAGCACCCCCAAATTTTTAAAAAATCGATTTTTTTTATTGAAATAGAATAGATTGGAATAGAATTTATTGGAATAGAATAGAATAGAGGTTTAAGAACATGATTTTAATAATATAAAATTGAAATTCTAAAAAATAAATATTTTATGAGTATATATAACGAAGCGCCCCAAGGTCATTTTTTCTATGATTTTCTTTCACTTCGCTATATCGCTACATTGACTTAAGCCAAATGTAGACAAAAATAAGTGAGTCATCTCCTTTAAAGGAAGCAAAAAATAAGTTAGCCTTGGCAAAAAAAAAAACAAAAAAAAATTGCTGTAAAAGATGCTTCTAAAAAAAGTGTTGAATCTCCAAAAAAAGGTCCGCAAAAAGTTCAACTGACATGAAAATTAATGAAAAATGTAGCCACATATTATGGCCTAGCTATACGACGAAATCCTGATTCAGTTGAAAATATGCGCAAGGAAATTTGGGCAGCATATTACCACAAAATTTCAACTGATGAGAACCTTCAACACTGTTATTGTCCTGTTGGAGAAACGACTTGGTGTAATTGGCGCAAGGCGGAGGCAGCTGGTGATAATGCATTAAACAATTTCAAGCATCCTCCACCTTTAGATGATGAGGTACAAGAAATTTTAAAGCCTATTTATGACGACTTTTCATCAGAAGATTTATTAAAGCGCTGCTTGGGCAATTTTACGCAGAATAATAACGAAAGCTATGATTCTTGTGTTTGGAATTTGGCTCCCAAACATACTTTTTGTGGGAAAATCGTACTAAATGTGGCTGCAAATATTTCTGTATGTACATTTAATGAAGGATTTATGGCTATCTTGAAAATAATGCAAGTAATGGGAGTTGCAATTGCCGAACGTGCGCTGGAACATGCAGAGCATAGAGATGCTGCAAGAATTAACCAGGTGGAAAAAACCTGGACTGAGGCATCTAAAAAGGCCAGAACTGCTCGAAGGGAGCAAAAATCATTGGAAGAGGAGGAGTATGAGCAAGAAGTAGTAAATGGTAGAAGAATGGTCCAGGCATTGCAGATAAATTTTCGGTAAGATTTATTGCAAGAAATATTGAATTTTAACTTTAAACGCGATTTTCGCGAAACAACGTTTGTCAAGTTGGCGTGCATGATTAAGAAAAACAATATTATCCAATCGTTCTGAAATTTTAACACGTTAATCTGCACATGTTAATGCTTAGAATGAACAACGGATGAAAAAATCGGCATTGAAATTTTTAGTTATAGCATATTTTTGGGGAAAAAACCTCGATTTTCGAAAAAAACGCCGCCATTTTGTTTTTTTTTTCATACAATTTTTTTCTTTTTAGTTCATTCTAAGGCCGCTTTGATGTTGGTTAAGACTCTGTTTTTGTTTTTTTTCAGACTTTTCTGAGGACAGTTATCATGTACGCCAGGTTTTTTTGGTGTATTTTCCGAACAAATTGTAGCAGATGACAGGGGGCCACAAAACATTTTTAACAATTTTTTTATGTAGTCTAAGACAAATAAAGTATGTGTAAAAAGTTTCATTAAGATATGTCTTTTTATTCAATTAAAAATAAGCCTTTGGATAAAACATTTTTTTTCAATTTGAAGGTTCTATGTCCCCTTAAACTTAAGTTGATTGTACATATCACAAGACTGTTGTCACAAGACTATACGCTCAAGTGAGATGGTGTTTGGAGGTGGTACGTTGCCATCGGTGTCTGGGCTACGACTACACAAGCAGTAGCTGTAAAGGTCCAGACCGTTGTGGCAGCCAGTGTTGCCAAGTTTTTTTCAGCTGTTGTAGCTAGAATTTAGGAAAAACATAGCTAAAAAAGCTAAAATGTTCCCATAAGAGCTAAAAAGTGTAGCTAAATTCAACAATAAAAAACTCACGGTTCTGGAAATCAGTTTTATTAGGCTAACCTTTATAGTTCATATGGAAAAATATTGGATGTGCATCGGATAATGAGTAGTTAATGAATTTAATACTATGAACTACGACTAATACTAAATTCATCCTTGGTTTTTAGCCGCAACTCATGCTTGCAAATGTAATATTTGACAATGGTGTCACAAAGATATTTTTAAAGCATATGTATTTATATCAAAAAAATTTCAACTCCAGTTAACGATTGATTTTTTTTTTTGATCAGTAAATTGAATAGGCGTTTTGCCAGCCGTAAACAACTTTATAATTTTTACAAAATCTTCATCATTAACTAAACTTATATTTTCCACACAAAATTGAAAAATATTTCGCAAAATTTTGACATTATCAGGTAATCGATATTTCAACTAATCGATAGCCTATGAACAACCTATGCTTCTATTAACAAATGTTATACAAGTCTGTCTTATATTTTCCTCATTTGATCTTGAAATTGTATTATTACTTCAAAGTTCAACTATTTTCGCTCAAAGTTATATCCCTAATAGGCATTAGTATAAACGCAATCATTTGATTCCACATTTTCTGGCAAAAAATTAATTTTACAATCCGAATACATAATTTTTTTTAGCCAAACCTTCCATAAATAAACGAAAATTCGTTAAAGAGCTTAGTGGGTTCAACAGAATTGCTTTCAAATTTTTTATTCATGATAGAAGCATCCTTTACAATGGGTTGAAGAAATAGGAGTTATACAATGTTTATTTCATTGTTATACTCCTTATAAATCATTTTTGCTAAACAAAATTCTTCTGGCGTTTATTTCGACTATCTGAAGTGGGTTTTCAGCTCTAACCATTGGTTAATGATCCTTGTTACTGATTCTACTACTGAAAACTACCTGGTTTTAGAAATCCACATCATCTTCAAAGGAATTTGATCATAATTTAACAGCGCAAATATCCTTTTATATTGTAATTATCTCAAGCTGAATTAAGAGAACCAATTACAGGTTTCTGCAAGTAAAAATTCTAACGTTTGGGGATGAAATGATTCTGCAGCTGCGGAAACTGAAATCTGAATGGCAAGGCAAGCACATCTTAATAGTACTAAAAAAGGATTTTGGCGAATTAATTTTTGAAATACACCGTTATTGACGTTGTCTGTCCCTACCCCAACCAAACTCAAATACTTTATTAGACAAATGCCCGTAGACTAGTCAATTAAAATACTATAACTAGAGCTACCAATATATGCCTTTAAATCCGATTTGAAGTATGGAAACATAATGTTTTTCACTATGGCGCAGCATTTCAATCGATGAATCCTACACTTGCTGCAAATTTTTGACTCATCTGCCAATTTCTTGCACATTTCACTCAAATGGCCAATTCATAAAACAAACAAACATAGCTTGCACAATTCTAACGTTTGATATTTTTGAATACCAACCTTGTTTGATTCAATATCCTTTTTCCATTGCGAATGAGCTTAGTTTTGCATTAAGAAGCACTTTAACACGCACTATAGTCTTTGCCATCGGTTTCCTGCAACCACTGTCACTTTTCCACTCACTACGAAATTTTCGTTTGTAGCCCTTTTTGAAGAATTTGTGCGTGGCACGCCCGAAATCGCATCAGACGTTTTTGTTATTGAGGTCGAAAGCAAGCAGAGATATAAGCAATGCTTAAGAAACGAAGCACAATTGCAAGATTAAACTTTCACAAAATTAGATTTTCATATTAATCAAAAACACGTCGAAAATATCTTACTGCCAGAAAATGAGTGGTTTCACTACAGAGCACGATTCTTAATTTCTTCTAGGGTTTTGTGTGAGTACCTTGTCTACATTTTATTGCTACTTTATGTCTAAGCGTGAATTTTTCGATTCTTGTCTTCAAATTTAGGCAGATAATGTGTGTTCTATATTAGACATATTTCGTTTGGGCTACCTATTTTAGTTTATTGCTAATGAATTAAAACTCTCGGTTTTTCTTCGCACCAAAGGAAAGAAATAATGCTGTTCGTGGAAGATTATTATTGTTCTATGTTCAAAAAGATATAGAACATTGATGTCGAGAAAGATTACCATTTTGTCCAAATGCAACTACTATTGTGTATACCCAAAACCTTAGCGTTTACCTTAGAATTTGAGGAGATTATTTTCAAGCAATGAGTGCTTTAAATATTAATAAACTAGTGAAAATTAATGCAATCAAAGCAAAAATTTAAATTATTTATAATCTATAAATTAGTAGCTAGATTTGTAGCCAATAGCTAAATGAACAATTTCATAGCTAAACAGGTTCTTTTTGTAGCTAAATCTAGCTAAAATGTAGCTAAATTGGCATCACTGGTGGCAACTAGTCAATCCAGCCACCGTGTATTAAGCTGCTCTGCAGAACCCAAGTGTTTGCTTTGCGCCGAGAAGTATGGTGTGGAGGGCACGAAACATGTCATGGATTCGACGCGCTTGAAGCTAAGAAGATACAACATGGCAGAAAATGAAGGTTCTCCTAGGAAACTTGCAACATTGCAGAACAGCTGACAACCTTCTCATGCAGCTCGTCTGCGAAAAAGGCTTAGATCGTCCTGATTAGTGACCCTTCAGGAAGAGGAACTGGTCTACTTGGTTTTCGGACGCCACAGGGTACGCGGAAATGTAGATCACTGAAACTTTCAGCTCAAGTATCCGTGGGAGCTGCTGTGGTGAGGCTTACGTATGGGTGAAATGCGGACAGATAGCTTTCGTAACATGTAAAATAAGAAAAAAAATTTATAGTAGCTACATGTGTATGTGGTATGTGTGCACATGCTTGAAATGTTGTTATATGTCTCTTTAAAATATTTTATTTAATTTCATTTTTTTCTTCATTTCCAGTAAAAACTACTTCATCCATTTCCGATTCCACCGAATTTTGCTGTTGTCTTGAAGAGCACGGTTGAAAATACTTCCACATTTGCAGCTGAACAAGTGATGTTCTTTGTTTTTCTTTATAAAGTTCTTTGTAAACTCGAAGACTCTTATTTACACCCTCGCAAAATACTTTAAATTTCTCTTTATCCGGATCACCAGACTCAAATATATTTACCGCTTGACCGAAGAAGTTAAAAACTTCAGACATTTTTTCTAATGTTAATGTGCCGCTATGATCTTCAACTTCTGAAGGTGAAGAACATGCGTTCTTCGAACTCTGCTGATCGCTCAAATATTCATATTAGCTCATTAAGAGTTAAAGATTCTTCCACATCATTTTCGGAAAAATAACTCTCGACATCCATTCATAGGCGCGCCGTAGGGGGGGCCAGGGGGGGCCAGGGGGGCCGGGACCCCCCCAGACCCTAGGTTGGCCCCTCCCAGAAAAATAAATATTTCCAACAGCAGACACTTAAGTTTTCGCCTCTTAGGCTTTTGTGGTTACAGCAAGAGTTGAGTAGTGCAGTAGTGTAAGCATACACACCAAAGCATACACACTACTTATAGCAAAGAGACTGTGTTATTTCCGGTATTAATTACGATGTTATGGGACTCAGGGGTTTTCTCAGGAATTTTTCGTGGGGGGTGTGTTCAGAATTTTAGGAGGAGTGTCCCTTTGGAACAAAGGACACAAAGTTCCTTTTGTGTAGGAAAATTGTCCATGTTAGGGGGGGTGTATGCACTTTCCAAGGGGGGTATTAGGGGGGTGTAGGAAAATCTCTGATGGGACTTATTTCGAGAAATGGACGGCGATATTTAATTTCGACAAGTTAAACGTTAAGAAAAAGACGAAAAGCACCTCTCCAATCATCCTTTCTTTGTTAAGATTATCTGTTCATTCCTACTAGGCAATATACAGGTATTTAGATAAAAACACTTTGATAAACTGACGATATATGCAATTATGTTTTTCACAAAACATAGCCTAAGTATTAAAATGGTAGGCAATAAGGTAATTAACGTAAAATACAATTTTTGAAGTCATTTGGAGAACAAAAATGGCATCCCTGCCACTTTTATGCTATCTATGACCTACTTGGTTTACACTCAAGTTAAATGTGTGTGAATTTTGAATTTCACCGAGCATTTTTTCATAGTGACACAGCCGCCACATGGTTCTTATCATATTCATTAAACTTTTGTCAGACCTGTACTCAAGACCAGTATATCCTATGAATTTTGTCCGGTCGCGAGATACCGTAAACGCAAGTTCCATGTGCTAAAAATATAAAAAAATCGGTGCGATTTTTGTGCGATTGAGAATTTTACAAGTTTAGATTTGAATGTATAAATATAGTATCAAATTCATCAATCATTTGCATTTTATTCTAACAGCCGTGTGAAAGATTTGTGTTTACGTACTTATGGTAGCTACAAGGTTGCCCAGACATTATTTAAAAACGGTAGAAACTTATTTTTTATGCCCATTGATGAGTCTTGTAAATTTTGTGATGATCTGATGACTCGGTGTGAAGTTAGCACAATGCGAAATTTTCCATAGAATTTCCATTGTCGCCAAAAATACACCAAAATTTCAGCTCGACCAAACTTCGCGATCCGGATAGTAAAATTCATGCACAATGTGAAAACTCTAATAGTGCTTGGAAGACAGTAACTGATATGGTGCTTGAACAGTCTTGGAATATTGCCAAGATGAACCGAAATTATTTGGAAAAGGTTATCGACCTTACGACGTGTCTCAGTCGCCAAAGACGTGCTTTTAGAAGACATGATGAAAGTGATGCCAGTGATAACCGCGTTTTTTTTTTTTGTTATTTCGTTTTTTTCGCGAAGCATGATTCAACTTTTGAAAATAATTTTAAAAACAAGGTTGCGAACTACTGTAGTGGCAAAATATAAAATGGATTAATGAAAATAATCGCTGAAATCGTTCGCGGGGACAATACAGCGAAATAAAAGCTTGCAGATTGATATCCATTATGGCAAACGCAGCAAGGATCCACAGAAGGAACAACTCTCCGTGGTTGTCAGATTTGTTAAAGAGCTTAGCGAAGAAAGGTTCTCAAGCTTTGTAGACTGTTCAGGAGCTAGAAATGCCTCGTATTTAGCAGATATAATTTTGAGCCTGTTAGACAGCTACGGACTTAGTGAATTGCCTGTTGTTGGACAGTCTTATGATGGTGCTAGTGTCATGTCAGGACAAAAAAGTGGTGTACAAATCTAAGGTGAAACACCCTGGAGCCACATTTGTACATTGTCTAGCTCATAAAATTATCCTGGTTGTGATGGACACATTTTTCACAATCGAAACGTTTACATCCTTTTTCAATGCCATCGAATTCCTTTACCTACACTTTTCGAAGCCATCACAACACGAATTGTTGAAGCAGCTTGAGGAGGCAGTTAGTCTAAACACAAGGCGTGGAATGAGAAGTTTAAGCTCGACTCGTTAGTAAATGAGATTTCATAATTGCAAATATGTGATCGATAGCTATGGGACTATGAAAGAGGCTTTAGAGAAAGAAATGAATGAGGGAAAATACAACGACTCAGTTTATTCATTGGGGATCTTTCATTCAATCAGTAATCCTAAATTTGTAGTAAATCTTTTCATCTTTCACTATGTTCTTTTTATAAGGAACATGTTAAGCAAATATTTCCAAACTAAAAATGCAACTCTTAGGGATGGGATAAATCATGTGAATTGAATAGTTGAAATACTACTAAGTGAGCGAGAAATCTCTTATGTAGTTTGGGACAAAATTAAATCATTCGCAGAGAAGCACTGTGTGGATCTCACATTTCCCAGTGGATCACGAAAACGGAAAACAGCGCAAAGCACTAGTTTGAAAGGTTTTGATATTTCATATAGCCTCTGACACGCTGTTAGGGCTACAAAGATATATCTACAAACCAAATGGCTCGAAAAGAGTAAGTTACAGGACTCTTCATCTTGGCTTTTTTGAAATTTGAAGCAAGATATCAATTTCTTCCATGTAGGCTTAATACATTGCAAATTCTTCAAAGATATTTTGAAAGTAAGCTATCCCCTTCTTCAAGTATGAATTGAAATATATTTAGCTTCTAAACAAAAAAATAGTATTATATTTCTAATTATTTCCATTCTATTCCCGTATAATTCATACAAGCTTTCTTTCTTAGTGGTCATTGATAATTCATGTGTAGCTCATACCTACCATTCACATTATAGGCATGTGGTATTCACAGACGTATTCACAGACAAGAAGTTTATTTGATAATGCATTATGCATTAGCAAATAACAAAGAATAAATCAACAAATATATAATGTATTAGTGATTTATATAAGTTGTATGAGCAGTACATGTACAAACAAAAACAAAATCATCGGATGTTTTGAACCTTTCAGTCCCTGGCCCCTGCCAGATTTTAGGCCACGGCCCGCCTATGCATCCATTCCCATAATTTCTCTCCAAATTTGCTCAAGCTCGTCATTTTCGAAATCTGTTTCTACCTTTCTCAAACCAAAGGAAATTCGCAAATGTGTTCATGCACAAAAAAAAGATATCGAGATTTTGCCGACGTAAATCGAAGCTTGGAATCAAAGAATCGAAACGACTTAAATCGAGACGTCGTAAATCGAGGCCTGCCTGTATCTTGAAAGTACTAAAATGTAGATAGAACGTTTATGCGAATCAGGGCAGCATAGTTGAGGATGAATTTTTTGATATCTAGGCACATAAACTTCATTTCCGGAAATATCCTCTATTCGGACTGACACAAACGATAATTTTGTGGAAACACGAGCTCATCGCGAGCGTGCTAGGCTAGTATGGTTTCCATGAATATTCTTTTTTTTTGTAAAGGTTTGCTCCAAGATCCTTCGTGAATATTAATGGTCCTGCAGATTTTGAAAGTCCTCATTTAGCAGCTATTTTTCTCACCGAACGACCTTTTATTCGATCTCTTACGATCTTACGATTCTTTTCTTATAACGTTCCATTGTGTTTTATAGAATTACCTGCTTTATCTCTTCCTTTCTTAGATCCCGAAAATTTCATAAGATTTTATTCTTTTAATAAAGTTTTTAACAATTTGTTCACGTACGGACTTCTTCCCACTCCTCTATCTAAATAAGACTATCTAAATAAGACTAATGCAAATTGTATTATTTGCTGATTTATTGAAGTTTGTGTTTCATATTTAAACAGTATATAGCTTTTGTATTCGAATTTATAAGACACCATGTATTTCCAACCTCCAACAAAGAGTAAGCTATTCAGCTAATCTTAAATTGTTACTAATGTTCGAAGAAGAACATTTGTATGAAAATCACTTTGGCAAAAATTCATATTTATATATATATATATATATATATATATATATATATATATATATATATATATATATATATATATATATATATATATATATATGTATATATATATATATACATGTATATATATATATATATATATATATATATATATATATATATATATATATATATATATATATATATATATATATATATATATCATCGAAAATTTCAGTGAAAAAATCTCAAGAACGCGCCCATCCGACTTAACTAAAATTTTCAGGATACATTGATGTATATGCGAAATAGCGCCAGGTCTCACAAAAAGTTAATAATCTTTAACTGTTTGGCGCCGGCGGCCATTTTAGTGGTATCTTGAATATACCTATTTTTCTGTCAGAAAACAACTTTTGCAAAAATAACGTTTATGCAATGAATTCCGAACGTGTTTCAAATGTGAATATGATAATGTTTCTGAAATTTTCAACCCTATGTGTGCGGTAGGAACCTAAAATGAGATTGGAAAAATTTGATAATTTTTGAATTGCGATAACTTTTTACTAGATTATCAGATCATTATGAAACTTACAGGACATATTAATGTTACTAAGTTGCATACTTGATAAAAATACTGGCAACCCTATAGCTACGGCAGGCACTGAAAGTAAAAATATTCACACCATCGAATCTCTTCAAAAATGTCCGTTTCTTCCAATAAAAATAAACTTGTATAGAAATTTTGTGCTTTATCTACACAGTCAAAGTAAAACTTTGGAAATTCCATGTAGGACAAGAACGGTATCCCTTTCCCGATTTACCTATATTTTTAGCATCAAAAACTTCTGTTCACGGAAACTCATGAGCCAATAATCAGATGCAGTTGAAATTTACACAGTACGTTGGATTTAAATAGGACCAGGTCTGGGTTGTAGGCAACTCTGTGCCAGTGGTGCCATCTTGAAAAGTTACAAAGAAAAAAAACTGCTTTTTGCCCTATAAATTCTGATTCAGTCACCAGATTTTCATGAAATTGACTCAGTAGCTGAACCTTTAGTAGAAATTTGGTTGAAAAATTCGATTGGTGCTGCCAGCTATGATAATTTTTGTGTCTTTGGTTTTGAAAATTCGCTCAGGAAAATAAAGCTTTTCGCCCTATAACTTCCAGTGCAGTCATGAAATCAATACGAATTTCATACAGTTAATGGAACCTATTATAGGCATTATTCGGGCCGAATCTGGTTGAGAAGCCACGATAGGGTTGCGAGCTATTGTTGATTTTGTGTTTATTTGCAATATCATTATTAAGCTATTTTATCGTAAAATTTTCATATGGTGATGATTTTGTGGTGACAATAAACAGCAAATATTAAGTTTTCGATTATTTGAAAAATATCGCGGCTGGTAACCCTAAATTTCTAAACTTTGAAATTCATGCCAGTGGTAATATCTGAAACGTTTCCACCATATGAGTTATAATGCATTCTTGAGACCAAAGTAAAACGTGGCGTTTGAAACAGTTTGGCTGTAATAACCAGCTCGTGTGGTAGAATATGCACTCAAAATCTGCACGATTTTTCTACTCTTCTTCGAACATTTGTATTTCTAGCGGTTCAGGTGCGCTAGGGTTTTAAATCTTAAATTGTTTTTCCAAATGAACAGGTATTTTCAATGCGTTAGATTAATTAATTTAAATATCTTCACCCGTATACTGAGCTCTTTTAAAAGCCAAACGTCGTCGAGAATATTTTGATTCAAGCTAGTATTTTTTGCTAGATTTTCCTTTCTCTTTAAATTTGTTCATCTACGATAAACCATTCTTATATCTCAGGTTTATTCGTTTTCATACAAAAAACCATCAGCTGCCAGTCATTGTCAGTCACAGGCGATTTTCATAACGCATTAAAATTTCAATTTAAACGCACACAAGGTTTCAAAGGTTTTCATAAACTGCCAGAAAGAAACAAAGCTCTTTTATTTCTCTGCTTAATGAGACAAGGAAGCCACAAACTGTAATAATCGCTGAACCGAAACCATGTTAAGCAAATTGGAAATTTACAGGCATGTAGCTACATAGTCGCATATTATTATGTGAAGAAACGTACCAATCAACGGAATTTTCGTGAAATGAAAGCACGTAGACATGTACATACATAGCCATATGCGTATCTAATCTACTGAAGCAGGTGATCCGAGAAGTGATGCGAAGTAACTGCCAGAATTATTCCGGAGACTAATTCAAGAACATTGTTGAGGCACTTTGTGTACTTCATGTTCTGTGACCCGGTGAATGAAATGACGCTGAAGATTAAAATGATTATGGATCGTGACAAACGCAAAATACGTGACAACAAATAAAAAAAATTGTTTTGTATTTCCACGTGCATACTCGCACAACTGGAGAGCAATAATAACTGAGCGAACAACAAGTGGATACAATAAGGAGTCATGTATCACCTATGGATATCGGTAAATAAGGATTAAATGTATCTTTCAACCTGGCATCAGATTCTGGTCTAAGGTGGGTTGAGTTTATCGAAGTTTCTTGTAAATTTTCATTTCGCTATTGCACAGCGTTGATATTAAAGCGATTAGATACAAAGAACTGGATTCCACCTTCAAGTTTCCGAAGCGCCGGAAAATTTCAACTAACACTTAAAGTTGTATCTACCATCTACCGTAGTCTGCCATGGCTTGAAAGCTGCATAATTTTAATTTCTTGTCTGAGCTCGCACTTTTTTCTCAAGTTTCCTCTCGCTAGGAGTTTTGAAATTCGCCATACAATTAATCATGATCAAGCATTGTTTTCTGGCAAAATGCCATACTGCGCATACGGTGAAAATTAGACGTCGACCGAGGCCGAGTCGTATAGCAAGTGACAAAGGACGAGATTGTGTCTGAAATTTTATCCAACTTTGCTGTCAGGTCGGCCGGTAGCACCACCTTCCACGCCGATGAAAAATTCTATCAAAATTTTCTTTTCCAATAAGTCACGTCCTGATTATTAGTCAATAGCACCATGCGATTCTTCCGTGAGTTGAGAGAAGGCAATTTGGCTTCGGCTTGTGCGGAGGCGAAGATATTTTTTTTCGATTCGAAGGCGATATACGAACTTAGATGAGATATTAAGCAACGACCTGCCTGGGCAAGGGACTTCATTAGCTTTGACATGCGACTGTTGAGACAGTGATTTAAAATTCATGGCCCGGGGGATGTTTGCTGCAATTTGCCAACAAATTGAATTTATTTGCCTTCTTTTATTTTCGGAAGGTGACGGTAGAATCTCAACATGAGCTTTCAATGAGTATTTGAAAACAATTCAATGATGCTGCTGGTTCTGTAGGATTTGTCATTAGTCAGCTCAATACGAATTTTTTCTCGATTCTTTCTTAAAGTTGATTTTAGCGTTTATATTGATCAATCAACAGTTGCATTCGTCATCTGTTTTAACACCAGTTTTAATATTGTATGATATTCTGAGCTCTGACAGTATACAACAGTACAAATGAATAAAGTTTGTCACAAAATAATGAAACATTTTCACTTATCCATGACCCTTAACGGCATAGCTGTAAAAATGAAGATGAGCGAAAGGAAAACGTCAAAAAATTGATGGCACACGGTTGCTCTCGCTTCAGCCCCAGCTTTTTTCAACTGTTTGAACTGTGTACGCAAGTAACAAGGCAATCGACACGAAAATGTTAGAAAAACTTGGAAGTTTATTTGAATAGTGCGAGTTTTACAATACTGGCAACTAGCAATGGTTTTTGGGATATCAACTCGAATGAACTTTGGGTAAAACCCATAGCGTAGAAAACCGTTAATTTTTAAAACCGTTGATTTTTTTATAAAGCGTGGTTCGATGTTGCAATGAACACTAACTCAAGCAATTTGTTTGACCATTTTAACCACTTGATTGTGATTTTCAAGCTGCAGCAATTCGGAATTGCAAGATATCTACTAAGATGGCTTAGCTCTTATCTCCACAACCGCTCACAACATGTGAAATTCCTAGGGCTTATCTCAAGGTAGCCATCTTGACCCTCTCATTTTGAGAATTTTTATGTCATACTTTTCGGAGGATTTATCCTTTCATAAAGTCCATAAAAGCGACGTAATAATTTTTTATACTACTAAGTTGCCATCAGATGCCAACTTTTTTCAAATAAAACTAATTTCCCAGGAGCATTGGTGCTGCGTGAACAACCTTCCTCTCAATATCGCACAATGTCATGTGATTAGCTTTTCTGGGAAAAATACACTTGTAGATTATATGTACCTCCTAAGTAAAGCACACAGCAAAGGTTGGCCACAGATTAAGCATCCATAATCAAGGATCGGCCTAGCTATCGTCAGGTAGATAAAGTGTGTTAAATCAGGACTTAGACCAAATGTTTTACCCAGAACTCTCTTACTGGTGTAAATCGCGTTGCTTGCCCGCTTGACAATCTCTTTTAAATTCACCTGCCATGTGAGCTTACTGTCCAGAATAAGACCCAAGCTCTTAGTTCGTGACTTAAGACTTTACCTGGCACTGCCCAGCCTGATTGGGTGTGATTCAGGAGCTTTGTACTTTCTTGTGAAGAGTAAAATATTGTTCTTATTGGAGTTGAACCAGTCCCGGAAACCTTCCCGAGACTAAGATCGGAATGTCATCACCAAAGGCCACAACTGTGAGACCCTTGCTTTCCAATCTTTCCAAAATTGAATTTTTAGTCAGGTTCCAGAAGAGAAGGGATAGAACCCCTTGCGGTGTGCCCATGTGGACCTTCCTTGCAACTTGCGCCCCCGCCAACTCCGCTGAAATGAGCCTTGGCTTAAGTTTCACATCTTTGCTTATCCAGCTACAAATAGTGAAATGGGTGAACGCTCTCCATAATGGCTGCTGTATGCACATTATTGGTTTATTATTTGTTTAATTTTTTGTTTATTTTATTTTAAGTGTGCGTTTTCTATTTCAAGGACTACCCTTTGGAATGCCGTTTGAATGGATTTCTCTTTAACGTACGCGTTTTGGGCTGTCGATAGAGCCTGATTTCCACGTCTTTGTTGGATATGGAGATCTAGTAATCATTCAAAAAAGAAAGAAGTCAGGCTAATTGGTCTGTAGTCCTTTGGCTACGTATGGCTAACTTCATCTGCCTTGGGTATGAATTCAACCTTAGCGGTCCTCCAGGCTACAGGTACGTAGCTTAGCACTAGGCAGCCTTTGTAAATTTGTGTGGAACTGGAAACGGTGAGCATACCTGTCTTTTGAAGCATGGCCAGTGAAACTCCATCCAGATTTGGGGACTTGGATGGCTTTAAAGTATCGATTGCCCAGACTAGCCTCTGTTTGGTGATAACTTCCGCAATGCCTTCGATGTCATGCAGGTTGGGCGCCTGCCCACCTGTGAAAGGTCTGAAGTCATCCAGATAGTCCGCGAAGTGATTTTCTACGAGGATCTTCAGCATTTCCCAGCTGTTGCTTGTCTACTTTCCTTCCGGCTTACAGAACAGCCCAATCATGAACAGACGTTTAGTCAACAGATTTCTGAGCCTCACCGTTTTCGAGGTTTATTTGAATTCTACCGCACAACTATTTCCAGGAGATCCATCTAGCTTTCCTTGTTTCCAATTTATAGAGCCTAAAAACATCCTTGTGTTCGTCCCAGCATTGCCTAATCCTAAAAATAGCAAACAAAAATTTGCATTTTTTTTTGCAATTTGCATTTCATCTGCATTGCCTCTAAAAGTACCATTACGCACAATATGAACGAAACCCAAAACCGACTTTTTCCACTGTCCGCTTCATGTGAAATGCCCCATCATTCAACTAACCAGTGTATCAGCCAAGTTATGAGTGGTCAACTGAATTAACACTACATAATTTAATTCACAATTCTTTTTCCACATGAAATAATAAAGTGCAAAGTAAAGAGCATTGTCCTTTATTCATCAGCAACACAAAATCCGGAGCGCTCCATAAGCAGCCGATTTTAGTAATCTTTCATTACACCAACGCCTAACTCATTTTAATATGCAATAAACATTTCACGCATTTTCCATAATCCTCCCAAACATCAGCAGTGGAACTATCAGTTAATCGCTTTCGAAGAACTGAAGACGTTATATCAAGAGCCTGCTAATCCACCTGAGAGCCATCTACTCTGCTATTGTCCTGCTTGAGACATGAGCTCTGCATCTGAGATAGTGATTTAAATTTTCATTAAGCCCTTGTTAAATTCGTAATTAATTACAATCTAGTTCTCGCATTTGAGTTTCCAGCTTTGAATGCGACGAATGAGCTTTAACCCGAACAACAGTTTCTAGGCTAGGCTGGGCAATGCTCATTTTCCCAAAAGACACTTATAATTCACGTGTCCGGGAAACTTTGACATCGCCGTCGAGCGTAGTCGGGCTGCACCCCTGGGAAACTTGTCAAATGTTGTCGAGCATATTTTTGTGTCACGGAGAAATTCGTTGTGCGTTGTGTCCGTTTCCAATCTCTATATACATAGAACGAATGAAGTTAGTGCTGACAAGTGAAAAATTGAAAGACAGTTCATGTTGCACAGGTATGATGATTTTGCCTCTGGTATAGTCAAACAACAGACTCTTTTATAATTTCATTAGCATTGTTGCTCGTAGTACATTCTTCCGCTTTGAACTTTCTCCGCGGAATAGGAGCGCCGGGAAAAGTATAAAGCTGGAGGAAAACATTTTGTTGATGCAAATGCCATGACAGGTCTTTTTCATTAAGTAGATTCGCCGAATGAGTTAATATCTCAGAGGGGACTTTGGCTATGCTTAACTGACTTTCGTTGCTTAAGCACATAAACGAGACCATCATTTCTGCAGCAATTAGAAGTTACCCTGAAATGAAAATGAATAACCAAGCAAGCAATGCTTTTACTGAAATTTATTGTAAATTCGAATTTGAAAAAAAAATAGTTTCTTTTATTGCTTCAATCCGAAGAGACTTATTTTTGTAACAATGATCTAATTTTGCTTACTGGCATAATGCCATAGAACCTTACTTTGCGTAATCCATTGCAGTGTATTCACAGGTAGCTTTTAAATTCAACTTATGTCAGAGTTAACATGTACGAGCTTTTGGTTGATGCTGAAACATTTTAAAATGCATAGAAAAA
Source organism: Nemotelus nigrinus (assembly GCA_947369275.1). Classification (NCBI taxonomy): domain Eukaryota; kingdom Metazoa; phylum Arthropoda; class Insecta; order Diptera; family Stratiomyidae; genus Nemotelus; species Nemotelus nigrinus. The sequence continues at coordinate 70,286,621 of OX376374.1, forward strand.
TCTTTGCAATGTGTATCTATCCATGTACGTCAGAGCCTATTATAGCGAGGGAAAAAACTTGAGCAATGCACCAATTCCGACATTGCTTTCTTCTGATGCGCTTTGTCACTAGACTGGAAAAAATCCTCTACCGAACAACAATAGTCACGAGAGAGGACAATGTACCAAATATTGCAATCTCATTTCATAAACATTGTTGTCTAATATTTTGTGTTGCCTCTTGTCTGCGTCGCAATGCAGGTCGCAAGAGTATTGGAGAATGATTTCAATGTCTATCAAACAATGCAAGCTCTCTGGGCAACGAGGACAATAAGCCAAGATTTCACTTCTGGCTACAAGTGGTCTATGCTGGTAATAATTCCTGCAAAGACGAAATAAAGTATCATCTCTCTTCGACCACAGTGCCGCGGGCTCAACGTTTGTACACTTTCGTAGACATTAACCTCGTACATGATGCAATCAAGCGTGCAGGCACATCTAGCATTTAACCTTTTCTGTGCTACGCTCCTTGCTGAGGCTGACATGGTGGCACAACAAACACAGTTTTTCGTTGCCACAGGACTTCGTTCGAGCGGCTAAGTCTATAAGCACCAAGGATCTGCTAGATTAAGTTGTTGCCAGGCGAACGCGGCGTATGACCCACAATTCGGCAAACTCAATTGTTGTGCCGGATGAGCGTTGGGTCGCATATGCATTTGTTTGTGCACGTATTCCATATTTAGCACCAACGAGTGGCAAACAAAAATCAACAGGCCGCCGAGCTCAAATAGCACAGCAGTGCGAAAATTTCTTTTAAACATGGTATACCATATAACTTGAACACGGCATTTTTCTTCAAACTGAATGTGGGTTCTAGGGCGACTATAGTTTTTTGTGTTGTGTTTAATTGAAAGAAATATGGCATTTTGTTGCAGTCGTTGAGCGAAAAAATTCTTGTTAAGGTTTACTCCATTTCAAGATACCAGGTCTATCGTTTTTGTCGTATCCATACCCCGTAAGCACCTTGCACATGGTTTTTGAACAAAACATATTAAAATGCATATTGTATTAAAATGAAACAAATAATAAGAGAGCTCTGAAAATATACTCATGTACAGAAAAAGTAATCAATAATTAATGATAGCAGGTGAAGCTATTTTTTTATGACTATGTGGTGATTTAATTTAATTTTATGAGCCGATTTAATAAATGATTTTCAAAGAAAAGCAGAGAAAATATGTAAATTTTGATCTTAGTTTTATATGGCTGTTCTAAGGGCGTTTAACAACGCAAGACGACCCGGAAACGTTGAAGACTGGGATCGATACAAGCACAAGTTACCACTCTTCAAAAAGAAGATTAGACGAGCCAAGCGTGACTCATGGAGGGAATTCTGTGAGAATATTGAAAGAAGTACTGAAACTGCTAGAATAAGGACGGTCCTAGGCGTAACTCCCGACGTACCCACGTTTCTGCGAAAGGAAAACGGGGATTGAGTGGGGGCCCCGAAAGAATTTCTGGACATGTTACTGGAAGCTCCCTTTCCGGAATCGGCATACACGGCACCGCGTGGCTACCAATTTCGAGTAACCCATTGGCTGTCCGAGTGGCTGATCAAGGAAGTAGTAGATGAGGTCAAGATTGATGGGCTACAGGTACATTCCGACCTTACAATGCTACAGTGGTTGATGAGATATCGTCTATCATGCTTCAAAAAGCAGGCAGGGCCATCATCCCCAACATGCAGCGTACCCATTCAATGAACAAAAGCTACGATTGTCTTCGTTCCAAAATCTGGTATGTTGAATCATCATAGCGTCAAGGATTTTAGACCAATTAGTTAAACGTAGTTTCTGCTCAAAACACTTGAGAAGCTTCTTGATCTGCACATTAAGAGCTCGATTGATGTCGCGAGACTCTGTGTTGATCAACACGATCAATCCATCTAGCGTGCAGATCAGTAGAGACGGCATTACATTAAGTAGTCGGAACAATAGAAAAGTCCTTAGAGCAAAAATTAATTCACGTTGGCAGCCTTCTTAGACATTGAAGAGGCCTTCAATAATGTCATTACTGCGGGTGTCATCGATGTTTTGGTTCGATATGGAATGGATAAAATTTTGGAAAATTGAAGCCACTTTTATTGAGGTCAAAGCGAAAAAAATAGTTGGAACCGCAACATCACTCTTTTCTGGATCTTGACAGTCAACGAAATACTGGAGAATGTAAGGGCCATTGGCTTTGAGATGGTGGCGTATGCCGATGACAGTGTGGTATTTGTGAAGAGTGCATTCCTATAAACTTTGACGGGCCTTATGCAATCGGCGCTCGACCGTATTCAAATCTGGGCAACAAAACCCGGGCTAAGGGGAAACACGACAAAAAACGAACTTGTACTTTTCGCAAGAAAATACATGGTGCCGGCTATTTTCACATCTAGCCTCAGCGAAATAACATTGAAACTTGCTGATAGTCTTAAATATTTAGGCCTTATAGTAGACCGGAAACTGAGCTGCAAGACTAATAAGAAACACAAAATAGGTAAGGCCCGCACAGCACTTTTTGCGTGCCGATCTGCCTACGCCAATACATGAGGTCTTAAGCCTAGAGCGGCCTACTACATATTCACATGTGTGGTGAGGCCGATTTTCGTGTATGGACCGATCGTGTGTTGGAAGGCAGCGGAGAGTAAAACCACCATCAAGGAGCTAGCAAGACTGCAAAGCTAAGTTTGCATATGTATTACGGGTGCTTTAAGAACCGCCCCAATGGCTGAGTTACAAATGGTCCTGGGATTTATGCCTCTGGATCGATTCATGTTTAGAAGCGCAAGCTTAGTGACAATACGGGCTAAAAGTTCTGGCATGTGGAACGATTCAAAACAGTGGAGACAAAGCGGTATTCTTACAGAATACCGCAAAAGATTTGGACTCGTTGCAGAAGGCACGGACCATATATGTAAGCAAAATAATACATCTTGGCAGGAACTTCCAGATCAAGATACCTACAAAAACAGACTGGAAAAAAGGGAGTTACCACCACTGGTGGCGTCTGGATTTACACGGATGGGACAAAAACGGACACAGGAGTTGGCTCGGACGTTTTTTCTACAGATTTGAGCTTCAACCTGTGGTGTAGACTGTCGGATCATGCTACTGTCTTGCAGTTTGAAGTATATGCTATACGCATATTTGAGTCCATTAGCAGAAGGTCAACCAAAACCAACGACGATTTGCGTCAACAGCAGAGCAGCCATTCCCGCTCTTGTGTTTAACAGATGTTCTTCAAAAACTGCTAACGCTTGCAGAATGGCTCTCAATGAAAAGACAAGGCATATTACTGTCTGGATTATGTAGATGGCAAGGCAACGTGAGGTCAAAGGTAATGAAATAGCCGATGAATTGGCGAAGAAAGGGTCAGGAGCTAGTTATAGCCCCCGCATCCCTGTACCACGATCAATTACTGACATCACAAATAAACTAGATGCTGCCATATGAGCTAAAGTAAAGTCCGAACGGGAAAACAGGATGAACTGTAGGGTCACCAGAATATTTCAGCCATCACCTGATTTAAGCAAAAGCAGGAAACTGCTCAAGCTCAGCAGAAGCTGCTTGAGAGCGACAGTTGGCTTGTTCATAAGGCACTGCCTCACCGCATCTCATGCGAACAAAATAAAGCTGACATTCAGCAATTTATGAAAGAGGTGCGAAACGGAACAGGACATTATCGAGCACACTGTCTGTGATTGCCCAAGTTTAAATAATGAACGCCTCAAAATTTCTATTTCTTACCACTTTCAAGAGCTAGCATAGGTGGCTAGTACCATCACTTTGAGTCAGCTGATTCAGTTTGACGAGGCAGTCACTTGGCAGCTCTAACAAGCTAGCGGACGGTGGAAAATGGGCTGAAACTGGCAATTGAATGCAAGCTGAGTCCCGGCAACTCTTTTTACTAACCAAGCTGAATTCTTGCTCGAATTAACGCGGACTGACTGAAAATGGCTAGTCAGCATCATTACTGGTCACTATTTTATAGCAGCATATGTATACTGCCCGGCACTGTGGAAAGCCAGACAGCGCTGCTTCTGTGAACCCTAGCTGGTGGATCTCTTGCTCATTGCGAAGCGAAAGCTGAACGATATCGTTCAGTTCGCGAAAAAGTCCGGGGCCTTCAATGGCCGCTTTGACTGAACTTTCTTTCTCCTGGTCATATCTGGTATCACTATGGACCAAAAAGGTCTGTGTGTTTCTTTGTGCAAGCCATTTTAACCTAACCTAACCTGACAACAACTCAACAAAGTTCAGTGCATTTGCAACAAAGTGGACAATTTAACAAAAGACTTAAAGAATCTAACGATAAAGAAGGAAATTAGGAAGGGCCTGGCTGTAATAAGCCGTTAGGTTAGGTTAGGTTAACGTGGCTGCCGATCTTCAGAGGCCTGACGACCAGCACACATAGGCACAGGAGAGGCCCGTTGTGATACCACAATATTTTAGTGACCCTCTTCTACTCACTAAAGTCCGGAAACCATTTGCTTCCTTTGAGAAACCGGACTATCGCCTTTAAATTGACCGGGGACAGTTCCGTCAGGTTTGAGAGAAAGGGTGCACCAAGTGCCGCCAGTCTTCTCCTTGCCAAAGCCGGACACTGGCACATGAGGTGAAGGACGGTTTCCTCCTCATCCTCAGAGCCACAGCTCCGACAGAAGTCATTAAACTCTACGCCCAAACGTTGCGCATGCCGTCCTATAAGGCAGTGGCCCGTTAGAACGCCCACAGTGCAACGAAGGGCGCTTCGAGTTAAGCCTAAAAGCTGCCTGGTGCGATGCGCATCCATGGATACCCAGGACTGCCTTCTTATCACACAGGAAGATTCATCTGCCCAGGACTTCTTAGCGTCCTCAAGATATTTTTGCCTTATGGCCAGTTTGACCGATGTCATCGGTATACCTATTGAAAAGGAGCAAGAGACCTCGGGTAGCAAAGTTCCAAGCCTTGCTAGCTCATCGGCCTCACAGTTGCCCTGAAAACCCCTATGTCCAGGTACCCAAATCAATTGAACAACCGAATGTCTCGACATCTCCCTAAGAGATGTACGGCATTCAGCAACAATCTTGGATATTGTACAAGGACCAGCAAGAGACATAATAGCCGCTTGGCTATCTGTGAAAATACCAATATTGACCCCGAATATTCGATTACACAGAAGCCAGTCGACTGCCTGATAAATAGCCACTACCTCCGCCTGAAAGACACTACAGTGGTCTGGTAGACGGAGGGACAGCTTGAGATTCAGCTCATCTGAGTATACACCACTCCCAACTCTATTGTTTAGCTTTGAGCCGTCAGTGTACACATGGATAAGCCCATTATCAAGGGTGATACCATCACACCATTCCTCCCTGCATGGAATGCGAGTTGTAAACTCCAAATCCAGTATGCATTGTGGGGCGATGTAGTCAACAACCGCTGGTGCGGGTACTCCCTCGGCCAAGATCCTCGCATGCCCGAACTCTGTCCTATTCCATGCTAAGATACAATTTAGTCTCACAGCTGCAAGATTAGCTTGCTGTGAGATCAGTAGGTTGGTTGGCAGCCAATGCAGCAGCACAAACAGTGCCTTAGTAGGGGTGGAGCGGAGCGCTCCAGTTACGAGTAGAGCAGCGATTCTCCGCACTTTTTCAAGCTGCCGTTTGCAGGTAGCCTTAAGAGCAGCCTGCCACCAGAACGCCACCCCAAACAAAAGAACCGGTTCCACCACAGCAGTGTAAAGCCAAGCAACAGTACGAGGCTGCAATCCCCAACTCGCCCCTATGGCCCTTTTGCAGCAGTAAAGTGCGTTGAAAGCCTTCCGAGCTCTTTCTGCCACATTGTACGTCCATAGTAACTTCGAGTCAAGGATCAGCCCTAAGTATTTGACCTTCTGGCTCAAGTTAATGGAGACCCCATTCAATTTGGGTAACTCAAAATCAGGAACTTTGTACCTCCTTGTAAACAGCACTAGTTCCGTTTTATTAGGATTCACATTCAAGCCGCACTCACGACTCCAACGCGAAATTATGTCAAGAGAGTGATTTATCCTCTCCGATAGCGTTGATAAATACTTTCCCGACACTGAAACAGCTATGTCGTCTGCATAAGCAATCACTTTGCAGCCGGCACGGTCCAGCTTTCTTAGAAGAGTATTCACCGTGATGTTCCACAGCAGGGGAGAGAGAACTCCACCCTGAGGTGTGCCCGTGCTGACTCCTCGTCTTACGCTGGCATTACCCAGCGTAGAGATTACAACTCGACTTTTGAGAAGCTGCACAATAAAAGCAATCAGCCGTTCATCCACATGCATCACCGAGAGAGCCTCAACAATTGCGTTAGAATTAACGTTGTTGAAGGCCCCCTCGATGTCCAGGAAGACAGCAAGCGTATATTCCTTTAGAGCAAGAGATTTCTCAACTTGCTCAATAAGGACGTGAAGAGCAGTCTCCACAGACTTGCCTTTAGTATAGGCGTGCTGTGACTGCGAGATCAACATAGGATCGATTGATCGTTTAATATGGTAATCAATGATCCTTTCCAAAATCTTAAGCAGGACTGAGTTAAGACTTATTGGACGATAGTCCTTTGGCTTAACATGAGAGACTTTTCCTGCTTTCGGAATAAACACAACTCTAGTTTCCCGCCAGCTGGTGGGAACATACGAGAAGCGTAGGCAAGCGTTATAAATCTCCCTGAGCCATGGTAGCGATACTTCTATGGACTGCTGAACGTCAGCCGCAAGCACGCCATCAGGGCCCGGGGATTTAAACGGCTCAAAGGAGTTAATAGCCCACCTCAGCTGAGAGTTTGATATTCTGAAAGGTGGCTCTTTACCGTAATTTAGTTCCGTTTGGTGCACTGTCCCTATAGGGCAATAATTACCCGGGAAATGTGCGTCCATAAGAACGTTTAGAGTATCTGCACTCGAACTAGTCCAAATGCCCTCAGGGTTTATTATGCACCCCATAGCCTTTGGTGTCGTGCTTAAGACCTTACGAAGGCGATTTGCCTCGCTGAGACTCTCTACATTTCCACAGAAAGATCTCCATGAGGACCTCTTAGCCTTGCGTATGGCATACTTAAAAGCTTTCAGCTTCGTTTTATACACCGACCAGTCATTAGATCTTTTCGAGCTATTAAACTCCCTCCTACATTCTCTCCGCAGGATACTGATTTCCATACTCCACCAGGGAGGCTTAGGATTGCCTCTGGCCGAGGGTGGCTTACATGCTTCCCTAGACGCGGAGTTGAGAGAACTAGTAAGGGTGTCAACCGCCCGATCCAATTCATGGTAGCAGTCAATGCTCCTAGGAGCAGTTTCCAGTGAGGATCGTACCAGAGACTTAAATAGCTTCCAGTCCGTCCTCTTTCTGTTGATAAAGGCTGCCTGCATAGCAGAGTTATACGATATGTACCTATACGATATGTACCACGTTATACGATATGTACCTATGATCAGAGAATGAGCACTCTTGTAGAACCCTCCAGTCACGGAGAAGATGCGAGTGCCGCCCACTAATCAAAGTAACATCAAGAACCTCCCTGCGGTTTGAGGTAAGGAAGGTTGGTTCATTACCAGTATTGGCAATAAAAAGGTCGTGGGCCAGAATGAAGTCAAAAAGTTCCTCACCTCGGCCATTAGTGTTGGAGCTACCCCATACTTCATTATGAGCGTTGGCGTCAGTCCCCAGAATAAGAGGCACACCAATCTTTGTGGCTTCAGCCACAACACCCTTGACAATGTCGCAAGGTGGGCTATCGCCATGATCGTGTGCCATGTAGCAAGAAACAAACCAGTATGGTCTCTGGTCGATTTCCACTGCAACAGCCATGTTATCCCTGTCACTGAAATTGTGTAGTACAATGACGTCTATGGAAGCCGTACATGGAAGACATTTTATCTCAGAATCAAAGATAACGCCTAGATCCTTGAAACTATCTAAAGCAATGCGCAGGTATTGAAAATTAACTAACGAAATCTGAAGGAGGAGGTAAGTGTCATTTGATGACACTTGGTAGTATTCAGAATAAGAAAATTAGCGGAAAAACACAAGTATTCTTGCTTCTTTTTGTTAAATCTTCAATAAAATATAAACAACTTATTCGGAAACATTCTGCTTTACTGTAAGATACTATTATTTACATGTATAAAAGCCCCTTTCTTTCGAAAATGACCAGCGAATACAGGAGCAGAAATCCTTTAAAAGAATTTACTCCTCGAACAGTATGAAATTTAGTATAGGTCATATAGTAGATCAGTGTTAGAGGCATAGAAGCTGAAAAGACGGCAGAGGCGTGTCAATTGTCAAATGCTCAAGGTCTACATTTTTGCATATAGCTTACATATAGCTTTATAATAATAGTCTTTATTTCATGTTCATAAACTTATAGCTATAATAAATTCAAACAAAATCCTCCGAACTTAAATTACGTTTATATTTAAAGAAAATTTAAAGAAAGAAATAAAATAAAACAGAAATACAACTAACTTGATATTTTATATTTTAAATGGTGCTGAAGAAGATGCAGATGAAATACGAAGCATTGAGTTGCTTTACGCAAGAGTCGAATGCCCGTTAATAAGACAGAAAAAAACATGAATCGTCAATTTATGGTGGTGGACTCATAAATTTAACTAAGATATAGAAGACCGTAGATAGAGAAAAATAGCAAAAAATAATATTGAAAACAAATGCAAAAGTTATATTAAGGGATTCAACAGTTTTTCAACGCCCAAGTGACCAATACAAAAGAACCAAGATTTGATTTTTGTCGAAAACGTTATCTTTCTTGTCTCGCCTCTAATATTTGGTGGCAAAAGGTTAAATAGACGAGTAGCAACAATGCTGTAAAAGCGACTAAAGTGCGATTTATTGCAAATGGGAACTATCACTAAATTTCTAGTGCTAACCCGTAGATTACCTGAATCATAAACTCTTGGTGTTTGATAACCTGAGTTCTCGAAGAAAATTCTTAGAACCGAAAAAAAAATACCAATGCCTTAATGGAAGTGTACCTAGTGCTTGAAATAGATTAAAACTTGGCGTTCTGCGGTGAAATTTGAAAATAATTCCAACGGCATGTTTTTGTTTTACAATCAATGGTTCCAGTTTATTAAAATTTGTACCTCCCCAGCAGCTTAATCCATATTGTAGTTTAGACAAAAACAGACCGTTGTAAACTAGTTTTAAAACTGAAAAGGGACAATATTGGCTTAAGTGATACAATTGTCTGACCAAATTGTTAAAATATGCTTTCAGGTACACGGTGTGATCTCTTCAATTTAATTTGGTGTCAATTAACACTTCCAGATACTTAAAACTATCAACTCTTTCAATATCAAATCAGTATGGAGAACAACTCGCATTTTGGTCAAAAGAATAAAAAACCTCATCTTCAGCTCTCATTGGTGAAAAAAGATATTTTAACATAAGCAGGTTGGGGCGTGGAAAGTCAAAATCAAATCAACAAAAACTGATCTCACTAGGTTAAATATCGTACATTTTGTCTTGTCACTCAGCCTTAGTTTATGGACACTGAACCAATATCTTAATATTTCAAGGTCGTGGCTCATTTCGACATACGAGTATGTTTCAAAGTAATTGAAACTGGAGTAGGACAGAACAGAGTCATCTGTAAAAGCTGTAATTTTCCCATAAAAGTTTTCAGAAAATAATGAATTTATAAATAATACTGGGGACAGGACCGAGCCTTGAGGAACTCCAATATTTAGAGTCGTTGCAGAACTCAAGATGTCATTTATTTTAACTTTCTGTTACGATCGCAAAGAAAGGAATGAAACCAATCCAAAATATTATCCCTTATTCCTGCACTATAAAGTTTTTGCAGTAGGATGGAATGATCGACCAGATCGAAAGCTTTAGTAATATCAATAAATAATGCTGCGGGAATTTTGGACTCGTTTATTGCACTATAAATTTCGTGACAGAATTTTAGAAAGGCACCTTCTGTGGATTTTTCTGACGCAAAACCAAACTGACAGTCGTTAAAAAACTTAATTTTATTTAAAAACGTCACTATCCTGCGTTTGACATCTTTTTCAATAATTTTTGAAAAAACAGATAGCAGAATTATGAGTCTATAGTTGCCTAAACTAGTTTCATCACCTTTTTTAGATACAGGTACTACAACCGTCAGTTTTAGTGCGTTCGGGAAAACCTCCCTCTGGATACTAAAATTGAATAAGAAGCACAGAATATCGGAAATTTGGAAAACAATTTGTTTTAAAATTTTGCTGGATATTCTATCATAAGAAGATGAAGCTGACGACTTTAGTGACATAATGATTTTGTAAATTTCCGAAAATGAAAAATCCTCAAAAAATAGGCTACTCAACGAGGAGAATTCCCGGCTGGAGAAAACATTAACAGAAGATGGACTTAAAACTAAAGAGTTGTCGAAATTGAAATTATTTGCAACAGACGAAAAGTAATCGTTAAATAAATTAGCAGCATCTAGAGGATCAGAAACAATGGAATCATTGACAGTTATGCTGGAGATATTATCTTTTTTGTTTTTACTTAGAATTTTATTTACGATTTCCCATTCTGTTTTTACATTCCCTAAATTTGAGGCAAGTTTGCTGTTGAAACAATTTGCTTTACAAGCAGCGATATCAAGATTGATTTCGCGATAAAGTCTTTTATAATATATTTGAAGCCTTGTATTATGTGGGTGTTTTTTAACTTTAGAGCTTAGTAGGTTTTTTTTCTTGATTTTCTTAAGAAGCATAAAATTCATCCACGGCTTTAGTGGTTTAAATAGTAATTTGAAATGTGACGCTCTAGGAGCGTCTAGGAGCAAAGAAAGCGGTCAAAGGCTGTAGAGGGATTATCAGCCAAATATATCTCATGATCTAAAACTGTTTTCAGAGATTGAAAGTCAATGCTTTGACATGGAATGTAATTATGTCCAACTGGTCCATTTTTGTTACAAGTATGCTGAATTAAAATTAAACTATGATCCGTAATATGCAGATTATGTACCGCGGACTTGTAAAAAATAGTGTTGTTTTTATGCAGCCTCAGATAAATATGGTCTAGACAAGATTTTGAAGCATTCAATTCACGAGTGGGCTCAGTAATTAAATATTCGAAACCGTAGGACGCCAGATTTGAGATTAAGTAGTCAAATTCCGAACTATTTGATAAAATATTGATATTGAAATCTCCTAGGAGTATTACATTTTTACTAGTTATTGATTCTAAAAAATTTGAAAACTCATCGGTAAAAACACCAGACCTAAATTTATGAAGTCTGTAGACACAGATGAAAACATATGTGGAACCAGCAACTACACAGTTTAGTGATATTAGATCGCATGAGGTTAATCTGAAATTGTGAATATCACACTTTAGGTCATTCTTAAAAAATACAGCTACGCCTCCAGCAGAGTACGAATCATTACACGTAGCGGAAAAATTATAGCCAAGGATATGAAAGTCAGATATTTCGGAGTTGTATATCCAAATTTCAGATAAAAAGATTAAATCAGGAATATGATCCAAACTAGCGATATGTGACACAAAATGATCAACATTTTTTCGCAAGCTTCTAATGTTTTGATGAGCGGCTGAGAAGTTTGCGTTGATATCACCGTATGGGTGCCCAACACATAGGCAGTTGAAAGAGTTAGAGTCAGAAAAGGAAGAAGAACTGGCAGTATCAAATAATGACATAGTAAATGAATATTTAAATGTTTAATTTATCTTTACGACTCCTTACTATAATTGGAGAATCTCCTTCTTTTTTTCTGACTAGAATGATTGAATCCTTATTTCTCGTTATCTTTATTTCTCCTCCTCGCAAAACCCAAATTCAACAAACAGAGTCTGTTGAATCTAGAGTTTATTAATACGAAATGCTACGACGCAGAGAATAACATCGAAAAACTGAAATAAATATGCTTTTCTTTTAAAAAAAAAATGGGATTTTCTTAACTAGTCAGCATTTTTAAACTTTCATTATTTGCCAATATTTCGTCAATATTTTGACTCCGACCAGTTCATTTCAAAATCAATTTGACATTACCCCCTTCACTCCCAGTAAACGATCGAAAAACTGTCTATTCATAAGTTAAACCAACATACTCTCATAGATTTTTCATCGAGGTACTTGATTTTGCGGTTTAAATTCCGCAATCGATTTAACGTAATGGACTTCCAAATCGATGTAGACTCATTAACATCCATGCATTACGGAGCTGTCAACAACAACTAACAGGGTGTCAGGAAATCCTGAAAACTAATTGCCTCTAATATAACGCTTAGGCACTTTACTTTCGAGCGTAGATTGCAATCCGTTCGGTAAATGTATGCACGGAGCAAACTTAGAATCGAGCTGTGACGGCCGTAGTAGAACTTAAAGATCTTCGTTAAAGTCTACTTACATAGCTAATAATTGAGTTATGAGCTCATGCAAATGACAGGGTAAGCCACACGCTCACTTCGCATAATTCTCGTCATCATTGTCCGCGGGATCTTGGTAAGATCTACGATGACTGGCAATATTGGCATATTGCATTCCAAGCCCACTTCTAAAGTTTGAAGTAAAATAGCCGGAAATTCGTTAGTACAAGCCCAGTGAACATACATCTCTCGATTCGAAATAAGATGTCTTCGTTTGTTTGAACGCTCGAGCTCTTGAAAGTCCCAAACTGTTTTCGTTCCAGCGTCCATTCTCAGCTAACACGAAAAGAAAATGCATTTGTTTGCAATGCATTTGCAGAGAGAGGTCAAAAGTACTATCTAAACGCCCTTATTCAAATAAACGTTGGAAAACTACCCGTAGCTAACGTTCGTGTCTTTGAACTCTTGCAGCTTGCCTTTCGAACATGATTCCTTCAAAGCTGTTGAAACTTCAACTGACTGGGCAATGGAAAAAGTTAAATGGCTTTCTGTGTAATTCTCTCTACAAGCATTTACACTAACTGCACTTTTAATCGCATGAAAGGAGCTAGTACGTCTCTATAGACACAACAATAACTTCTACGATACAAAGTTATACATGTCTATATGTAAAATGATACATTTGCTGAGTACGTGCATGAATCAAGCCGTATAAACTTTCAGTGTTTTGTAAATGGTGCATATTCTCCTTCGAAAATAGGTCGTTTCAGACTGATTAGCAGAAACGTTTTCCTCTGGACGTCCCGAAGTAATTACAAATGCAGATATCGCATGCATGCATGTGCAATGGATCCTTTCCTCAAAGACTTTGCGACAATCTAGATATTGCATTGTTTTAATCTAGCATAGAGCTAAAATGCGTTATTCCTGACGAAATCATTTATATCGGAAACGGAATTAGCAAACCGTTGAATTTCAGTAGAAAGTATGACAAATCTACTTGGTATAATTGGTGCCTCATCTAGTTTTTGGTGAAATTAATCGTTTGATAAATTAAAATTATTGATGGGGCATTTCATATGAAGCGGACAACGAAAAAAAGTCGAGGCTTGGGATTTCGTTCAAACTGGGCATAAGGGTACTTCTAGAGAATATGCAATTCTTCTTTTCGATGACGTTTAGTTGCCGAGCTATGGGCTTAATTGACAAAATTGATGAAAGGTATTTTTGGAAGCCGAATCTGAGACTCGAAAAAAAATCTAGAAAACATTAATTATAATGATTGGTTTAGGAAATTAACCTTCCTTTTTAGTTTTGAAATTGGATTTGAAATACAATTTTTTTTTCTGTGTAAAACCGGAAGTAAACATATCAACTCGTTATTTGAATAATGTGGACCAGGTTAATTTCGTTTGCTTTTATATCAACTTATTTTATGATAAAAGTTTTAAAATGGGATGGCCAGTAGTTTAGGAGGTAGGTGGATTTCAATACGTACAAGTCGTATGAGACAACTAATGAGTGTGAAATCAAAACATTTGTAGTAAAACTATTATATGTCACTATATCACTTATATATAGAGGATAAAATATTAAAAATTTCTAATGCTAATTTACTTAATGTAAAAAAAATACTTATTTGTGGGAAAATGAATTTATTTCACAATTTTTAAAATTTTACTCTCGTTTCTTAAAATAGTTATTTTTTTTAATTACTGGAGATGTCTCTACGACCAGTTAAAGTAATAGTCATTGCAAGCGTTGAATATTAACTCGAAAAATAACGGGAAATTTGAATTGGCTTGGCGTCAAATATATTATATAGTTTTTCAAATACGAGATGGTGCTACTAATCACATTCTGATATCAATTTTTGTTTTCGAGCCAACTAGCTGTCCCAAGCAAGCTCTCGGTACCACGCTTTATACGACTTTTATGTATTGAAATTCACCTACCTACTAAACTACTAACCATCCCATTCTAAAACTTTTATCATAAAATAAGTACACTTTAAGCTTTATTTTGATATTAAAATGAACAAAATTAACCTGGTCCAAATTATTCAAATAACAAGTTGAAGTGTCTGTTTTCGCGGTCCTCCATGGTATAACCCTTTACATGTACCTCTTTATCAAGACCGCTTATATATTTTACGAAACTTAAATCCCAAAGTAAAAACTCCGATATTTTATTTGCCGTAAAAGTCTTGACTTAAAGTAGTCAGTAAGCCCTCTTAACTTAAACACAAATGACAAATGTAAAGTAAAAGCAAGGAAAGTTAAAACAATTATTTTCATAGTTTGCGTGAGAACACTAATGACAACAGACTTCGAGCTTAGAACTGGCAGCATCCAAGAACTTGGTCGTTGCGAGTTCTAGCTTCCCACGTAAAGATATCCATAAGACCTCCTGAATATGACCTGATGGAGCCACTCGTAGCCAGATAGATCACGCGCTGATAGATCGCCACCACTACTCGAGCCTGATGGCGGTACGAACATATCCAGGTGCCAACTTAGACTCTGACCATTATCTTGGTGGTTTGGTTCTCCGGGCGCGAATTGCTTTGCATAGAAGCATTACATCTGCTAGCGAGGCTCAAATTAACATGGCTGCCTTACTCAGTGAAACTACCAGTAACAACTTTGGTCTTGCATTAGGACTTGCCGTCAAACAGCTTGACGGAGGGAGAGTAAGTCCTGAGGCTAGGATGCGGGGCGTAGATGAAGAGTGGGCATGCCTTAAGAATGTGGTCAATAATACTGCTGACGCCATCTTAGACAGTAGTCCGAAAGATTGGAGTGGCTGGCTAGGCTGCCGCCAATACACAAAGAAGACCTTATGCTGCCGCCACCAAGCATATAACAGGTTCGAAAAGCCATAAGTTGGCTGAAAAAATATGCGATATGTTTACCGACCATTTTCAAGAAGTTTTTTGTACGGTCAGAGGATCACCTAACGTGCCATTTTCTGACATCTGCCTGTCGTCCATCGCTGATAAACTCTATTTGACCAGAGAAGACAATTTAAGGGCCATGAGAGAACATGATATGAAAAAGGGCCTTGAGTCTGACCTACTACCTCCAAGTTACCTAGTTAAGTGTGCAGAACCGATCATATCACCCCTGCATATAATTTTTAATAAATTGATGTCTTGTGGTACATTTCCGCGTTTCTGGAAATCAGCCCATATCACCCCGATTCTTAAAAGTGGTGATGAACGCTCAGTCGAAAATTGAAGAGGCATCGCCATTTTGTCAGCTAAACCTAAGCTGTTTGCAAAAGTTGTTTGTGAAAAATTTACAATCGTTATTGATCCTCTCCTAAACGAGGAACAACATGGCTTCAGAAAAGACCAGTCTACCACCTTCAACCTAATGATAATAGTCTCAAATGTGCTTTGTAATATGGAAAAAGGGCGTCAAATTGATACTATATACACTGACTTCAGTAAAGTTTTTGACCGCGTTGACCATGGCATTTGGAAGCGTTAACTCCAAAAATTTAGCATTTCAGGAAACCTTCTAAACTCGTTGAATTGTTACTTTCGAGATCGAACGCAACATGTTAGATTCCAAGGCCGTCTGTTAGGATTATGTTAGAAACTGATATGAAATTCGGAGCTGAGTCGCGATATATCAAGTGGCTCAATGTGCAACGTCGGCAGAAAATGTAAAGTCAGACCTTCTCGTTGTGAATGGTTTAGTTTACACTTGAGCGGATGTCTACAGAATTCCTAAATGTGCATTTTTGTTGCTACATCCAAGAAGTTGATTTGTCGCGATTTAGTGCTGGGCTAGTTTAGTGGCAGTGAGTAACTCGAACAGACAAGTTCATTTCAAGTTTAATAAAATCTCATTTTGTATCATTATATCTGAAGTTCATTCCAAGTGATAATAAAATCTCATTTTTGTATCATCCTGTTCGTTTAATAAAATCTCATTTTGTAACACCGTCTTTCCAAAAAAATTACCGTCTCATCTAAGGTACCTCAAGGCAGCCACTTAGGGCCGCTTCTGTTCAATGTTTTTGATTCTGATATTTCGGAGGTGTTATCCGACATTGCACCCCTTTTTTATGCAGATGATCTGAAAATATATCACCCTATTCAGTCAGAATCAGATGCAAATTTTTTTCGGCTGAAAAAATGTGGTTTGTCTAGTTTGCATGTGGACTCGTGGCTTGGAAAAAGCTTATTGCACACCGACACTGCGGTACATATTTAAAGCAAAAAAATATAGCTAGTTAATCATTATATATTTTAAGCATCCCGATCACCATAAATGAATTTCTCCAAACATTGTTAGTAATAAAAAAAATAATAATACATAATAAATAATAATAAAAATATAAATAATTAAAAAACAAAGAAAATTTAATGTGCGACACTCTTTTCAAAAGAATTATAAAACGAAAGGATTGAACATATGGGTTGACAGAAAATGATAAATAAAATAGATAAATAATATAAATAAAATAATAAAAAAAATAAAATGATCAATAACCTTCTGATCTGTAATCAAAACGATGTAATAGACATAAGTGAAAACAACTGCATTCCAAATCTACGGAAAAGTTTAAATGCCACCTGTCGAGTCATCAATAATCAACAGCTGCCATCAATCGAGGAAATATCGCTGGGAATCATCTTTCTGAGCCAATATACGGAAGTTATGGAAGTTGAAGGATCTGTACTCAACTTCAACGGAACATTGGTCATAAGATTTCACAACACTACCATCAAAACCGACGGAAGAACATTTGTATCGAATGAGTTTTCCATACTTGAGGTCCCACCAGCAATGCTTCAGCCAACATCAGCAATGCAGAAGCAGAAAGATATCCTTTCGAGCAATAACATGAGTGAAATCTTCATCACAAATTCGAATCTGAAACCTATTTCCACAAAATAACATCTTATTGATCACTTATCGCATCATTTGGTTTAGTCATTCCATTAAATATTTGAAAGCTCGTGAAAAATCTCAAACACAAAACATTATCGTAACAAATTTATCCATTCCAGAAGCAAAACTAGAAGAAAAACCAATTACATCATCTATACCCGATCTTTCTCCAAATTGTATCACAACACCTCAACAATTCAATAACCTGCTCTATTTTTAACGATTGAGGATCAAAGGAGGGAAGCCTTAACACCTGCCACCCACCAACTCATCTTTCCTCACGACCAGACGAAATTTGAAGCAATCTAACCATGTAGGAGCGACAGCAACATGTATTTTGCAATCTTGTACATTTAGAAATGCATCAATTTGAAATGTAGATTAAATTCTAGTTCAGTTGTATTGTAAGCATCGAAGCGATTTAAATAAAAGTTTTTTTTAAAACAGCCTTGTCTTGATTTTATTAACTGGAACTGGAACATGAGATGGAAGATGATTTTCCTCGTCCCTTGAGTCACAGCTCCGATAGAAGTCGTTTTAAATTTCTCATTTATTTATTTATTTATTTATTTACAAATTCAACAAATAAAAATCCAATAACTGAATATAGAAACATGTAAATGTAAAAACATGTGAACGTAAAATACAAAGCAGAAAATAATAATGATAAAAAGAACAAACATCATAAACAAAGTCAAGGTGAAAAAGAATAAATTCAAAATTAAGAAAAATAAGGGAAAAAAAACTATATTGAGTTGGTAGTAAGCAAAACATTGTTGCAAAACAACAGAACAAATCCAACTATGAAATAGATAATGAAAAAGAAAAAAATAAGCATATAAATAGAACAAACAGAATATCGAAAGCCAATTAAAAAAAAATAAAAATTAAAATTCATGTATCATATGAGCAAAATCGAACGACTTTATCCTTTAAAATGGTTTTGAAACGTGACAAGGTCGGTGGCAGAGAACCTAGTCCGAGTGTATTATGCTGCCTATGTATACTAACATCGGTGAAAAGTAGTATGTGTCAGTCCGCGCAAAAGAAACGTTAAATGTTAACGTGGATCTATTTGACCGATCCGTAACACGAACGGAAACCTGGTTGCAGAGGTCAGAAGAGACAAGTTGACGGTGCAATTTGAACAGAAAGCATTCATCGAGAAAAAGTCTGCGAGATTTCAGGGATGATATTTACAGCATGCTAAGTCTCGCACTATACCCACAGTAAGCAAAATTGAATTTGTAAAGAAGAGAGTGGGTCAACCTGCGTTGTACAGATTCAACCGCATCAATCAAATGATCAAAATGTGGACACCAAATTTGACAACAGTATTCGAGGATACTGCGGACAAAGGAGACAAACAAGTGTACACAAGTGGAGACATCTGTAAAATATTTAGAGGGTCTCAGTACAAAACCCGAAAGTCTGGACGCTTTGGAGGCTATGTGCAATATATGATTATCAAATAAAAGTTTAGAGTCAAAAATTACTCCAAGGTCTTTAAAATTTAAAACGAATTCGAGAGAGCCTCAAGAAACGTAATAAGAAAATACTAGTGGGTAAGTTCTACGCGTGAATGACATTTGTCAACATTTTAAAATATTTAAAGTATGATGTTTTGCATTACACCAGTTGGCAAGAGTAAGCAGGTCATTCTGAAGCTGTAAGCAGTCTTCGATTGTATCGATTACCCTGAATATTTTTAGATCGTCTGCATATAGAAGAGAAAAAGAGTTAAGCAGACCTGGGAGATCATTAATGAAAATTAAGAATAAAAAGGGAACCCTGTGGAACACCTGAAGAGGGATAGAAGGGAGTAGACGAACAGGAGTTCACCGTAACAATACAAGTACGCTCATGAATGTAAGAAGAAAACCAGGAAAGCAGTGGACCATGTTAACCATATTTTTCTAATTTCAACAGAAGAAGCTAATGGTTGATAAAGTCAAACGCCTTGGAGAAATCTGTGTAAAGAACATCCACCTGTCTTTGCTGATCAATGGCAGAAGCAACAGTGTTGGTGAACGATAGCAAATTAGTAACAGTAGATTTACTTTTGACAAATCCATGTTGCTCGGTGGCGAGGAAAGGCACAAATAGAGGATAAATTATGTTGTAGACAACTCTTTAAAGTAGTTTACTGAAGCAAGGCAAAAGCGATATAGGGCGGTAATTCGAGATGCAAGCAGGGTCACCGGTTTTAAGTGTAACGAAAATATTGGCAGATTTCCATAAGAAAGGAAAAACACCAGTTGCGATGCTGAGGTTAAATATAATCGACAAAGGTACACAAAAAGTGAAGAAGATAGTGACTTGGCTAGTATGTTAGGAATACCGTCAGAACCACAACTAGAGCTAGAATCAAGACAACTCATTAAGTTCTCAACTTCTAAAGAGTTTCTATGGAAAGAAGAGAGCTCTTTGAGGCTATCACGATACGAAGAAGGAGTTGAACATGTGGAGGAGGAAGACAATATCGAAAAATTCATGACAATATCGAAAAAAAAAACTTAATGGATAGACGAAGCCGAAAAATCATTTTTTTTTAAGGAGTTTGTTTACTACATCAAAGATGTGAAAGGGTTTCTGCTTTCGATGGAACACACTTTGAGTGCAACAATAATGTTTTTATTTGTCTGAACAATACGATAATGTGTATTATAAAATGGTGGAAACTTCTTATCAGCTCCAATAAAATTCACCAATTCAAGACTATTTTTCCGCCAAAACTTTCAGCACAGTTGAAAAACAGGTTATAAATCTGCAATTACAGACATAAAGTGCCTGCTTCCTTAGCAATATAACCAAACGTTTGGAAGCGATTCAAAACTGTGTATGTAACCTTTCGAAAATTTATCCCCTCTTAAATTTTATTCATAATTTTCCAAGCATTAAAATTTTGTTTATATTCCGATACAAACAGTCCGTATGGATATTTCACAATTGGTCGAAGCGAATAACTAGCAAATTTATCATTAAATAATCTGTTCTAGCATACAAAAGCTCATTCGTTTGGACATGTTTGCAAATCTCATCTAATTTGGTGAATCCGAAAGTAAATATCACTCTTATGACACGTTTCGCATGCCACATACACGCCAGTATATCGCATCAGACCCACATACTCGTATGTATATCTGGCTAAGGATGTTTTCACGCGGCAGACAAAACAATGATTGTTTACCATTAATCACTACGGTCGAACAGGTTTGCGATTAATCATGGCCAAAGCGTAATCCAATGATTTGTGGCTCATAAATACAAGAATTCGACATGAAAACAGGAATAGTAGGACTAGCATGGTGAAGGCAGAAAATTAGCAGTTTTTGGTTTCGTGCAGTTTCGTGGTTTCGCTCTTGATTGGCTTTTGGCGTCTGATAAGTAGAACGCTAACCACTAGGTGGTTTGTTTGTCATGCATCGACTCGTCAATTTTCGACTTATATATGTCCTGAATGCGAAAACAGGAAGTATTTTTGTTTGTTGAATTTGAAATAAGTTCCACTTATTCAAAATATAGACCTGATAATTTTAAATCATTAGCAACACAGTAGTTTAGCGAAAAGATACATAGTAACGGGAACGTATAATCGAAAGCATTTGCGTTCGTTTGAAAAATGGCAGCGCATTACAATCAATATCAACTTTAAATGAATATTTTTACATCGTCCGCATATAGAAGAAAAAAAGAGTTTAGCAGACCTGGGAGATCATTAATGAAAATTAAGAATAAAAAGGGAACCCTGTGGAATTTTAGCATTCGTTGTGTATGCATGCTTTTAAGAAAATCAATTGACATAGAAGTCACATGCCGAGGCTGACACCATTTATTTCAACAAAAGCTATATTTTGCCTGACACAGATCTGGAGCCTCCTCTACATCGCACTGTAGTAAATATCAACAATGAGTAGTTGGTCCTGTTGCAGACTGCAGGTTGTTTGCACATGCTATAAACTTGCATTCTATTTGCTTTGAGTTCGAGACTTAGTGCATTCCCGACTTTGTCAACTTTCTGCGCTCGTCGCTTCATGATAGCAAAGTACAAATGGTGAACCAGAACTGCAGCCCCGGGCGATGCTGTAGGACATACTGCACGGTTACGATTTCATATGCCGTTTCGTATTCATATTGATCTGCACACGTATTTTACAAGCGTAATACTCTACTGTCTCCCCCGAGCTACCATGTCTTTTATTTACTTGTAACTGAGCGTTGAAAGTATTTTCATATGCATGCAGGCGCATCCTTCAAACAAAAAATATGCAAAGCGATTCAGCACATGCACTGATTTAATAAAAGCTCTGAAATTCAGCGGAAATAATAATTCATGCAACATCTAAGCAAATGGCGCAAATGCTATTAGGATGAATATTGGAGCCCGGATACGTGGAAAGCATGTCCGTAAAAAATTCGCAGCGCATTTGCACTTGTCGTCAGGAATCATAGTCGCCACTTGAACTAAAGCTTAAAAATCCAAAGGTAAAAACACTCATGACACCAAGACTCACAAAGCACTGTTTGTGGTCTTCTTTCGAAATAACGGAAAACGTAGAAGCAAATACGTTCGCAGGAAACGAAGGAAATCTGAAGCAGAAATTCAATTCGAAACAATATTCCCTAATTTAGACATCCATTTGTGGTATTTTTTTGGAAAAAAACGTGGCAACCAGTCCGCAGACATGCAACTCATTTTATGCGGTCACTTCTGCAACCTATCAGTTGCATGATTTCTGAAACTATTTACGAATTTTATTTCTGAAAAATATATAAATAATTTTGAACGAAATAGTCACGGTGACTTTTGTAGATTTGATTCATACTACATAGATTTACTTCATACGTAAATTAATTCATACGTGGGGCATTTCACGTGAAGCGGACAACGAAAAAAGTCGAGGTTCTGGATTTCGTTCATATTGTGCATAATGCTACTTCCAGAAGATATGAATGTGAATACATAAGTTTTTGTTTCTATGAGGTTTAGTTGCCGAGTTATGGGCTTCTGAATAATTGAAGAAATTGATAATAGGTTTTTTTGGAAGCGGATTCTGAGATCCAAAACAAAATCTAAATAAACATTAAACATATTGATTGGTATAGCAAATTAGCTATTCTTTTTAATTCTGAAATTGGATTTGAAAAACAATTTTTGTTCCTGTGTGGAACCGGAAGTAGACGCTTTAACTCGTAATTTGAATAATTTTTATAACAAAACAAAGCTTAAAGCATACTTATTTTATCATAAAAGTTTGAGAATGGAATGGCCAGTAGCTTAATAGGTAGGTGAATTTCAATACATACAAGTTGCATGGGGCGTGGTACCGAGAGCTTGAACACGGGGCGGAGGAGTAGCTAGAAAAGTAAGCACATGTCAAGCTTCATTCATAGGAAATCTAATGAAGGATTTTAGAATCAGGACAGTCAATAACTGTACAGCAGAAAGAAATGTTGAATTTAAACAACAATAAGCCAATAAACCTACGCTGAACGTATTCTACCGTTTCATTGAGATATTAAAGGCGTTGAAACCACACTTGAGAACAATATTCTACACTGAAAGAAAAATCTTGGTATAATGAACCATTTTCCTTAGTTGTTTTTGCGTCAACTACGGGCTATGGTTAAAACAACCATAAAAAAAATAGTTGATTACTTTTATGCACCATGACGCGTGGTTGATAAACAACGTCCGTGGTGCAAAAAAGTACTGGTTCAGGCGGTAACGATGTATTGGTATATTTTTCTCTAAATGCTTGTATCATTAGAGGAGCATTGATAAGCCATAAACCATAGCAACATAATCCATCCAAGCCTTAAATAGAAACACGACGTGAGACGTGAAATTGAGTTCATATGCATAGCTGCAAGCTGCAGCATCTATGAAAACAATTGAAACTGCTAAACAATTTCTGGCATTGGGACAATCGTATTCGTTTTCGGGACTCCCTGTTTTATAACAGTGATCTGCAAACAGAAGACTTATATTTTGTGAATAGAAGAAGGGAAATATAAAGGCTTCACAGCATAACATGAACATGAATTATATCGAACAGCAAACCGAACACAATTTTGCCATGTAGCATATGAAACTTCTATGATAGAATAGGAGTATGAGTATGAGGAGTATGAAAAATCAACAGTTTGCCTTAGTTGTTTTTGCATCAACTAGGGCTATAGTTAAAACAATCATAAGAAAATTGTTGATTACTTTTATGCACCATGACGCGTGGTTGACAAGCAAAAAAAATTTCATTTGGAGCATGAAAAACATCCAAATGTTGAAACCATTCTACTTTGCGTAGAGTAATTCCAAAGACGTTGCTCACTGAATTACGTTTGTTGAAATCAACTATTGCGAAGTAGTTTAAGTACCATAAAAACAGTTGATAATTCGAAACGTTGAAGTTTTGAGTGAATTGATGAAAATTTTTCTATTTATCAACTAATTTTCGTGGTTATGAAACAATTAAAACAGTTGATTTCATGAACGTTGCGATATTTTTTGTGCAACCAGAACCAACTACTTTTATATCGTTAAATTAACTATATTAACATAATAAAAATAACTATTTTCCGTAGTTCGTTTACCGATTTTGAATGAATCGTTGCAATACTAGTAAAAATAGTTGAACCAACCAAGAGTTTTTCTTTCAGTGTAGGATGCAACGAACAAGTGAAAAGAACAGCTGAAGAGAGGTACAGATGCTAGTGAAAGCAGCGAAATATCTCAAGACCAAACTGGATTAACTGAAGCAGGGGCGGCTCGTCGATGTACGCAAAGGAAGCAGTGCTTCCGTTGCTAAACCACAAAGTTGATTAAGTAACCAATATGTATTATTCAAAAGATTTACAATCAATATTTAACAATCAATGGAATAACATTTATTTTCTTACATTAGGCAAAATTCCATCGCTACTATGAATCTAATGGTTTTATTTTATAACAGTCCAACTACAGAGCTTGCAAGGTAAATTTACAGCGACACAACGAAAACTGAAACGTTTTACTACAAACTACAAGCACTACAAACCATTCAATTCAAAACATACAGTTCATTGAGATATACTATACAGAACACTGCTTAAACTCGTGATTTTCGCATAGATCTACTTAGACGCTTTGCCTAAATGATGCCCACACAAATTTTACAATCAATGTACTCAAATAGCATCGCGGACGCTGGCTCAATTCGCACCGTCTTGGTGGATAGAAAAATGCAAAAAACCCTTGTCCCATGCACCCGCTGAACGACCCGAAAACCTTTGTTAATGAATGAACTTAATACGCTGCAAAAGTATCCGCGTCTCCTGTTTGCCCTCATGATTTATCTGTAGATTCTCTTCTGCTCCTCTTCTTACGAGCCGTTCCCTTAGGAATTGATGCATTTTCTGCTTTGTTCACATATACACATGTATGATACAAGCCATTGTGATGTTCATGTGGGGAGTAGAATAGTAGAAGTTACATTTTTTCGTGTGCAGTTTTCCCCAGATTGGTTTTTTGTGTCTGCTTTGGGTTCGCTTTCGCAAAAGACGTAGTTTTTTGGTTCTGGTGCTTTTGTGATATGACCACTTGATTGCTTTGGACGCCTATGTTGACACTGAAAATTCATCCGCGTCGCTATTATGGTTGTTTCCCGTCATAATGTACGTTACAGAATTTATATTCTTTTCTGCTTCTTTTCTTACGAGTTGTTTCGTACGGTGCAAGTGATTGTGTGTTGATATGGAAAATATGTAGGAGTTAAATTGATTAGTGTGCATTTTTCTCCAGTCCGTTTTTTTGTATTCTTTCTGGGTTTACTTTCGCAAAATGAGTTTCTCGGTTCAGGTGCTTTGGGTTAAATGAGCACTTGATTGCTTTTGCCTATGTCATTTCTATGTTGAATTTCTGAAGTGTTTTCTTTAGCATTTATAATTTACATTAGGTGCGCTTTTTTATGTCTTCTTCGCAAAAAAATGCACCTGTTTATAACAGTTGCGACTTTTGACTTGAATTATTTTGTATTGTCAGTATTGATACTGTCGGTTATATAAAAGGATATATTTTAAAGTAAATTATAACATAAAGCTTGTTTAAGTGAGAGCGTATTGAATAGATTATGTTTCGACTATTTAATATTTACGCGTTTAATATGGATTTTAATGTGCAAAGCCAAAATTGATGAGATTGTGCCATAAAATATTTACTGCGGTAGTCTTTTTCATTGAGGATCTTATTGAGTCTTAGCAACCAAGACCACTAATTTCACTCAGTCAACTGTTTGCAAAATGTAGGGATATTAGGCACTTTAATTGCAAATTATATGAGGAATTTATTTTTATTGTCGCATTGGCTATTTAATTTTATTTGCTAAAAGATGCATTACATCCTCTACTTTGAGCTATTAAAAAACTTTCACTATTTATTTAGCCTGTAATATGCTTTCAATTTAACTTTTTTTAAAATTGACAGAAAAGTTAAAAAAATTAGTAACTTTTTTTTGCTCTCAAATACTATACATCATTTGAGCTTTTGTGAGATTTCTGATTTGAGTGAATAGGAATATCGCTGAAGTAAGCTGTTGACAATCAATCATCAACTTTTAGTGGAAATATGGTCAGCATTGAAATACCTAATTAATTTTTTACACGATATTTAAAAAAAATCGCCAAACTGGATCAGCTGACTCAGCTTGACGGTACTGGCCACCTCTGCTAACCCTTGAAAGTGGTAAGAACCAAAAATCAATTGGAGTTTATTATTTAGGGCCGGAAAATCACATGGACAATCATGCTCGATGGTGTCCTCTTCCATCTCGCACCTCTTGCATAAATTGCTGGATGGCAGTCCCATTCTGTTCGCATGAGATGCGGTAAGGGAGTGCCCTGTGAGCAAGCCGACCGTGGCTCTCAAGCGGTTTCTGCTGAGCTTGAACAGTTTCCTGCTTTTATGCAGTCCTGGCCACCCTGCAGTCCAACCTGTTTTCCCATTCAAACTTCAGTTTGGCCCATATGGCAGCATCAAGTTTGCTTGTGGCGTCAGACCGTGGTACAATGATGCAGGGGCTATTGCTAGCTCCTGAACCTTTCCTCGCCAATTCATCGGCTTTTTCGTTGCCCATGACCCCACTTTGCCCTGGCACCCACATAATCCGGATAGGAATATGCCTTGCCTTTTTATTGAGAGCCACTCTGCAAGCGTTAACAGTTTTTGAAGAACATCTGTAAGACGCAAGAGCGAGAATGGCTGCCCTACTGTCGACGCAAATCGTCATTGATCTGGTTGATATTCCGTTAATAGACTCAACTACCATGGATATAGCATGTAATTCAGACTGACAGACGGTAGCATGGTCCGACAGTCGACACCACAGGTTAAGGCTCAGGTCCGTAGAAAACACGCCCGAGCCAACTCCTGTGTCCATCTTTGACCCGTCCGTGTAAATCCAGACGCCCCCATCGGTGGTAGCTTCCTTTTTCTTCCCGTCTGTTCTTGTGGGTATCTTGACCTGGAAATTCCTGCCAAGATGTATTATTTTGCTCATGTGGTCCGTGTCTTTTGCAACGAGCCCAAATCTTTTCCGGCATTCTGTAAGAATACCGATGTGACCCCGCTGATCTGAATCGTTCCACATGCTAGAACTTTTAGCGCGTATCGCCGCTAGGCTTGCGCTTCTAAAGATGAATCGATCTAGGGGCATGAGTCCCAAAATCGTTTCCAACCCAGCCGTTGGGGCGGTTCTTACAGCGCCCGAAGTACATATGCAAACTAATCTTTACAGTCTTTTTAGCTCCTTGATATTAGTTTTACTCTCCGCTGCCTTCCACCACACGATCGCTCCATACACCAAAATCGGCCTCACCACACATGTGAGTATGTAATAGGCCGCCCTAGGTTTAAGACCCCAGGTATTGGAGTAGGCGGACCGGCACGCGAAAAGTGCTGCACGAGCTTTACCTATTTTGTGTTTCCTATTAGCCCTGCAGTTCAGTTTCCTGTCTATTATAAGGCCCAAATATTTAACACTATCAGCAAGTTCCAATGTTATACCGTTGAGGTTGGGCGTGGCTATAGCCGGTACCCTGTGCCTCCTTGTGAAGAGTAAAGATCGGTTTTTGTCGGGTTTGCCCTAAGACCGACTTTTCTGGCTCAGGTCTGGACATGGTCCAGCGCCGATTGCATAAGGTCCGACAAAGTTTGTGGGAACGCACCTCTCACAAGTAACACAATCTCATCGGCACTGGCCCTTAAATACTCCAGTATTTCGTTGACTGTCAGGATCCAGAAAAGGGGAGATATAATCTCTCCTTGTGGTGTTCCGGTTCCGACTGATCTTTCCGCTTTGTCCTCCAAAAAGGTAGCCTCAATCCGCCTGCTCTTGAGCAAGTCCGATGCCCAGGTCGTTAGAGTTTTATCCACTCCATATCGAACCAAGGCATCGATGATGCTCGTGAGAGTGACATTATTGAAGGCCCCCTCAATGTCTAAGAAGGCTGCCAATATTTATAAATATATATATATATATTATCAAAATGATTAAGCGAGATAATCTCTGGAGTGGCCAATCCGATTGAGCTGAAATTTTTGGAATACATAGATGTATATAGTGGATAGGTCCATGAATTCAGATATCTTTAACCTTTTGGCGGCGGCGGGCATTTTGGTGAATTATCAGGTGCTCCTATATTTCCAAGCACTGTAAATTTTTGTTAAAAAAAGGTATTGGGAATGAAAACTTATTGTGTTCTAAGCTTGTCTATGACAAAGAATTGGAAATTTTGAGCCTTGTGTAGGCGCTGAGTACCTACAAGTAGGCAAAGATTTTTTTTTTAAATTTCGATTTATCATTACTTCTAAGAAAAACAATGGATCATCGTAAAATATTCAGAGCATATTGATGTAGACTATAATTTAATACACATGGACTTTCAAGAGTGTGCGGGCAACTCTGTAACTACAGCAGGCTCCTGAAAAAAATCCTTCAAATCATCGAAGCTCCTGAAAAATTTTTGATTTTTGAAAATGAATTCAAATTATTGATAAATTTTGACCTTTGTCCACCAAGTCAAATAAAAATTTCCAAAATTCCGCGGTAAACAAGAACGGCAGCCCATGATCAGGTTACCTCAATTTTCCGCACTCAAAATTTCTGTTCACGAAAAACTGACGATCGGATAATGCGATCAATATGAAATTTACAGGACATATTGGAATTAGCAATACTGTGGCAGTGGTGCCACTTTGAAAAATTGCCGAAAAAACTGGTTTTTGGCCTATAGCTTCCGATTTAACCAACAAATTTTCACAAAATTCACGCAGTAGGTTAAACTTACTCTAAGACAGATTTCATAAAAATTTTGTTGAAAAATTAGTTTAGGGTTGCCAGCTATGGCATTTTTTGTCTCCTTAATATTATATATAACTTCCGATGCAGTAACAAAATCAAAACGGAATTCATGTGATAAGTGGATTTTGCCGCATTTCTAATTCTTTAGGAATTAAGTTGAAAAACCATGAAAGGGTTGCCAGCTATGATGAATTTCGTAATTTATTGACATTTTTTTATCGGGCGATGTTGCCATAAAATTTCCAAATCCGAATGATTTTGCAATGACAGTTAACAACAAATATTTAGGTTTCGAAAATTTGAAAAGTTTTGAGGATGGCTACCATAAAATTCTTTGCACTCTTATAACTTCCAGCGCAGCCATTCAATCGTCAGGAAATTCACAGGGTGGATTTAACTCAACGTGAAGCAACTATGGTGCTAACACATGATTGCCAGCACCAGACAATTTCGTAAATATTGCAGCAATAGATGCTTCGATTTTGTAATCATAAACAAAGCATTTACAATAAAGGACGGCAGGAAGGAGTGAAGCGGAAGGTTGGACTGGAGAGGATGTTGTGAAATTTGATGACAAGCTCATTTTAATCGTAATACCAGCGAAGCCTGTTTTATGGTAGTTAAAACATACGGCTCAAGAAGGAAGGAGCTTTACTGGTCTGAAGATCAACAAAAAGTGCGACTGAGACAGGAAAGTGATAAAAGTCAGCTTGGATATATGTAGGGATTAGAAGCAGTGTGAGTATTGATATTATAAGAAGCAATATAAGATAGGACGAAGTCGAGTATTTTTGCCTTGCATTGGGAAAAAAGTTGATTTGAAAAGAGAACCCAATCAAAGAAAGGATGATGTTAACAAGGAAATGTTCTTAGATGACATTAGGATAGAAAAGTTATTTTTCCTAACTAGGTTCAGTAAGTTGAAACCTACACATATTTGACACTAAGCGAAGGGAAGGTAGCTAGAAAACTCATTGACAATTTTCCGTAAATCGCTACTTAAGAGTTACTAGGAACATATACTATGAAAATTTGGAAGGGAGTAATAATGAAAATTTTGAAGGGAGAAACGCTAACGCAAACAACAGTACATTCGTTAGGTATAGAAAGGGAGAAGCCCTTACAGAGTATTCTTTGAAAAGACCTGGTAACAGTAACAAGAAAAGCAGTAATTAAAACATACGGACTTGAGCATTTGAATGCCACGGTTTTGAATGTCAAAACCATTCAAGGACGATATATTTGGATTCAAAAAATGAAAATAAGCAAACAAATATTAAAAGCTACACAGTATATCGACGTATCTGGCTGTGACCAAAATGGTGTTAATGATTTGAAAATGAGATTAAAGGCTTCAAATGGCAACGACGCCCTTAATTGGGCAAAACTACACAAAGCGGCTGGGCAAAAGTTCTTACTCTTGCAATCCTGACTGCTTAACAAGAACGATTGACTTATTCAGTCTTTTTAGCAGAAGCTACTCTAACTGGAATAGCTTGGTTGTTTACTGAAAAGTAATGGTGCTATCTCATTAGATAAATGGAAAATCAAGCACAAGACGCTTCCAGTTAGCTTCTTGGTCAGCTAGTGTCGAGATCATCGAACCACGAAGATAACTTCTTTGCACTATTGAAGTTTAAACAAGTGCGAAATTGGATATGCAGCAGATTTTGAGCAAATCTAGACTGGACCATAGATCCCCATCAAGCCTTCTTTTTTTGAAAAATTATGGAGGTCAGTAGATTGAAAAACGGTGTCCTGTCTCTATCTAATTTGATACTGTCTAAAGTCAATGAGTTACCCAGTGATCAACTTAAAGCCCATATCATCATCAATGGTAAATCTCTTCTGTATTTAAAAGACCAGAGCTGCACGATAAAGGTTTTATGCATTTAAATGCATGCTGAGGGAACATACAAATTTCTACGCCGGAGAAATCAGCCCGTGCAAAAGTTGGGCATAAGCTTGATAGCTGGAGACATAACATAATTTGGACATAAGCTGCTTTGAGTAAAAGCAAGATTTCTGTTATAGAACTACTATAGCAGGTGTCTTGAACTAATCCGTTTTCGCTGCTTTGGTGGTCTAAAGGCGCAATAAAGCTACTATCTGATGCTTGGTATTTGACAATCTGACAGTCCTAGATTCCACAGTAGCTGCTAAAATACCAGCTATTTGCTGCTCGCATTCTGCAGGGTAATATGAGAGTAGCTTAAGTGAAATGAACGTGGGTATGTAACTGAAATATTGTCCAAACGTCTTTTTTGATTACAAATAGGAAATGAAGATGAACAATATATTTAAAAGTAGAGCTTTCGTAAACAATTTTTTTTTAAACGCGCCACCTCAACTCGAATTTCAAGGTGAAAAGTCTAGCTTCAGTCAACTTAGCTCGAGTTTTTAAACACTTTTTAAACGGATTAAAGCGCAAGGAGTAAGATACGCTTATTTTCTTATAGGTACCGTTTTTTTCGTTCAACCTTATTTTCGCAGATATTGCATCAGAAGTCGTGGATGAGTGAAAACTGTTTAATATTTTGTGAAAATTTTACTGGTTTGTACTTTAGTAAGCTGTTAAAAGATATAAATTTCTTACAATTTAAAAAGCGCTCACGGAATTAGTGATAAACACAGATAATAAAATGTTAAAACGAAATTTAACTTGCTATATATTTTAAGAGTTTTAGCCTGTAAAGAACATGATTAGTATATAATTCATGTAGAAAAAAATAGACCATGACAACAAAAATTTTTCCAGCAAACAGGCGTAATAATAATTCAACTCAACACATGTAAAACATCTCGGATTCAGGAATTAATTATAATAATAATAATAATTAAAAAAATTAAAAAAATATAAACAGACAAGCGACAGCTGATATACTGTATATGTGATGTATGACACAACGATTTGCTGTCCAATAAAATTCAGGTTTGCACTGCTGTTTACTTGTTTATGCTGCTGTCATAAACGAATAAATACAACAGGCAAAATATGAGCAAATGATTTTCATTGAAATTATAAAAAATGCATACAGAAAAACTAAGGTAAACTTCATTACGGTCACTGAATGGTACGTAAGCCTCTGATTAACTGTTTCGTAGTCATCAACCAAAAATACAATACCTATGAATCCCAAATACCCACTCACTAAAGCTGACTTTAATGGACACCTTAATACATACTGCTGCACGTGCTCTGTAGGCGAATAAGTTGCTTGGCCAATAACGTACTCATTTAGTGTCGGAACTACATTACTCATCATGAACAACCATGTCGACTCCTTTTAAAACATTTCCGAGAGAAGAATGAATACGTTATATTACCCGTCACTTAATGTTATATTAGCACCCAAAACCGTTTCGGTTACTTGCTACCTTCGCTGCGAAGCAACCAAATTGGATGGTCGGAACTGCTGAAATTCCTCTCAGTCCACGATGTGGACGATTCATACTATTTTCGAAGGTGGCGAGGCGACCGGGGCATTTGAACTCAATTAATAAAGTGGGAACATCTAAAATCCGACAGAATTTGTAGCTGCTCGTCGAGTGATCACTTCATGGAGCTTTTATAGTATCTACAGAACTAAATTACACTGCTGCATGCATAGACCTGTCGTGTCAGGAGAAAATCTGGGCGGCAAAAATTATTAATGGAACATAGTTTTCGGTTTTTGGAATGCATAAGGGACTTGAGGTAAGAATATATGTTTTATGGGTGAGTTGTAAATAGTAAATTGCTGTCATCTGTTCGCATGATTTGTTTTGCTTTGGTCGCAAGTCTCATTTCTTCAAATATTACTGATTGATAATGAATGTTAACAATTTTTTTCGAAAATCAGTTAAAACCTCTCTAGTCTCTTTTTATACAATCAATGCGTCCTGTAAAATTTGTGATAATCTAAATACCCACTCAGAAGCTATCGCAATTGGAAATTTTACAAATTTTCTGGATATTTTTTTTTCATATGATTACAAATTTCCAAACCGTTAACATATCTATTTTCGAAACATGTTCAGAACACAACCGTTAAAAAAATTAGATCACTTAAATACAAGCCTGATCCCCAGAGGTAAAGATAACAAGATAGCTTATATTTGGTAAGACGGACTAATAAGTTTTGCTTGTTGTTGGCACTCTACTGACTATACGTCGTGGATCCCATTGCATCCGGTCTGATGTTTCTACATCATCATCTACGTGGCACATCAGCCCGACGTCGGGCCTTGGCCGCCTGGATCGATCTCCTCCAATTGTCTCGGTCACGTGACCGCGTCCTCCAATCTTGGAACACCAATAGTTGTTCGGCGTTCGCATACACTGAGCTCTCCCAACGAGCTCTTGGTCTTCCTCTTGGCCTCGCTCCGTCGACTCATCTTGCGTTCATGACACGTTTTGGCATGCGATCGTTATTAATGCGTTGCACGTGCCCAGCTCACTGTAACCGTTGTAATTTGACGATCTTGGAGACTTCCAGCTCATTGTAAAGTTTGTACAACTCATTGTTGTACCGGATGCGCCATCCATCTCGGTCACGAATAGCCCCGAAAACCCGCCGTAGAACTTTCCGTTCGAAGGTGTCAATCATATTTTCGGAGGCTTAGGTCAGGGTCCATGTTTCGCAGCCATAGCACAGCATGGTTTTATAAACACGGAAATTAGTCTTTCTGTGCATATATTTTGATTTCATAATGGGGAGGGCCGAGAAGAAAGTCTTATTTGCTAGTTGTATCCGCCGCTTAATTTCGTCAATTTCGTTGGCGTCACTCGATAGATTGCTACCCAGGTAAACGAAGTTATCCACGAATTTGATGTAAAGCTCCCCTACTTTGATGGTCGTGTGCACTGGCACCCTTGTCCTAGATTGCATCATAACTTTCGTTTTGTCCTCGTTGATTCGTAGTCCAACTTCCTTTGCTGCGGTGTCAAGTCTAAGCAGAAGTTTTTCTGCATTGGTCAGTTTTCGAGCCATGATGTTAATGTCATCCGCATACGCTGCCAATTGTGTCAACTTAAAAAGTAGCGTGCCGCTGGTGTTCAGGTGCATTGCCCGAATAGCGAACTCAAGTGCCAGGTTGAAGAGCGTGGGCGCTATTCCATCGCCCGGCTTCAGGCCACTCAGACTTTCAAAAGGATCCGTCAATCTGTTCTGGATCCGGACTTGCGAGACGGAGTTGGTCATCGTCATCTTCACTAATTTGGCCGGTATACCAAATTGCAGCATGATGCTGTATAAAGCGCCTCAGTTGATGCTGTCATATTCTTGTTTAAAGTCGACAAATATTTGGTATACGTCGACGTCGTATTCCCAGCACTTTTGCAAAATCAGCTCGACCGTAAAGAGCTGGTCAATTGTGGAGCGACCAGATCTGAAACCACCTTGATACTCGCCAATGGTTTCTTCCGCGTATGGTTTAATCCTACACTCCAGGATTTTTGACAGGATTTTGTTGGCCGTACAGACTAAGGAGATGCCTCTGTAATTCTCACACCGCAGTTTATCCCCCTTTTTATGTATGGGACAGATAATGCTTCTGCGCCAATCGTCTGGGATCACCTCAGTCTCCCATATTCGCTGCAGTATTTGGTGTATCGCACTTAATTAACCCGCCCCACCAGACTTGAGTAGCTCAGCTGGTATTTTGTCAGTGCCTGGCGCTTTGTTCTTTTTCAGTGAACGCAAGGCGAGATCAACTTCCTCTACTGTCGGGAGTTGTGTGGATGGGGTTTGACCAACGGCATCATCATGGCGCTCAGACTCTGCTGCCAGGATGTTTGATGGTGGATTCAGAAGCTCTTCGAAGTAGGACGCCCATCGTTTGCTAATACTTTCGGTGTCGCTGATAATACTTCCATCTTTGTCCTTAAAGAGGCTAGTCCTGGGTTGGTAGCCATTTTTGATAGAATTTACTAGTCTGAATGAAAATTCATCTTGCCAATAATTTTATTCTCACAATAAATGGCGGCGTGGTCTCCACTTTCGATTTATTATAAAGTTGGCGGATTCTTAAATATTTCTCTTTCCATATGTCTTTATGCACGAATTAAGGCACCATATTCAGTTCGAAAACAAAAGATATTTAGTTTATTTATGATTTGTGAAATTAATTTGTATATATTCTTAATTCCTATGCATTTTAGTATAAGTTTGATTATGACAATAGAGGACAAATATAAATATTAATTATTCAATTCGATTTTAGATGTATATGTAGAACTAATTTTTCGAAGAGATGTCACTAGTGGCGTTAATAAAACATATGCATGAATCTAATTTTCAAAATGTAAGTAATATAGTTTATTTTTGTTTTGTTTACTATAATTGTGTTTTTATTTTAGGGAGTTGCTGCAACAGTCGTGTTGACAGATCAAAGAGGGACCATTCGGTATGTAGCTGAGGTCACAGGGAAAGTGTTCAAAGAATCGTTGCCAACAAATAACATATTAAGATTGTATCATATTACATATCATACATTGAGTGCGAACGTTAAACGACGAGTAAAAGCAGTTCAAAAAGTTGCAGTTGCGATGGGTGTAATTAAAAAAACAGGATTCCAGTTGCTTGAACATCCGCCCTGCTCATGAGATCTAGCTACCAGTGACTATTACCTCTTACCTCGATTCAAGGAACACCTTCGGACACACCAATTATCATAATAAAGAAAAACAGACCAATTATCATAATATACTCGTATAATCGAAGCAACCATTTCTGTGCGATAATTTTCATGCAGCGTTTGGTAGTATTAAAGTCTACAAGGGGAATCACGTTCAGTTGTGTAACTTTGTACGTCTTTAATAACATTAGGGTAATTTTTGGTTATATGTCATTTACCAGAATATATCAATTTAAATTTCAAATTATTTACCACGCAACCCGATTTCCATATTATTGTGATAACTTTTCATGTTTTTCAGTTGCTAGTTGATTTCTCCGTGTACGCACTTAAATAACTCAAAACCGTTGCAGAGTGTATGAAACTCGGCAAAACGAAATGACTGGTTTAACGACAAATACCAGGATGCGCTAAGAAAGAGAAATCAGGCGTCAAAACCGATTGTTGAAACGAACAGCAAGGCGGAGGGAGAACATATCGAGAAGTAGATAGCTCTGCTCACTAAGGCGCCAGTCCGAAGCAGCGATCTACCGCCCGCGGTATTATTTGGCTGTATTTGTTTGTCTTATGTTGTCTTAAAAGCCGGCAACTGCACCACCAGTGCTTCAGAGAATAAGATAAAAGTTTGGTTAAAAAATAATAGAATATCGTCTTCTACTAACTGTGCCTCCCTACCGCCATAGCTAAGCATTTGTTTCAAAGGGTAATTTCCTGAGCTTTGAAATTGTTGTAAAAAACCTCCGACGAGAATCGAACAAGATCATCAGATGTAAAGAACGGAAATATTATGAACAGCAATTGACGAAAACTTCGCGAGCAAAAAAACTATACAAGCTTTCATATTAGGAAACTTTAAAGACGCGGTAATCAGCCCAAGATTACACTCTGTAAAGACAAAATCAGCAATGCCATCGCCGATGATATGCCGAAATCAAAATACCAGTGAAATAGTAGAAAATGAGTGGACATGCCCATAAGATTTACATGGTAGTAATTTTTTAGCTACTCATTGTCAAATCGAGTCAAATCCAAGTAGTTCCCCTCCAATTTGACAATGAGGTCGAAATGGCGTAAAGGCAGCTTTAACATGCTTTTTGCGCGAGAGGATTGAAGGGGCTAATGGTGGAAAGCTATACCGTCCGTGTCCAGGGGCTGCAAAATACAGTGAAATGAGAAAAGTCGCTGTCAAAAAATTAGAGTGCACTGTTTTGTATGGTAATGCCCACAAAGCCGGCGGCCGAAACTTTCGAAGCGTCAGAATTTTCCAAATTTCTAATTTTTTCGTTTCGCTAGCGGTGATACCAACCTAATCCTCGTACAAAAGGATTTAGCAAACCAAAACCAACATAAAATGAATTAGGTTGGTGCCTTGGTTGGTGCCATGAATGTTAACTGTCATTGGCCTTGGTTATGCCGTAGCTAAAATAGCGCTGCCAAACTGGTGCTGCTATAGTAGTAGCGTTTACACGGTACAGCTTATTAAATGGCGTAATATCTGAAAGGAATTCAAAACTAAGAACAAAAACACCCTTGCACCAAGGCTTCCAGATTGCGAATGCCACTCGAAACTAGAAATCCTATTTATGACTGTTTTAAGGTCTGTTTCCGTACTTCCAGCAAACTGCAGTAGTAACAGAATTTGGCAGCTGGCTTCTTTTTGCTGCAAAATTTGGCTTCCAGTAAAAGTACGGAAACGACTTGCTGCGAATCTATTTTAATATATTATAATAGATTCAAGTACGGAAACAGGCCTATAGTGTTTATACCACTGCTACATTGACAATTATAACCGCGCTAAATTTTAGCAGCGCTAGAGTAGCGTAGCCAAAATAGCAGGCTCGGCTAATTTAAAAGTAGTTTATACCGCTGCTAAATAAGCAGAGCTTACTAATTTGGCTACGGCATAAACGCACTCATTCGTCAGTGCATTGACAGCAACATTTTCGCTACATTGTGTTTCATCATATTCAAATGCGAAATTCTGCATAGAAGTTCCCCGCCTCCTTCGAAAATTTCGCAGTTATGTATTTAAGCCTATAGCTACGTTCAGGAGAGACGGACTCGCTTATGTAAAGAACTTATTTATTCTGCCGCGAACATGTTAAATGCCTTGAAAAGACAAAGTAACAAATATTTGAAAATCTAGAGGTCGCGCCAGTCATCAAACAGCGGAAACTACAATAAGGCTGAAACACATTACTGCAAAATGTTCGAAGGGGAGGCGCATTTCTATGTAGAATTTCGCAGTTGAATTTGGCGAACCACAATGCAGCGAAAATGTTGCTGTCAATGCAACCAAGGCACCAACCTGATTCATTTTTTTTTTGTATTGCTAAATCCTGTTGTACGAGTATACGGTTGGCTTATCACAATACATATCAGCTATCGCTTGTCTATTCCACCAGACCATTAAACGTAATTTAAGCAGACTCAATTGAACCTAGTGGTGATGCCAACCTGCGGTAGGTATCACCGCTAGCGAAACGAAAAAATTAGAAATTTTGGAAAATTCGGATGTTTTGAAAATTTCGGCCGCCGGCATTGTGGGCATTACCATACAAAACAGTGCATTCTAATTTTTTGACAGCGGCTTTTCGGTTTTGCGGTTATTCGATTCAGTAAATGGAAGTCGTCATCTGTTCAAGAGTTCAAGAGAGTGCTGTGGTGCTACGGCAAGAGAATTCAGCATGATATGCAGATGATAATTTGAAAGCAACAAAGATGTGTGAAGTTCATTCAAAATTAGATTAAAAAAGCAATTTGTCGTTTTATTAATTATATTTGTTCAGATTTTCAACGGTGTCAAACTTTGAAAGATAAAAACTAGACTAATGATCACAAACTTTTTCTTACAACTATTCCTTTATACACATTCTCTTAAGTTAAGATGATTACAGCGATTAATTAATACAAGAAGTAATTAGTTTGATTATTGCATTATTATAATTATCAAAGAATTACTCAAGATAATACGAATAAATGAATTTTGCATGCAAAGCAACTTCAACGGACTATAAATATTTGCAAACAAGATAACTTTGCCATATTATAATAACGGCAACCACAGACTAGGTCTGTTTCAACCTGAACGCTTTTCAAACTTTTCCCTGGCTCTCATCAATTATTCAAAAGCCTTGTTCGTTCGTA
>OX376374.1:70325207-70480207 GCA_947369275.1 Nemotelus nigrinus
AAGCAGCAATAAGTTTACCAAAGCAGCAATAAGTTTACCATAACAAGCTCATACTTAAATCAACTTATCCTTTGAATTTCGTTCTCACCGGAGGATTTCATCGAAAGTTTCAGCGGTTAAACGTTGTTTGAGGCTGCTATCCGAAAAATGTTCAAAACTCGAAAAATTTACAAATTGGCTTCTTATTTTTATCGCAAATGCTTTGCATATGAGAACGTAATTTGAAGCATCTGTTGATGCAATATTTACGAAAATGGCTAATGCTAGTTACCCTGTGTCAGCAGCAGAACAAAATATATACCAAATCTGCTTCACGTTAAGTTAAACCCAACCAGTAAATTTCTTTTCGATCGAATCACTGCGTTGGAAGTAATGCGGGTGAAAAGAATTTTAGGGCTACCACCCTCAAAACTTTTCAAATTTTTAAAGCGTTAATATTTGTTGTTAATTTTCATTGCAGGATCATTCCCATTTGCAAATCTAATGACATAATCGCTCAGTAAAGAAATTCCACAAAATAACAAACAAGGTCATAGCTGGCAGCCCTTTCATGATTTTTGTACGAAATCCCTTCGACATTTAGTTGCATGCATACTGCATGAACTTCGTTATGATTTCTGCACTGGACCGGAAGTTACAGGGAAAAAGCTTTATTTTACTGAGCAAATTTGCAAGATTAATGAGACAAAAATCACCATAGCTGGCGACTCTATTCTAATTTTGTAAAATCACCATAGATGGCAACTCCATTCTTAATAAATAAAACGTTATCTGAAGTAAGATCCAAGTACTGTGTGAATTTTGTTAAAATCTGATGGCTGAATCCTAAGTTATAGGCCAAAAAACCGGTTTTTATTCTCAGTGATTTTTCAAGATGGTACCTATGCCGCAGGTATGCCCACATTTCAAAATCACTTCTATCAGACCTGGTCCTAGCTAATGCAAACATGTCCTGTAAATTTCATTATGATCGGATAATCCGACCTTCAGTTCTCGTGAACAGAACTTTCGAGTGCTGAAAATAGAGGTAATTTGGTGATTGGATGCCGTTCTTGTGCAAATCGGAATTTCAAAAATTTCAATTTGACATGATGGGCAAAAGTCAAAATTTATCAATGATTTGAATTGTTTGTCAAAAATCAAAAACTTTTGAGGAGGGTCAGTGATTTGAAGAATTTTTTTTTCAGCTGCCTGCCGCAGCTACAGGGTTACCCGCTTCATCTTGAATTTTCATATGTGTTAAATTTGTGCCAACATCAATACGCTCTGTAATTTTCACGATGATCCATTGTTTTTCTTACAAGTAATGACAAATCAAAACTTGAAAAAAATTCCTTGCCTACTTTTAGGCACTCTGCACCCACACACGGCTCAAAATTGCCAATTCTTTATCATAGACAAGCTTAAAACACAATAAGTTTTCATTCCCAAACATTTATTTTAACAAAAATTTACATTGCTTGGAAATATAGGAATACCTCAAAATTCACTAAAACGCTCGCCGCCGCCAAAAGCATATACATATATATATATATATATATATATATATATATATATATATACATATATATATATATATATATATATATATATATACACATATATATATATATATATATATATATATATATATATATATATATATATATATATATATATGTATATATATTAATATATATATATATATATATATATATATATATATATATATATATATATATATAGATATATATATATATATATATATATATATATATATATATATTTATATATATATATATATAAATATATATATATATATATATATATATATATATATATATATATATATATATATATATATATATATATATAAATATATATATATATATATATATATATATATATATATATATATATATATATATATATATATATATATATATATATATATATATATATATATATATATATATATATATATATATATATATATATATATATATATATAAAGAAATATGAATTTTCGGCGAAACGAGTTTAATACTAATTTTCTTCGAAAATTAGTAATTATTGCGTCGCTTCTTCGCACTCGATTCAGACAAGCCCTCTCTTCCAATGACCCCTGGGACTCAAATGGCTAAGATCATTATGTTGCTTTGCCGTATATTTTTTTAATGTTTTTACACACATACACAAGCCAGCAAATTTGACAAGAAGATTCATTTAGTTCCCAAAAAAAAAAATATTAATTTGATTGTTGACTCCTTTTAATCTTTTAAAAACAGAATTATTGGCGTACTTATTTTTATACCTGTTTTTACTGCTACTCATACACAAGTCTTTTTTATTAGCGACGATCGACAATGACTTGCTTCCTTGGTAGTCTGACGTAAGGAAAGCCACCTATCATTTCATCCGATTTATGTCATCCACAACAGAATACACTATAAAATTACTACATGATTGAATAAGCTTTAGTTTGTAGTTTTGAATTTGTGTCCTTGTTAAGAGAGCCAGTTTAGTATTTCAGTGTAATCTCTGACCCCAACCGCAATGTAATGACCGAATTCGGTAGTAGCACAAGTCTGCCGCACGCACAACGTGGATGTCCGAGAAGAATCCAATAACGAACTGCTGGGATAACGCAAATTTCAAATTTTCACAACTGTTTAAGTTAATGACGATGATTTAATCATCTCTGCAGAAGATGGGGATGCATCCGTTTCCGTAGATAGTGAAAAAAACTGAGTGTGATAGGGAATCAATGGACAAAAGTGATGTCCATAATGTTGATTCACTCAATTTATTTGCAGTGGAAGGCATTGAAACTGAAAGTGAGGCACAATATCTTAATCATAAAAACAAGGAAATTGATTATGATTCTTAAGTGATTTTCATCAACTGATGAGTCGTATTTGTTTCCGGAGGTGGCCCGAGACTGTATGGCAATTTCGGTGGACTTTAATATAAGAAGAGTTTTTAGTGAATCTTAAGTGTGATAAAAATAAAAGAATTGAAGTAATTTGCCATTTCATGGTATCGCTTTCATTTCCTCGCATTTTTCGGCCGACACCAAATCGCGAAGGATCAGGATTCGCAACAGTGTACCAGTCAGCACTCCTTTCACTTATGCATCGCCAGCTGAAAAAAAACGACCTCCAATGGCTTTTTCACTCCACTTCTATGACCTAAACTCAAATGTCTTGGAAATCAAATAAGATCTATGATAGCTACTACAAACTGGGGGCAGTTGTACAAAAGACTAGAGCTTCCACCAATCTACAGCCCACGCCAGCACCATGCCTTATGACTCCGACTCCTGTATGAGAAACGGTTTTGTCTTTACAAAGGCAAAATATTATAAATGAAAATGGTATCGGTACCAGGTACGCGCCTTGTGGCAGTGGGCCAACTAAATCCAAATGGATGTGTTGGAATCGCTGGTTCGGCATTGGAAATTTGACGATTTCCGTTCGCACATGCCGTGAAATTTTGCTGCTTTGGCATCTAAGACATTCTTTCGCACGTTGCCGAATATCTTTTTTTATGTGTGGCCAGACAAACCTTCGCCTCGTCATTTCGCTAGTAATTCGTCCACTGGGATGGGCAATATTGTAGATGAATTCAAACACACGTTGCCTAAATTGTGCTGGTATGTATGGTCGCGGTGTTCCCAAGGAGAAGTCGCAGAATACCAGATGCGGTGAGCTGTCAATGCGAATACGTCGCAATTTCAATGCCGTGTTTGACTGGAGTAACTGTGCCAGTTCATTATCATTCGTTTGCCCTTCTGACAGCTCGCGTGAACTGATAGCGGCTGGGAACTCTACTTCCTCAATTCGAGACTACACGTCAGCTACTTCGTTGCTGTTTCCCGAAATGTGGCGAATGTCCGTCGTGAATTGACTAA
This sequence comes from Nemotelus nigrinus, assembly GCA_947369275.1. Classification (NCBI taxonomy): domain Eukaryota; kingdom Metazoa; phylum Arthropoda; class Insecta; order Diptera; family Stratiomyidae; genus Nemotelus; species Nemotelus nigrinus. Next base: position 70,329,100 of record OX376374.1, read on the forward strand.
TGAATCCCAGTTGTCGCGTCTGCCTGGGTGATGCTTTGTCAGATCGCTGATGGAAACTATAAATTAGCGGCTTGTGGTCCGTGCGCACATAAAAGTTTTTAGCCGTCTAGCAAATGCCGATAGTATTTGATCGCACTAAAAATAGCCAGGAGCTCTCTGTCGTACGTGCTGTATTGCAGTTCCGCTCCCTGCAGTTTTTTTGAGAAATATCCCAGCGCTTGCCAACAGTTATCTACTTTCTGCTCGATTACCGCACCGATTTCTATGTTGGATGCATCTGTTGATAAACGCAATCGTGCTCCGTCGCGCGGGTGTGCTAACAACGCTGCATTTGCCAGCCCTTGTTTGCATTTTTCGAATGCTTTTACTGCTTCGGGGTTCCAAATGACTGGTCGTTTATCATTTTTCTTCATTGGATTTATCAATTTGTTTAACGGAGCTTGCATTTCCGCTGCATTTTTGATGAAGCGTCTGTAAAAATTTACAGTACCGAGAAAACGGCGGAGATCGCATTTTTTCTGTGGCTGTTTTACTGCTATTATCGCTTGCACTCTGTCTGGCAACGGTGAGACACCATTTGAGTTGATTTTATGGCCAAGATAGTTCACGGACGACCGTCCAAATTGGCATTTGTCCAAATTGACATACAACCCGTATTCTCTTAGGCGGTTGAATACTGCTCGCACATGTTCGACGTGTTGTTCTTCACTTTTCGAGTATACCAACAAATCGTCAATGTAGCACTTGACGAACGGCAGGCCCTGCAACACTTGGTTCATAAACCGTTGAAACGTTTGACTGGCGTTTCTCAGTCCAAACGTCATCATCGGAAATTCGAATAATCCGAAGGGCGTCGTTATGGCAGTCTTTTGTATGTCTTTCTCAGCCACGGGAATTTGGTGGTACGCTCTTTTGAGGTCTATAGTGGAAAACACGTTGGCCTCTTCCGTGCATAGCGCATCATGGATGTGTGGTATTGGCGACCGGTCTGGAATTGTGTTATTATTCAATCGCCGATAATCTCCGCACAAACGCCATTCACCAGACTTCTTTTTTACCATGTGCAATGGACTTGCGTACTGACTGCTCGACGGGCGACAAATTCCTTGCTCCATCATCATTTTAAAGTCTTGTTTGGCCACTTGCAATTTGTCCAAAGCTAATCTTCGAGGCGGTTCTGCTACAGGAGGACCACGCGTTTCTATATAGTGTTTTACATCATGCCGCTTTCTGTTCAAGTTTTTTTGGGGACCAGTCACGTCGTCGAACTCCTTCAACAGCTGGTGCAGTTTGTTAGCTTTACTGATAGTCAAGATATTGACTGCTGCTGGAGATAACTTGCCTTGTGCACTTGCTCCTGTGATTCCGTTAATGACTCGTCGCTTTGCTACGTCGACTAGCACATTATGATGTGCTAAAAAATCTGCCCCAATAATAGGTTTCTGTACATCTGCTACGTAAAATTGCCATGCGTGTGTTTTATCGAGTCCCAAATCTATGAGGAATGTATGAGTTCCATACGTTTTTATCGGTGTAGCGTTGGCGGCATACAGTTGATGTTTCACCGGTTTGACCGGGCCTCGACAGGCTGATTCTGCGCTGGTGTCGATCAGGTAGCATACGTTAGTTTGTTTGTCTCGAATGTGCAGGCGGTTTGTTTTAAAATGACGCTCACTTACCGCCTCCAGTTCGCACCACTTCCGTTTCCCGATCTCTTATTGCCTTTGAAATTACATCTTCCTTCACACCTGCGTGCTGCTGCTCCGAAGCACCTATGATAAAACAGACCTCCTCGTTACTTCTATCATTCTGAGGCGTTCGATTGCTCAGGCGTCTTTCTAGTGCTTCAATGGCAATTTCCATTTGCGCCACACGATCGTCTGTTGTAGTGGTCACTTCTGCTGTTGGTGAAGGGTGGTTATCTACGACGTTGACTTGGCATTGATTGAATCTAATTAAATCATCTGCCTGTTGTGCGAGTGCGGATAAACTCGGTGCGCTGCTGAGTGTTAGTACTTCTTGCACACGAAGTGGTAATTGTCGTAAGAATAAATGCTGCAACAAATACTCGGGACACTCTTCTCCTGCTAGATTTTTCATTCGTTCCAGCAGCAGCGACGGTTTTTCCTCCTGAATTTCGCCATTCAATAATTTCTGGAGGGCACTGCTTTTGCTTTCCGAAAATAAATTTATCACTTTTTCTTTTAATGCTGCGTATTTCTTGTTCTCAGGTGGACTGCTGACAGCTTCGTTGAGGTATGGAAACACCGTTGGGTCCAAATTTGCTAGCACGTGTTGAAACTTAGCGGTGTCGCTCGTAATACGTGCTCAACCTGCTCAAACCATGATTTGGGATTTTGCCGCCAAAATGGTGGTAGTTTTACTACGGCTACAGCAGCTATAGTTTCTTGTTTTGGTTCGCGCAGACTTCCCGATGCTTGTTCTTCTTCCGCCATAGTTGCTGCACGTGGATAATAGAATTTCGTCCAACCGATCACGTCGGGGTCACCAGTGAAGAGTACCGTCAAAATGATCTATTGTTCACGCTCAACAGAAAGACAACGCTCTCACTAGAAAACAACAATATTTATTATACTCTTCTTACGCAACTTACAAATATTTAATTAATAAAGACACAGCAGCTTCGATGCGCACTCCTCGGATGGTCGACAAGAACAAGGACGAAATTGGTGTCGAACGCGACGAATGCAACCTCGCATTTTCCCTCTCTCTTAACGCGATGTATTTTTTATTGCTAACAGCACCTCTGTTGACAAAAACAATCGTTTTGAGTAGGTCCGCCACAGCCTATGAAACCGGTAGGACATCTAGCGGTCAATAGACGAATATGTATGGACTTCCGAGCCATTCTAAATGTCTAAATTATTTTTTCCAACATCTGTCAACAATATTCGGTTCGCCATGTGTCAAGTTTCATGCAACAACGTATTTACATTTCGCTCGTAAAAATGTCGAATTTCGTGCCAGAAAACTCTCATTTGCGGGAAGCGTTAATTTTTTGCTATCATTTATTGATGTTAGAAACGAAAAGTGTGGCTGGCCGCCGAAAAAATTTAAAGTCGCTGAATCGCGAGCATTACGGGACGATGATGATGGTCACACGCAAGAGCAGTTCGCAGAAAAATTGAATGCTGACCGTCGGACCGTTGGAAAATGTTTAAAAGCCATGGGAATAATTTTGAAAGTCATAAGATGGGTGCCGCATGAACTGACTGAACGCCAGTAGGAAAATTGAAAAACTGCTTGTGAAATGCTGCTTGCTCGGTTCAAAAGAAAGTCTTATTTGGATCGGATCGTTACCGCTGACGAGAAATGGGTTTATTGGGTTAATCCGAAACGTCCAAAGTATTAGGGCACCAAAGGCACCAAGCGGCCATACCATGCCACCGTGGTAAAGCCAGATAGCTTCGGCCGAAAAACAATGCTGTGTGTGCTCTGGGACCAGCGTGGTGCTATTTGGTATGTGTTGCTAAAACCTGGAGAAACCGTTGATGAACCACGCTACCAACTACCGAAAAGAACCGTGTTGTGTGGCAAAAATGTTTCTCCATGACAATGCACCTCGCACAAGAGAGACCAAAAATTTGGTTGAATCGTACAACTGGGAGCCCTTACCTCATGCCGCTTACTCATCAGACTTGGTGCCAACGGACTACCATTTGTTTGCATCAATGGGTCAAGCACTCACAGAAAAATGCTTGCATTCTTGCGAAAATTTGAAAAAAAAATGGCTCGATGACTGGTTTGCCGGCAAAGATAGGCAATTTTTATGGCGCGGCATCCATAAATTCCCTAAGAGATGGGAAAAAATGTATAGCTAGCGACGGCGCATACTTTGAAGAATAAATTTGTAACCATTTTCTTAACATACTTGGCGCATACCTGGTAAATAGTCTGCCACAAGGTTGAACTGAAAAACTTTTGCATCAGAATAACTTTAGAGTTTATTGTAGCAGCTGATATCGGAATGAAGGATATAACCCCGAAATTTAAAGCAATAGTGAACAATGTCAGTAGAATATTTCTACTCGCTGAAAGTATAGAGACACATCAGCGGCTTTTTGAGTTATTCAAAGCAGGATCAATTTCTTGCTCACCTACACCCAAGACTGTGTCAAAAAAATTACAATTCTCCTAAAATAGCAAAGAATATAAGAATTTTCATTGGTCAGCTTTATCCAGATATGGGCAGAATGCATAAAATTACTCTTGAACTAGTGGATTTAGTGGGAACGCCTGCAGAAGAAAAATTATACACAGTGCTATAACAGACAGCGTTTTGGGCATATACTATCTCCAAATTAGTCTTGACATATTTTGTGTCACATTTAAACAAATTCATGCTAGCAAGCACTAGACTGTTTAAAAAGAATCCGATGCTGTGTTTAGCGTAACCAGTAAATTTACTTTCATTCCATTAGCTATTTGAGCGGTCTAGAACCCAAAAATATTGAAGAGATTGGTAATACTGCGCAGAAACGAACTGGTCCGGGTGGCAGTTAAAAACACTGTTCCAGCTGGTGTTTCTCACGCTAGTCATTTTACAGCTGGAAGTAAGAATTTTGGCACAAAGAAGCAATTCACCTTAAATAGAAACTCACCGACTCTACTGTCAAAAACTGTCGAAGGTTCATCGACTCTGTGGTCTTTGGAGATTGCTAAATTCTCTTTGGCTGCAATCTTTTGATCTTGGTTAACTGAATCAAGGACCTTCAAAAAACGTTCATCCCGATTTGAGAAATGAGACGCTTTTACCTCGCTCGCCTTTCTTCTAGCTAGCACTGCGTCCTTTTAAAATCGTAGTTTTAAATATCGCTACCTTAACTTCTACATACAAGTGGAACTCCGGTTAGAATTTTCTGGATCATGAAAGTTTTGATATCCTTCCCGTTATTTTGTAGCCATAGATGAGTACAAAATCATTCATAAGGGCAATTCAGAAGACCCAAATTTCTCTTAACTGGGAAATGCACTACTAGTCAAAGAGCGGATCATAGCTCAACGACACTGGCTCCCAGGAGTCTAAGCTATGGAAGTGATCTGTTTCAATTTTCAACTAAGAAAGGATCACATTGTATTCGTTGGCATTCATGCCTATCATTCTATGCTAGCTGAGGACCTGAACTCTATTCAAGCAAAACATCATCGCTTGGGCTAGTTATCCTCTTGGGTAATTGCAATGCTCGCTCATAATCATGAGGCAACCGTCGCGACAACGCTAACGACTTTACCACAAAGAAATTTAAATAAATGATTGATGTTTTACTTGTGTTTCCGAGTTTGGTAAGCTCCTTCGCACATTTCGGCACATTTGAATGTCTTCTGAATCAAATCACGTCGTCAGTCATTGATGGTTTAGATATGCCGAAAAAATCAACAAACTTTGCCTTCCATGATGTACTGCACAATTTTTTTCAACTTCATCATGACGAAAATCCTTTAGTAAACAATAATCAATATAAAAGTACTCTTGTCTGAATGAAAGGCATCCATATACTAATCATGGTCAAGTGCCCATATCAGCAAACAACTTGAAGAGCATCTCTAAAATGTCCCTAGAGATTAAAAGGTTAACAGGCAGTAAAAAATTAATAAGTAATTTTACTTCTAAAGGTAGTGTACTCTCTGATGTTTAGGCAACTGTATATGACATAACTGCTGCTTTCTCTCTCATTCACCGTGAAGAAAAACAGGGCTATGAGCTTTGTTTCATCTCATTCATCAAGACCTCAGCCTCTAATTTTCAGTGAAAAAATCAATAATAAAAAACAAAAAAAGAATGTTTTTAAAAAAACTTCCTTCTTTCCTACTAGTTCTCTGTTTTAGTTAACTCTTTTCTGAGGATTGGGTATTTTCCCAATGATTGGGAGCGTGCAAAAATATCCTTTATCCCAATAGTGTCAGGATCCTATGATGTCTTCAACGCCTTCTGATATTTCTCTTTGTTAGCCCAGGAGATAGTGTGGCCTTAAAGCCAAGCACTCAATGGTTGACGCCTTAATGATTTTACGAAGAGTGTACCGTATGTGAAAATAAAACGATAGATATATTCGAAACTTAATATATTTTTATCCGTTCGTTTAACACAACCAATATTTTTACTCATGTTCGAAGAACATTAGTAATAAAATTGCTTCGCCGAAAATATGACGAATTTTTATATATATATATATATATATATATATATATATATATATATATATATATATATATATATATATAATATATATATATATATATATATATATATATATATATATATATATATATATATATATATCAGCAAAATGGTTAAGGGGGATAATCTCCAATCCGATTGAGCTGAAATTTTTGGAGGTCATAGATGTATATAACCGGTAGGTCCATGTTTTGCTAGAATTCAGATATCTTAAACCTTTTGGCGGCGGCGGGCATTTAAGTGAATTTTCAGGTGCTCCTATATTTCCAAGCAATGTAAATTTTTGTTCAAAAAAAGTAAAAGGAATGAAAACTTATTATGTTTGAAGTTCGCTTATGATAAAAAAGTGGAAATTTTGAGCCTTCTGTAGGCGCTGAGTGCCTAAAAGTAGGCAAGGATCTTTTTTCAAATTTCGATTTGTCATAAATTCTAAGAAAAACAATGTATCATCGTGAAATTTCAAAGCGTATTGATGTAGACTAGAATTTTACAGACATGGACTTTCAAGACTGTGCGGGCAACTCTGTAACTACAGCAGGCTCCTAAACAAAAATCCTTCAAATCATCGACCTTCCTGAAAATTTTTTGATTTTTGAAAATAAATTCAAATTATTGATAAATTTTGATTTTTGTCCACCAAGTCAAATAAAATATTTTGAAACCCCGCGGTAAACAAGAACGGCAACCCGTGATCAAATTACCTATATTTTCAGCAATCAAAGCTTCTGTGTACAAGAACTGACGATCGGATAATGCAATCAATATAAAATTTACAGAACATGTTGGAAATTGCTAGGACCAGGTCTGATAGAATTGATTTTGAAATACACGCAACACTGTGGCAGTGGTGCCATTTGGAAAAATCGCTGAGAAAAAAAACTGGTTTTTGGCCTATAGCTTCCGATTTAACTACCAGATTTTAACGAAATTCACGCAATAGGTGAATCTTACTCCAAAATAGATTTCATAGAAATTTGGTTGAAAAATTAGTATAGGGACGCTAGCTACGGCAATTTTTGTCTCCTAAATATTGTAAGTTTGCTCAGGAAAATAATGATTTTTTCCTTTTAACTTCCGATGCAGTGACAAATTTTAAACAAAATTCATGTGATAAGCATATCTTGTTGCGTTTTTAATTCTGTAGGAATTTCGTTGAAAAACCGTGAATGGTTTGCCAGCTATGATGAATTTCGTAATTTATTTACATTTCTTTATCGAGCGATGTTGTCATAAAATTTCCAAATGGGTATGATCCTGCAATGACAATTAACAATAAATATTTACGTTTCCAAAATTTAAAAAGTTTGGACGATGGTGACCCTAAAACTTAATTTTCTCCTATAACTTACAGCGCAGCCTTTCAATCGAAACCAGTTTCATTGGGTGGGTTCAACACAACGTGAAGGAGCTATGATGCTATATATATATATATATATATATATATATATATATATATATATATATATATATATATATATATATATATATTTATTTATTTATTTATTTGAATAAACGGACGGATGTCCTTTAAAATATAGTTACATGGTAGCTGACAAGTAGCAATAAAACTTAAACTAACTTAAATAAACGTAACTTGTGATCGCTGAAATGATATTTTAAATGCGTTCTGGATACAAAATTATATGAAGAACAAAAATATCAGAAGAGGTGTCCGAAAATAAGCGTGAATTGTTAATCATGCATACCAAGCATAAATTTTCTTAAATTGATTTGATCCAAGTTAAATAAATCTACATGAGAAGATATAAAATTTCCTATTGCCTTCAATCGTTCTATAGGTGAATGCTGCATATAATTTGTTCTGCACATCAAAAGGTGAAAAAGTTCATTAGATCTGGTTTGTCTGTTTGGGACTCTAAATGAAAACTCCTGTAAAATAGCTGATGCATCAGTGATGCCATTAACAATTTTAAATAAGAACACAGCATCAAAATAATTTGTGCGTACTGCTAGAGTATTCATATTTAGCAGAGTCAATATGCTTGAGTAGTCAATGTTCTCACAAGGAATGCGAAGCTTGTAAGCTATAAAACGTAGAAATTTTTGTTGAACTTTCTCAATTGCATGCGAATGAGTCGTATAGCAAGGATTCCAAACAACTGAGCAATACTCAAGTTTACTCCGAACAAAAGCAAAATACAGCGATTTGAGTGCATGGATATTATAAAAATTACGTGTATTTCTAATAATAAAACCCAACATTCGACGCGCTTGCTGTGAAATATCATTTATGTGATAAGTAAAATTTAAGGATGTATCAAACAAGACTCCTAGGTCTCTAACAATATTAACTTGCAAAAGAGGCACACTATTGATGGTATATGTATGCTGAAACATGACTCTTGATTTATTGAAAACAATGTATTGACATTTGGCTAAATTGAGCTGCAAACAATTTTGTACACTATATGCATAAAATTTGTTCAAATTTGACTGAAGGGTCATTACATCATCCATAGAAGACGCCGTTTGAAATATTTTGCAGTCATCTGCAAATAGTAGGAATTCAACATCTTCAAAGATCGTATGTATATCATTAATGAATAGCAAAAATAAAAGTGGGCCTAGGTGAGAGCCCTGCGGAACGCCTGATGTCGGGAAAATTTGACGAGAATAATGATTATTAGCATTTACTACTAAGGATTTATCTCTTATGTAAATATTTAACCAGCGTAGCATTGAACCATGAAAACCAATATTACCAAGCTTAATTACAAGAAGATCAAAATTAATTTTGTCGAATGCTTTTGAGAAATCCGTGTAAACTGAATGTACTTGTAGTGAAGCCATAAAGGATTTATAAATATAACTTTGATATGAGATGAGATTAGTCGAGGTAGACTTTCTCGCGGAAAAACCATGCTGATTTTGTATAATGAGTGGGCGGACCAGTGGTGTAATAAAATCAGTGACCAGACTTTCAAAAATTTTAGGGATAGCAGATAATATGCAAATAGGACGATAATTTTTAATATCAGCTTTGTCGCCAGATTTGAAGATAGGTACGACGAAGCTAGATTTCCACCGCACTGGAAAGGAGCCCGATGACAGAGATTTATTAAATAGATAGAGAAGTGGGTGAGCTATAGTTTCAGCACAATTTTTAAGGAAAACCGGAGGAATATTGTCAGGGCCAGGGCTTTTTGTGACATCCAAATTATGTAATTTTTCGCGGAGCGAGTCATAAGCTATGTTGTACAGAGATAGGCTAAATGAGCTATTCAACAAAGGAGGATTAAAGGAACTTTTATCACTAGAATATACCTTTGAAAAATTATCAGCAAACATGTTTGCTATATCAGCTAAATTTGAGCTTCGAATTTTATCTAAATACATAGTATTTGGTAGTCCAAATTCAGCCTTGCAAGAGTTAATATGTCTCCAAAAGTACTTAATATTATCCGTAACTTGAGACTCTAATCTATAAATATACCGCCGGTAGTCAAATTTGGCCTGAATTTTGCATTTAGATCTTAAATTAGAAAATAAGTTGTAGTATTGTAACTCTCCAGTAGATTTATAATTTAAATGAGCAATTTTTTTGTTATGGACTAATTTTTTGAATTCCGACGAAAACCAATGTGGAAATTTGTCATCATTTAAGCGAACACGTGGGACATAAATGTTGATCAAATCATTAACTTTAGTATAGAAGAAATCCACTGCATCATCTAATGACATACAATTTAAAACTGACCAATCAGTAATGCACAAAGCAGCATTTAAGTTAACATAGTCTGCGTTTTTAAAGCTAAAGATACTTGATGATTCCTTGTTACTATTCGGCTGACTGAAAGAGGGTAATTCGACATTAATTTCTAATGCTGGATGATACAAATCTATAGGTAATAAAGGAAATTTGTTTTGAACGACATTAATAACATCTAAATTTGAGAAAACTAAATCAAGTATGTTATCACTAATATTTTTAACATCGTTGAACTGTGAAAAGTTTAAAAAAGAAAATGTGTTGATAATCTCACTACTTTTAGCATTAGAGTTGTTAACCGACCAAGATCGAACATTCCATTCCACATCACGGAGATTATAGTCACCGGTAACGATTATATTAGCAGCGGGAAAATTACTGGAACAGTTTGCAATATCCTCTGCGTGCTTCCGATAGCACTCAACAGTCACATCAGGTGGCAAGTAAACAGTTGATACGAGTGTACAAGCAGGTTTAGTTTTGATACAAACAATCAGCTGCTCCAAGTCGTTATGCTGACATTTTACTAAGGTGGACTTAAGTGTATTTTTGACGGCAATGAGTACGCCGCCACCTTTTTGCTTACTGGTTGAAGATAATTCTCGATCGCGTCGATATATTATAAACTTATCGAGTCCCAGCTCAGAAGAATAATAATTAGGCTTGAGCCATGTTTCAGTGAAGATTATAACATCATATGTTGTCGTGGCTAATTCAAGTCTTAGTTCGTTAAGTTTTGAGCAGATGCCGCGTGTGTTTTGGTAATATAGTGAAAGATTTAGTTTTTTGTGGTATGGCTGTATACAATGCGAGGAAAGCCATTTACATATTTAATAGTGGCCTATATATATATATATATATACAGGGTGGCCCAAAAGTTTCTCCCCACCTATTTAAGTAAACGCATTATTCATTACCCGTTGCCAAAATTCATCCCTTCTCAGTTTATTAAAAACCCTAAGCGGAGGTCAAATATCAACTCTTCAGCTATCGTTAGGATCATATGGTGCTTAGCTACGACAGCGTCAACTTCAATAATAGCTGAGCAAAGCGATATAGTGCATTTCCAGGAAAAAATTTAAACAGCATTTGTCCCTATAGTCAGGTACGGAGACGTACCCTTTATAAAGCTAATTTGAATTACTCGGGTAAATAAGGGTCTTTCTGCGAACCTACCTGTGAAATTTTATTGCTCCTGTCTTCAAGGATCCTTTTCATTTTTATCATTTTTCATTATGGCTTCGAATAGGATACAAACAAGGTTTCAAATTCAAACTCTTGGCGAAATAGGAAAATCCGTTTCCGAAATATCAAGGACACTAGGCGTCGACAGGAAGACCGCACGGTTATGGCTAGAAAGGAGGAAAGGCGATATATAGGACAAAGGACGTTCCGGTAGACTGACAACTCTTTCACCTACAACAAAAATAAAAATAAGGAAGATGGTGGAAAACAAGCCAGGCATCGGAACAAGGACAGCGCCCAAAAGGATAAATCAATCCGAAAACTACCAAAAACGGCGAAAGACAACGTCTCGATCAACGGTTCAACGGTACATTAAATCGACGAATTGGGGAAGACATGCCTACGTGAGACGAGTAAAGCCGCTTCTTACTGCAAAGAATGTCACAGATAGACTTAACTTCTGTAGAAGGTTGCAAAGCGAAGGATTCTGTGAAGATAGTGCTCTTGGAAGGTCTAAGAGAGCTAACGTACTTTTTACGGATGAATCCCCAATTGTTTTGCGCCCAACGCCGAATAGGCAAAATATGAGAGTAAGAACAAGTGATCCAAGCACTATTCAACCCATACAAAAGCCGAAATTTGACCTCAAGATAATGGTTGCAGGAGGAATCAGCTCACGTGGAAAGTCGAGACTTCATGTTGTTGAGGAAAACACAACCGTAGATGGATCCTTTTACCGGAACAGCATTTTACCAGCTTACGCAGCATGTCAGGATGACAGAAGACAGTTTCCACATTAAAATTTGGTAATTCTTATGCAGGATGGGGCACGAGCGCATACAGCAAAGACAACATTGACACTGGTAAAATCGATGTTTTTAACTGTTTGGGAAAATTGGCCTGGAAACTCTCCTGATCTTAACCCAATCGAACACGTTTGGGCTAAACTTCAAGATAGTGTATTAAGACATCCGATACCGAAGAATAGACGATAACTAATTGCAAGAGTACAGCAAGAATGGAGCAGCTACACCGAGGCCGAGTTAGAAAATTTATGTGATAGTTTTGGACGACGTATTTTAGAATGTATAGATAATAACGGTAGACATACTCATTTTTAGTAATAAGAATCTGTATTATGTAAGCATCACAAATAAATTTGAATTTCTAAATTATGTTTGTTGGTTTGCTTTTTATAACAAAAAGTTTGTGGGGAGAAACTTTTGGGCCACTCTATATATATATATATATATATATATATATATATAATATATATCATATATATGTATATATATATATATATATATATATATATATATATATATATATATATATATATATATATATATATATATATATATATATATATATATATCAGCAAAATGGTAAAGGGAGATAATCTCTGGAGTGGCCAATCCGATTGAGCTGAAATGTTCGGAGGACATAGATGTATAAGTAGGCCCATGGCTTGCTAGAATTCAGATATCATAAACCTTTTGGCGGCGGCGGGCATTTGAGTGAATTTTCAGGTACTCCTATATTTCCAAGCAATGTAAATTTTTGTTAAAAAAAGTACTAGGAATGAAAACTTATTATGTTTTAAGTTTGCTTATGATAAAGAAGTGGAAATTTTGTGCCTTGTGTAGGCGCTGAGTGCCTACAAGTAGACAAAGATTTTTTTTCAAATTTCGATTTGTCATAACTTTTAAGAAAAACAATGGATCATCGTAAAATTTTCACAGCGTATAGATGTAGACTAGACTTTCACACACATGGACTTTCAAGAGTGTGCGGGCAACTCTGTAACTACAACAGGCTCCTGAAAAAAATCCTTCAAATCATCGAGTCTCCTGAAAATTTTTTGATTTTTGAAAATAAATTCAAATTATTGATAAATTTTGACTTTTGTCCACCAAGTCAAATAAAATATTTCGAAAATTCCGCGGTAAACAAGAACGGCAACCCGTGATCAAATTACCTCTAATTTCAGCTTTCAAAACTTCTGTTCACGAGAACTGACGATCGGATAATGCGATCAATATGAAATTTACAGGGCATGTTAGTATTAACGAGGACCAGGTCTGATAGAAATGATTTTGAAATACGGGCAACAATGTGGCAGTGGTGCCATTTGGAAAAATGATATAGCTTCCGATTTAGCCACTAGATTTTAACGAAACTCACGCAGCCTTACTCTAAGACAGATTCCATAGAAATTTGGTTGAAAAATTAGTATAGGGTCGCCAGCTATGGCAATTTTTGTCTCCTAAATATTGTAAGTTTGCTCAGGAAAATAACGATTTTTTCCTTATAACTTCCGATGATGCAACGAAATCAAAACGAAATTCATTTGATAAGCATATCTCGTTGCGTTTCTAATTCTGTAGGAATTTCGTTGAAAAACCGTGAAAGAGTTGCAAGCTATGATTTATTTCGTAATTTATTGACATTTCTTTATCGAGCGATGTTGTCATAAAATTTCTAAACAGAAATGATCCTGCAATGACAATTAGCAACAAATATTTACGTTTCAAAAATTTAAATAGTTTGGACGGTGGTAACCCTAGAATTATATTCACTTCTGTAAATTACAGCGAAAATTCAATCGAAACGAAATTCACAGGGTGGGTTAAATTCAACGTGAAGCAGCTATGGTGCTAGCACATGACTGCCAGCACCAGACAATTTCGTAAATATTGCACCAACAGATGCTTCCATTTGGTATTCATATGCAAAGCATTTACAATAAAATAAGCAACCGATATTTTAATTTTCCGTGTTTTGGAAATTTTTCGGATGGCAACCCCAGACATAGTTTAATCGCTGAAACTGTCGATGATATCCTCGGATGAAAACGAAATTGATTATACATGAGCATGTTTGGGTAGATTTATTGCTGCTGTGTTGGACAAATGTTGCCAGCACTGAACATTTTCATCATTTGTGCTATAGGAAATGCTGTCAGAAAATGATATTTGTTCCTTTGAGTAAGAAATGGTTAATATGGTACTACACAGAAGTGTATTAGGTTAATCACAATACAGCGTTTTCCACTGCGGCAAACGCAATGGGCTGCGGCAAAGTGCAGTCAAAAAATTAGAATGCACTGTTTTGTATGGTAACGCGCAAAATGGCTGCGGCCGAATTTGCAGCGGCAGAATTTGCCAAATTTCTAATTTTGCCGCACCGCTAGCGGTGATACCTACCATAGGTTGGCATCACCACTAGGTTGAATTAACTCTGTTTGAATTAGGTTGAATGGTCTGGTGGAATAGACAAGCGATGGCTGATGTGTATTGTGATAAGCCAACCTAATCCTCGTACAACAGGATTTAGCAATACAAAAGAAAAACAAAAGAAATGAATTTGGTTGGTGCCTTGGTTGCATTGACAGGGACATTGTCGTTGCATTGTGATTCACCAAATTCAGCTGCGGCATGCACGCCTCCCCTTGTGGCGCCGCTGCCGCAATGCGTTAAGTGTTTACAGCATATAACGTCTTCACACACTTTGAAATTCTTCAAAGATAAGTTCTTCGAAAAGTAGTTTTCGAGCGGTTCTGATGCGCTAGACTTTTTACTAATTTTCGAAGAAAATTAGTATTAAACTCGTTTCGCCGAAAATTCATATTTCTTTATATGTACATATATATATATATATATATATATAGATATATATATATATATATATATATATATATATATATATATATATATATATATATATATATATATATATATATATATATATATATATATATATATATATATATATATATATATATATATATACATATATATATATATATATATATATATATATATATATATATATATATATATATATATATCAGCAAAATGATTTTCCGAGATAATCTCTGGAGTGCCCGATCCGATTGAGCTGAAATTTTAGGAGGACGTAGATGTATATAGTAAGTAGGTCCATGACTTGCTAGAATTCAGATATCCTAAATTTTTTGGCGTTGGCGATTTCCAAGCAGTGTAAATTTTTGTTAAAATATATAATTGGGAATAAAAACTTTTTATGTTTTAAGCTGGTTTATGTTCAAATGTTGGAAATGTTGAGCCGTGTGTGGGTGCAGCATGACTTAAAGTAGGCAAGGATTTTTTTTCTAATTTTTATTTGTCATTTCTTCTAAGAAAAACAACGGATCATCGTGAAATTTGCAGAGCGTATTCATGTTGACTAAAATCTAGCACGCGTGGATTTTCAAGATAGTGCGGGTAACCCTGTAGCTACGGCAGGCTCCTGAAAAAAAACCTTCAAACCAGTGACCTTCCTGAAAAATTTTTAATTTTTGAAAAAAATTCAGATCATTGATAAACTTTAACCTTTGTCCATCATGTCAAATTGAAAGTTTCAAAACTCTGATTTGCACAAGAACGGCAACCCATCACCAAATTACCTCTATTTTCAGCTCTCGAAAGTTCTGTTCACGAGAACTGACGACCGGATTATCCGATCATAGTGAAATTTACAGGACCTGTTGGTTTTAGATAGGAGCAGGTCTGATAGAAGTGATTTTGAAATGCAAGCAACCCTGTGGCAGTGGTACTATCTTGAAAAATCACTGAGAAACTTCCGATTCAGCCATCAGATTTTGAAAAGATTCATACAGTGCTTGGATCTTACCTTAGGTAACATTTGATGAAAATTCGGCTGAAAAATTAGAATAGAGCTGTCAGCTATGGTGATTTTTGTCTCCTTAATCTTGAAAATTTGCTCAGCAAAATAAAGCTTTTTTCCCTATAACTTCCGGTCCAGTGTACAAATTAGAACGAAGTTCTCGCAGTAAATGGACCCTAATGTGAAGCAAACGTGGAAGAAAAATCGTACAAAAATCATGAAAGGCCTGCCAGCTATTTTTGTAATTTTGTTTAATTTCTTAACTGAGAGATTAAGTCATTAGATTTGCAAATGGAAATGATCCTGCAATGAAAATTAACAGCAAATATTAACGGTTTAAAAATTTGAAATGTTTTGAGGGTGGTATTCCTAAAATTCTTTTAACCCGTATAACTTCCAGCGCAGTGATTCAATCGAAACGAAATTTACTGGTTGGGTTTAACTTAACGTGAAGCAGATTTGGTATGTATTTTGCTTTGCTGCTGACACAAGCTAACCAGCATTAACCATTTCCTTAAATATTGCACCAACAGATGCTTCAAATTACGTTCTCATATGCAAAGCATTTGCAATAAAATTAAGGTATCAATTTTTAAATTTTCCGAGTTTTGAAAATTTTTCGGATTAACCGCTGAAACTTTTCGGATTTAACCGCTGAAACTTTCGATAAAATCCTGCGATGAGAACGAAATTCAAAGGATAAGTTGATTTGAGTATGAGCTTGTTATGGTAAACTTACTGCTGCTTCGTTGGGAAAGTGTTGCCAGCACTGAACATTTTCATCATTTGTGTTATAGTTGAGTTTTGTTGCTTTGGATAAGGAATGGTTGATATGATTCTTCAAAAAAGTGTATTACGTCTTTCCACATTTTTTTGTCACTCAAAGAATATTTCTTCGAAAATTAGTTTTCCAGCGGTTCTGATGCGCTAGACTTTTCAATAATTTAATAACAAATTAAAGAAATTAGTAATCTTTTGCTTTCAAGTATTATAAATAATTTGAACTTTTCTGAGATTATTGATCTTAGTGAGTAGAAATATCACTGAAATAAGCTGTTGACGATCAATCACTAACTTTTAATACATATATGGTCAGCAATAAATACTTTACTGATTTTTTTCACGATATTTCAAAAAAATCGCATATATATAGTTTACTACGCGCTTCATAAGTATGCTTATCTGTAGTATTTGCTTATATACCTGTATTTTGCGTCCGTAAGTCTCAAAAACAGGAGCCGCCACTGACAGCAACCTATGTCAATCTTAGCGAATGCACTGCTGTTTTGTACTAGATCGTTGTTTTGCGGCATAGTTCTATTCTGTTCTGTATCGGAGCAAAAAACGCACCTATTAAAACCTAAGCTGTTTAAACATTAAGCAAATTATTAAACTAAGCAAAAGTCACTAAAATCAATCTATAAACATGTTGATTTTAACAAACAAGACTTCACTATCGAGTTCTGAGCTAATAATGAAATTCTTTGCAATGCTGTACGCAAAGCAAACTGATGAAATATAAAAATAGCGCTAAAATACGACATTACAAGTTTTTATGATTCAGTCACAGAATATCTTTAATTTTCCACAAAATTGACTGTCTCTTTTAGCAGAATAATTGAAACGAGCTTGAACGAGTCGCCCTCATCATCGTCATTGCTATCGTTGCTACGCTCGTACACATGCTAATAGCCTTGGATGGATCTTTCGAGTAAAAAAAATTCATAGCTGAAACCATAAACTTAGCATTTTCCGGAGTTAAGCAGGTCATAACTTTCTTTTGAATGTGCCTCGTCTTTCATACATTCATTTTCTAGTTTATATTCAACAGAACGAGCCTTCGTTTTCTGTTCACACTCGAGCCAAAGCTGCATTCAAGGCGAACTGGCAGCTTGTCGTCTGCCAGGGCTTTGTGTGTTGGCGTATATCTTTTCGGCTGGTTGTGATTAGGTACTATCATGACACCCTTTGAATACATTCATTATCATAAAAACACTGCATAGGAAATTCTATGATAGAAACGTTCCGGCCTCTTTGATCGCGGAAATGAAGGCCTGCCAATTGAAAAGGATATATCAATATAAGCACGGATTTTAAAGAGCTGCGAAATGACATTAAGAGTTTAACCCATTGGTTGATTCAAAGCTAGATTATGCAAATTGTATGATATAAGTACTAACAAACTAAATGTACATAAGAGTGATATAAGTACTAACACACTAAATGTACATAAGAGCTTCATATAAATTTGAATGCAAATCGAGAGAAAAGCTACTTTTTATCTAATTCAATAAAGTAATGCCGACTAAAAGAGTTGAATTAGAGTTGAATAGCAACATAAGTTTAATTACAAAGAAAAAATACAAAATTTAACGAAAAAGTTGATAATTTTTCTTTAGAATAGATGATTTATAAGAAAGATTAAGAAAAATAACATTTCACATTTATTTCGCATGATATCCTGCAGCGGTTTTGCGAGAAGGACGTTGGTAGGACATCTCAGCTGAAAAGAAGTCCGGAAGAGAGCCTGTCAAATGATCGCTGGGCAGCCTTAAAAAAACAGCGCCATAAGGAAGTTTGCTCCTAAGAGCAGTGTGCCCCAGAAATGGTTGATGATGCATTCCTTCCGAATTAGCGAAGAACCCTATGCAACTCTCTTTGTGACTGCGCTGGGTCCTTGGAAAATGGGATGGATATGCACCAACAAAAAGCAAACAAATCAAACAAACAAAAATAAAGATATAGGGGGACTCTTCCGCAAAGGAATAAAGGCCCTCAAGCAAACATCTGTTCGCTGAATCAGTTTACTTCAGTACTCCGTCACGTTGTTACAATGCGTCAAACTATGGAACAAAGGTGTGTCTCAAAACACGGTGAAAAATATTCGGATAAAATTGATCTTCACAATGGTGTACTATTATATATCCTAATATTCGTATAGATTATATATGTTGACGTTGGATAAAATTGTTCTATCCTATTTTGGAATAACTTTTGTACGAGTTTCGTATAAACGGGTGGTTTATACCAAGATCGGAAAATATTTATCATAAATTCATATTAAAAATTCATAAAAAATAAAACGAATTATTTAGAATTACTTTTGCGTCGCAAGTTGTAAAGTTCGTGTTTAAAGTTTGTAAGTGAACTGCGTTGGACGCAAAAATATACTCGGGAGTGTTTTCATGAAACGGATTGTTTAAAATTACTTTTGCGTCGCAAGTCGTGCAATTAGCATTTCGAGTTTGTAAGTGAAGTTAATTGGAAGTGTTTAATAAAGTGTTTATTAAAGTTATTTGTGAAAATTATTTGGTAGCCATAAGGAACAACTTTAATCACTACAGGAATATTGTAAAACTTTGATTTTGGTGAATAAAATATATATGAATAAAATCTATCGATTTTTTTTTTTTCAAATAATAAAACACATAATCGTTATCCATCTCACAGTACATAATTGAATTTAATGCTCGAAAGTTTTACTTGGTGTACTATGTCAAGTGTTTTCATAACACCTACCTTTATCTTTGAATGCATAAACATTCAATTGCTTTCATTCTTTTTTCATCATAATGGATAACTGTTCCCAATGTATATATACTTATATATTCATAATAAAAAGGAGGGAAAAAAACCAGAATAAGATGTTGGGTTAAATGATTTTGGGTTTTTGAAAATGGGTTAAATTTATCGTGTGACCTCGAAATTAGAATAATATATTTCTTATTCAAAATGGTGTACATTTAATAAGAATGTGGTGTATTCATTTATTTGCGATTCGGATACTGTTTATAAGAGTGTCTTATTAAATTTATATGAATAATTGGTATTGATTTTATCTTATCAGATAAAATTTATCTTATCAGATTAAATTGTTTTATCTTAAACAAACTTATTGGATTGATACTAACTTTCGTTTGGACTTATATATATTCCAAAATTTATCAAATTTATCCGAAAATTTCTAGCCGTGAACTTGCGTTTCCAACAGAAATTCGAGTGCAAAATCGTTGCAAACGTTGGAAAGGGCTAGTATTCAATTTCGTCAAAAACACAAGCCTAGGATTGGTACAGTGCATTTAACGGAAACTGAGAGACCACTGAAGATACGTCTTGTTTTGCATGGCCTTTAACCTGGTCAATTGATGAAGACATTGGATAAGGGAAGAAAATGGTGCTTGAAAATTAGTATGTTAGTGTTTGAGGGATGGTTCATTCGTTTTTCGGAATGAGTAAGTAGGTCTCTAATGAGGATTGTTTAACGAAACTTAGTGAGTTCAGAGGCTTATAATTAGTATAAACAGCAAGTTTTATTTCAATCGCGAAACTCAATCAGGGAGAAAGTGTACAATATGGAGAAAATTAAGAGTATGTGGCTGGAGGAGAGGAGCTCAGCACCTCCAAGCACTAAAGTCAACAGACCCATTGTATCCATACCCCCAACCTACCGTAGCTTCGAGACGACTTAGCAAAATCAATAATCAATGAGAGGGGAAAAGAGGCTATCTTCCCCATACGTGCTTCATCACAGCCAAAACATAGATATCTGAGACGCACAAACACTGGGCATTCACAAAAGAAATGCTCCGCGGAGTCAGCCTCTTCTAAATAGGATGAACATAGGTCATCCTATGCAACATCTTTGCGAGCATATAGTAGCTCCACAGCATCACGAATGCTTACGTTATCTTTGGCCGACATATCTACATGAGGTCTTAGGCTCCATGTGGTGGCAAAAGCTCTCTTGTACTGGTCAAAAGCCGTTAAAACACAAGCAAGGCTCACTTCCTCATAATTCTTCCAGATAAGTTTTTTGTCCAAGATTACTCCCAGATATTTGACTTCATCTGAGAGTTGAAGAGCTATACCCTTCACATTAGGAAGCTCCTGTCCTTCCATTTTTCTCTTTTTGGTGTTGAAAATAAGTTTCTTCTTACCCCGACTCACTGCTAGGCCTTGCTCAAACACCAAATGTCAATTAGATCCAATGCGCGTTTTGTATTTCTACCAACCACATTCAGATTATTACTGATTGCTAATGTGACCACGTCAACAGCATGAACATCCGCATGCAGCCGTTCTTGTTGCAGCACATTAAGCATGGAGTCAACAAGCATACTCCACAGGAGCGGCGATAGTGCACCCGCTCGGGGGCATCCATTTATCGTCCCCGTTCTTAAGTAGCAGTCGGATCCAGCAGAAATTAAGCTGATCGGTCTCAAGTTCCGGCCATCTCTTCCCGTTTTAGATATAAAAACTACTTTAACCGGTTGGCAAGGTGACGAAACATACTCCAAAACTAAGCATGCCCAAAGTGGTGCTCTTAAAGGTGCCATTACACGGTTTGTAGCATCTACAAATGTTTGTAGGTTCATCGAGTTTTTTCGCTACAAATAGTCTACAAATCGTGTAATGTCAAAATTTTTTAGCTACAAACATTTGTAGAAAGAGTTTATTGACGGTTCGTAGATGATTGTCTACAAATGTTTGTAGGTGGAAAATGCGACTCGTGTGATAGGAAAACGAATTTTGAATTTGTAGATTTTAAACATTTGTAGACCAATCTGTAGTTCGTAGATGCATGAATTTTGACATGTACAAACTACCACTGTTTGTAGACATTTAAATTATCTGATTTAAGCGGTTGGACGGTGGGAGCGAACTCGAGGAAATTTTGTGTGTTTTTAACTGTGTGCTATCTTTCGGTGATATAATTATAACTGTTTAGACCGATTAAATGGATCCAAAGGATGCATTGACGTTGGTGGTGGCAATGAATTTGCTGGACAGTAGTGATAGTGATGAAGAAATTGAAATGGTGCCAAGGCGGAAACGGCGCTTTTGGACAAGAGATTGGATTCTTCGACGTAAAACCGAAGGATTCTGTCAAAAATTACTTCAGGAATTGGAAAGTAATGATTTGTCACTTTTTCATAATTTCGTTCGAATGACATTGGACCAGTTCAATTATTTATTGGGAAAAGTGACACCTTTAATAAAAAAGAAAGACACTAATATGCGGGAAAGTATTACAGCGAAGTAACGGCTTGTGTTAACATTACGATACTTGGCCACCGGTGAAAGTTTTGAATCGTTGAAATATTTATTTCGCATTCCGCAGCCGACGATCTCTAGCATCATTCCGGAAGTTTTGGATGCTATCTATACTGTCCTTGTGGGTGATTATTTACAAGTAAACATTATTTTTACATAAAATTTAAATTTATATTGATAATTTTTTTCTGTACAGGTACCGAAAAATCAAGAGGAATGGGAGTCGGTTGCCCAAAAATTCAACGATCTATGGCAGTTTCCAAACTGCATCGGTGCCGTAGATGGCAAACATGTCACAATGATAGCGGAAGCGAATTCGGGCAGCACGTTCTACAATTACAAAGGCACGTTTAGTATCATTTTGATGGGAATCGCTGACGCCGAATATAAACTTTTATACATTGACGTTGGGCGGAACGGTAGATTTTCTGATGGAGGAGTGTTCAATCGGTGCACGTTTTCGGAAGCATTAAATAATGGTTTACTGCGTTTGCCTCCACCAAAGCCATTGCCAGGTAGACAGCTTCCGGTTCCTTATGTACTTTTAGCTGACGACGCATTTGCTTTGCGGCCAAATATTATGAAACCGTTCAGCCAGCGGGGTCTGACAATGGTCCAGCGCGTGTATAATTATCGCCTTAGTCGTGGTCGCCGTATTATCGAAAATGTGTTTGGAATAATGTGGGCTCGTTTTGGAGTGTTGCGAACGCCTATCAGACTAAATGCCGAAAAGGCGAAGAAAGTGGTACTAGCGTGTTGTGTGCTTCATAATTATTTAATGAGCACTAATAAAAGCAGATATGCACCGCCAAGAACATTCGATCGATACAGCGATACTGGCGAAATTATTCCCGGTAATTGGCGCGTGGAGGAAACTTCAGTGGAAACAATGTTTCGACGTCAACAATCACGCACAGAAGCGACATCAAGTGCGCATGAAATACAAAACGAATTTAAAACATACTTCGTTGAAGAAGGTGAATTAGATTGGCAATATAAACACATATGAATGCTTTGTGAGTTTAAGTAGTAATAGTTTAAGTTTAACCAGTAAGTTTAACAGTTAACAGTTTAAGAAGTATGAGCTGCTATTTGTATGTTATTGTATGTCATCGAATAAAAAATATTTCTATTGATCAAATAACAAAGCGTTTTTTATTTTCTTAGCAAAACAATTTACTCGACTTAAAACTCTTCGGTAAAATTCAGATCCTCAGAGGTAGAAAGTTCACTTGGTATCACATGAATTACGGTGTCCTGATGTGAAGGCTGCGAAAGAGAGGAAATGAAAAATAATTATTATGTAAAGATGCATAAAGTGAAGGAGTGTACCATGGATAACGCTTCGTCTATAACATCATTAAAGACGCGGGCTAGCTTTCTTTTGGCAAACTTTGCCTGGTCTGCATTAAGGCTTCTGAGTTCAGAAGCGATGTAATCACCAAGCGCGCTAAATTCATCGTTAAACCGAACGTTTGCTGAAATATTTCCTAGTGCACGCACCGTCATCTCCCGCAATTCTGTTTTAAAGTCGCTTGAAGTGGACGGTAAAGTGTCCGGCGACTGATGCGTTGACGATCGTTTTGTGTCGCTGGCGCTTGAATGACGCTTCCTACCTTGTGTGGGTTGAACAATAGCCTCCTGCGTCAACATGTCACTCATTTCTAAGTCTTCAAATATGTTTTCTTCGCTGTGGGTGGTGGTCTGTAAAATAATATTATCAATGATCATTATATTGAAATATTACCAGAAAAAATATTACCATTGGCATAGATGTGGTCGACTGAGTTGATTGGTGAAGACTATGCGCCTCCAAGAACATCATGTCCTTAAAAAAACTTCCACACAATTGGAATTTTTTCGTCAGTTCCTTGACCAGACTTCCGCGCTCGATATTTCGCAAGGTTGGTCCTGAATCCAGTGCGCAAGTTGTTCCACTTACCCTTGCAATTGTTGACACTCTTGCCATTCAAACTCGCAGCAATTTCCTTCCAGACGTCTTCTTTGGGTAGCTTGTATTCGGCGCACCCATTATCCCAAATTATAGACTGTTGCTGGATTAGCTGGATTAATTTCACAGATTCTTCATCCGTCCAATCCCCTTCAACTTTTTTTGTGTATGATGATTTTCGTTTCCCATGAACACGTGTTTCAGCAGCTTTTGCTGTTGGTGCCATGTTCACCTCCAAATCTGCGCCAATGGTGGTATTCAAAGCATCCATTTAGTCTGGAAATGAAAACAAAAACCAAGCTAAACAATTCAATCCACTAAATAAATTTTATACACTACACTTACCAACTTTAACTCTAAACACTCGTAAAAATCTATCACGAGACAGAACAGCACCAAACTAACTTTATCACCGACAACTGAACCCTTGATCGAAAAAAGTTTTTCCTTTTTAAAACCCGACGATACCTGATTTTCAACTGAACATCTTTGTATACTAATATACTAATCGTCTGATGGCTATAATTATTAGCTACAAACATTTGTAGATAAGAATGCCAAAAATCGTTTGTAGAAGGATTTGTAGATGCGCGCACTACCTGAAATCTACAAATCGTCTGATAACGAAATTTCCTACCTGCAAACGTGCTACAAACATCTGCGATGCGAACACAATTTGTAGGTGTTTGTAGATCTACAAACGTTTGTAGATCCTACAAACCGTGTAATGGCACCTTAAGTCTACATCCAAGTGGTCACTTCTCTCCTTAAACATAGCCGGATCCAGGCCCATCGATTAAAAATTTTCAAAAGACATGATTGCATCCCTTACGTTTTCACTACTGACTACAGATTTAGCTGTGTAACATCATTTCATACTACTGCAAAGAGCACTAATTTTGGTCACAGGCGCAGATGCTTTCTGCATTTCATTGGACTTGGTAAAGTCACCATCCGAGCGTTTTCTTCGTACTTAGCTGATAGATCCATCTCTAAGACTTCACCAAGCCTCGAAGTCTTCCGTGCTCCTTTCAGACCTTCACATAATGTTTTAATGATTGCTTCTAGAAGATTCTCACCAGCTCTTATATGTTATCTGCAAGATTCTGTAGGCAAACCCAGTCATACTCAACACTGCTCTTACAAGCTCAATTTCTACTTTTCCTGGGCTTCTGTAATTCTTGGTTCTACCAGGGAGCTTGTCACATCTACTCTTACTGATCAAGCAGGCCTTTTCATAACTACTTATCATGCTTCTATTGAGAGTGCTCAACCAGGATTTTATTGATTTTGTCAATTTTATCATACCAATAGGACAGGCTCTGCCTGCAAGAAGTCAATGGAACTTACAAAATCAGTGATCCATAGATTCCCTCTTTTCACCATCGGTATTAGATCAGTGGCTAAAGAGAACACTAAATAACGATGATTAGAAAGTGAAACCTCATCCGATACATGATATCTAGATATATATCTAACCATTTCCGGCGAACATAATGATACATCAGTAACCGCCCTTCCGTTTAGGGTGACAAATATGGGAGAAATTCCAGCGTTTAAAGTCATCAACCCCGCATGAGCTATCAACTCAAAGAGTCTGCTTTCTCTGGCGTTACATCTGCTGTTGCTCCAGCTGGTATGCTGGGAGCTATCATCGCCACCCACCAGAAGCTCTAATCTCTTCAATTCAGCGTACTGAACCAGGTTCACTAATTCCAAAACTGTCTGAGTATGGTGGCATGAACAGATTGGAAACCAAAACGCAAGTCTTTGGACGTTGATCTTTGATCATAAACGTTTTTTGCCCCCGTGATTGAGCTGAGACCGTAGATTCTGCTGCCTTGAACACAATTGCAATGAACCGCGCTAATATAAAGCTCCTCACCAAACAAGGACAGTTGACTCAAATTATATTGGGAGATCCGTTCACGAAGACTCTTGTCTAGGTAAAACCATAATTTACAAGCGGCACAGCCTTTTTCAGCAAGATAGGGACTCACTTGAAAACGACTCACGACCAGGACTTCTGATCGAAGTGACTGCTCCGAAAATAGTACATAAATTCCAAAAAGTGATATTACGAGATGCTAGCGAGTCAAAAAAATCCGCGTTGAAAGCTTGCGTGCTGGGTAAACTGTTTGCTGTATGTGCAAGAGTGCTAATGGCAGCTTGTACGACGAATTTTCGTTGTTTGCGATCAGAGCACGAGATCGTTAATGGAACATAGCACCTTCAAATTGAAAAATTGGTTTTTTTAAAGGTTGATTTTTCATTGAATAAAAAGACATGTCTTCATGAAACTTTGTCCATATACTTTATTTGCTTATATACTATACAAAATAAGTTTTTAAAAATGTTGTGTGACCCACTGTCGTTTGGTACAATTTTTTTGAAAAACACCAAAAAATCACGGCGTAAACGATAGCTACACTCAGAAAAGTCAGGAAAAGAAACAACAAAAGGGTTTTAATCAGCATCAAAGCGGCCTTAAAATGAACTAAAAGAAAAAAATTTGGTCGAAAAATAACAATATGCCGGCGTTTTTTCGAAAATCGAGGTTTAACACCCCCCAAAAATCGGTTATAACTAAAAAATGTAATGCGGATTTTTTCATGTGCAAATTAACGTGTTAAGATTTCAGAACGACTGGATTAAAACTTTTTAATAATCATGCACGCCAACTTGAAAAAGTTTATTTTTTGTGCGTGGCATATATAAAGGCTGGTACTGAGCTAATCGTGAAGCTAAATTTTGACATATGTATATCCATTATCTGGTCATTCTTTCGAGCGAAAAGTTTGGCAATGGAGAAAAGCAGAGGCACTGCTCATATCTGATGGATAAAATGTCAAGAATTTGACTTTTCGATCGATTTTTTTATTGCTCCATTTTCAAATTGAAACACCAAATGTCACATTTTAGCTCGAAAGAATGAACTGCACAAACTAAATTGGCGTGAAATGATTGGAGACATGTTTCAGTGCCATCTACGTTTTCAACGCGAAAGCAACTTCAAAGCAACTTTTCATGCTAAGAACAGAGTACCACTCTTCCTTATTTTCAAGCTAAATTTTCGCCGAAACCAATTTCACGTGAAATTTTGTATGAAAATTTCACGTGAAATCGGACTCAGTATTACGCTTAACATATAAATGCTAGTTTCCCAAAATGTCCCAATCTGCCTTTACAGCTGCTATGTGAGAGTATAACGTATCGTACTATATATATGTATATATTAAGCAGATGTTCCTAAGAGAAAGTCAATATGGCGGTATAGCGAAGTGAACGAAAATCATAGAAAAATTATCTTGGTGCGCTTCGCTATATATGCTCATAACATTGCTATTTTTAGGATTTCAATTTTAGGTTATTAAAATCATGTTTTTAAAGCTTCATTGTAACATATTCTATCAAAACAAAAAAGTCGTTTTTTTTTAATTTTAAGGTGCTATGTCCCCTTAATACGATTTTACATTCGTAACTGTTACAAATCATAAGCTTTCTTTCTTAATTTTCCTATATCCAACCATAGAGTATCCAACTAATAATAAACAGCTTCAATATATATATATATATATATATATATATGTGTGTGTGTGTGTGTGTGTGTGTGTGTGTGTGTGTGTGTGTGTGTGTGTGTGTGTGTGTGTGTGTGTGTGTGTGTGTGTGTGTGTGTGTGTGTGTGTGTGTGTGAGAGTGAGTCATCAGAGAACTACCGGAATGTAGCTGAAATCTAGATGATAATGGTTGGAAAATTGCTGAAAGTCAAGAAGAATGGAATTTGGAAGAAATGGTCTCTGGGCTAATGCTATCATTGATACCATTCTGTTAAAATTATGGCAAGTCTCTTGCTTACACCGTTAAATAACTAGTGTATAGTAGGTTTCGTTTGAGATCTAAAAGTGTTTCTTAGTAAGTGTTTCTTAGTTCCTCTCGTAAGTGATGACCAGGTTAAATCAGAGTTGTCCCGCTACAACCCATTTAGCATCTTTGCAGAAGCTCTATTTTCATAATCACACTGAACCTAAGCTTTCACAAGATCTTCTGTGAGCCCGCTCTCATAGCTTGTAAAAATCAAAAAGAAATTTGAGCCGAAAAAAATTACAACGAACATGCCAAGCATCGCCAACCAGTGTTGCTAGAACCTAATTTCCCTTCGTATTAGATGGTGCTACCAAAACGTAATAAAACGTAATAGTCCGGGAAAAATCGTTCGAATTCAAAACTTTTTTAAGGTCATGTGCAACTACTCTGTCGGTAATAAAAACTGTAATCAAGTTTTTGCT
Organism: Nemotelus nigrinus; assembly: GCA_947369275.1. Lineage (NCBI taxonomy): Eukaryota > Metazoa > Arthropoda > Insecta > Diptera > Stratiomyidae > Nemotelus > Nemotelus nigrinus. Next base: position 70,357,152 of record OX376374.1, read on the forward strand.
GCCATAGGTGATCAAATGGAAAAAAAAGATGAGAAAGAATCTCTCTCCGCTTTAAAACTATATCGAATTGATGAATAAATACAAACATATTACACCAAAAATAGTTGTTTTATTGTATTTGCGTATATAACCAGTCTTGTACGTAATGCTGTAAGATATGAAGTATCCACAGTTGCCAATCGCGCCGAGCCACATTCAGCCGCGAGAACAGCTAGCGCGCAAAACATACGACAACACTGTTACCGACAGGGGCCTCTCTAATTTTATGAAAACGTAATAGATAAGCGACGAGTGTAATTGCGTACTAAATGAGATAAAAATGAAATAGATCTATTACAATTGTAAAAAACTGGCAACACTGTCGCCGACTCCCACCTATACTGAAGTTGAAAATGGCAAAAAGCTGATATCTGTGAAAAGCAACCCAAATAAACGTAAAATTCTACCCTAAACCTTTGACTGGCCAACAAAGTCGATGCATGAACCAAAGAACTATCGAAAAAGACATCCAGTGTACATTAGAGAAAACCGACAAAAACAATTATAAAATCTGTTTCGTTCCATCAAATCGAGCGCTTTCTCCGTTGATCAGGACAGTGAAACCGATCCAGAAAATGAACTTCTTGAAACAGTCAGCAAGACCCATCTTACGGAGAAGGGTAAACTTCTCTTGCAGGTAAATCACGCAAGTAAAAGATCCGAAGAGCCAAAAACTATCATCGTTACATTCTGAAGTGATCAGTTGCTCGTACAAACACACAAACGGAAAACGTTGATCGATATCAATGACATCGTCAAAGTTGCTGCTCAGCAGTAAAAACATAGAATTGAATGAAACTTTAGGTCTGCCCAAGGTGTATGGTGAGACACAAACGGTGATCATAGTTCTCTCTGGAGATGACGCAAACCATCTTCTGAAAGGATGGAAAATGAAAATGGGTTTGGCAAATTTATCTATTTCGTTCAAAACATAGCAACAAATATGGACTAGAAGGTACAATGCAAAAGACTGTTAAAAAACCGTAGTTCTATGTTCTGAAGAGAAAATGCCTCTGAATTAGGAAATGCTCCCTTCTCAGAGAGGCACTCAGTTATCAGACTGAAAGATGAAAGTGATCCAAATAAATCTAGGTAGCTTACAATCACCTCCTTCAAGTGGTGAATGAGAAGGAGCTGCAACTTCCTCTCATAAGTTGACATAGTAATTGGTCCTGTGATAAATTCGGAAAAGAGGCCACCGTTGCAGAACATGAATGACCAATGTGCAAAATTCGTCAAAGCAAAAAAGAATGGATTGCTTTTCCACAACTGTTAGCAACCCACTTGAACTCTTGACAGGCTCCATGAGTTGGCTAAAAAGCTTATGATAGGCACTGAGACAAAAACCCATATTGGTACTAGCGACTTCAATACATGGGCGATCCAATGAAGCCGACTCTACCTGAATCCTTAGATAAAATAAAAGTTTTGCTTAGTATTGCTTCTCAACGATTGAATGATTCGACAACGAATGATTGAAATTGAAAAATATCTATTTATATTGAAAATTTTTATTTGACAAAGTGGTTTCGAAAGTATGCACTGATTCTCATCAGACACAAGCTCACAGTGCATACTTGACTGATGTGACCACTTGCAGTTGGAAATCATTAATTTTTTATTTACGCTGGTTATGACAAATTTTAACATCTCCGACTTATATCGCAAGACTCTGATTGATGTCACGAAACTCTGTGTTGATCAACACGCGTATCTAGCAGGCAGGTCAGTAGATACGGCATTGCACAAAGTTGTCGGTACAATAGAAAAATCCTTACAGCAAAAGATATTCACGCTAGCAGCCTTCTTAGACATTGAGGGGGGCTTCAATAATGTCACTGTTGCGAGTATCATCGATGCCTTGGTTCGATATGGAGTTGATAAAACTCAGGCGACCTGGGCATCTGACTTGCTCAAAAGCAGGCGGATTGAGGCTACCTTTCTGGAAGCCAAAGCGGAAAGATTAGTCGGAACCGGAACACCACAAGGACGGATTATATCTCCCCTTTTCTGGATCCTGACAGTCAACGAAATACTGGAGAATTTAAGCACCAGTGGATTTGGGGTGGTGGCGTATGCCGATGACATTGTGTTACTTGTGAGGGGTACGTTCCCACAAACTTTGTCGGACCTTATGTAATCAGCGCTAGACCATGTCCAAACCTGGGCCAGAAAAGTCGGTCTTAGGGCAAACCCGACAAAAACTGAACTTGTACTCTTCACAAGGAGACACAGGGTACCGGCTATTGCCACGCCTAACCTCAACGAAATAACATTGGAACTTGCTGATAGTGTTAAATATTTGGGCCTTATACTAGACAGGAAACTGAACTGGGGGCTAACATGAAGCACAGAATTAGTAAAGCTCGCGCAGCACTTTTTACGTGCCGGTCCGCCTACTCTAATACCTGGGGTCTTAAATCTAGGGCGGCCTATTACATATTCACATGTGTAGTCAGGCCAATTTTGGTGTATGAAGCGATCGTGTGGTTAAAGGCAGTAGAGAGTAAAACTAATATCAAGGAGCTAACAAGACTGCAAAGATTGTTTGCATATGTATTACGGGCGCTTTAAGAACCGCCCCAACGGGTGGGTTGGAAATGATTTTGGGACTCATGCCGCTAGATCGATTCTTCTTTAGAAGCGCAAGCTTAGCGACGATACGCGCTAAAAGTTCCGGCATGTGGAACGATTCAGATCAGTGGGGCCACAGCGGTATTCTTACAGAATGCCGCAAAAAATTTGGGCTCAATGCAGAAGACACGGCCCAAATGAACAAAATAATACATATTGGCAGGAATTTCCAGGTCAAGATACCCACAAGAACAGACTGGAAGAAAAAGGAAGCTACCACCGATGGGGGCGTCTGGATTTACACGATTGGGTCAAAGACGGACACAGGAGTTGGCTCGGGCAAGTTTTCTACGGAGTTGAGCCTTAACCTGTCGTGTAGACTGTCGGACCATGCTACCATCTTTCAGTCTGAATTACATGCTATACGCATGGCAGTTGAGTCCATTAGCGGAATATCAACCAGATCAATGACGATTTGCGTCGACAGTAGAGCAGCCATTCTCGCTCTTGCGTCTTACAGATGTTCTTCAAAATCTGTTAACGCTCGCAGAGTGGCTCGCAGTGAAAAGGCAAGGCATATTTCTATCGGGATTATGTGGGTACCAGGGCAAAGTGGGGTCATAGGCAACGAAAAAGCTGACGAATTGCCGAGGAAAGGTTCAGGAGCTAGCAGTAGCCCCTGCATCACAGTACCACGGTCAATCGCTGTCGCATCTAGCAAACTTGATCCCGCCATATGGGCCAAACTAAAGTCCGAATGGAAAAATAGGATGGACTGCAGGGTGGCCAGGATACTATGGCCATCACCTAATCCAAGCAAAAGCAGGAAACTGCTCAAGCTCAGCAGAAACTGCTTGAGAGCCACGATCGGCTTGCTCACAGGGCACTGCCTTACCGCATCTCATGCGAACAGAATGCGACTGACATCCAGTAATTTATGCAAGAGGTGCGAGATGGAAGAAGACACCATCGAGCATACTCTCTGTGATTTTCCGGCCCTAAATAATAAACTCCTAAAGATTTTTGGTTCTTACTACTTTCAAGGATTAGCAGAGGTGGCCAGTACCGTCACGCTGAGTCAACTGATCCAGTTTGGCGAAGTGGTCACTTGGTAGCTCTAAAAAGCCAGCGGAGGGTGGCTAATTGGCCCAAACTGGAGGCCTAATGCAAGCCGCATTCCCAGCAGCCCTCTTTACTTACCTAACCTAACCTATATCCATCGATATAATTTACTTGTAAAGGTTTTTGAATTGTGATCCTGGTTTCCTTCTTGTCTATAAATCAGCATAGACAATGAATATCGTCTCTAAAGCTTATCAAAGCAGAAAATATAGTTCCAAAATGCCACTCTTTCAGCTATCGTCTGGCGTGGCTGCGATATTTCTTATCAACCACCAAACTTAAAACCTATCGCGTACGCAAACTTTTGGCGTGAAGATGTGATAATGAAATAGTTAGACATTTATTTAATAATGCTGACCGAATTTTACAAAGAGCCGCCATCATACAATTTATACTGGCAACAAATGTATATGAGGCTTTTCAATTACTTTTACTTCTTTGAAATTTAATCGAATACACGTAAAATTGCTTGAACTTAAACGGCTGAGAGAAAGGAAAAAGACTGCGCCAGCAATATTCTAAAAAGAAAAATCACAACACTGGCCTCAAATTACCAAAGCAGTCATTTCACAACGGAGCGGCTACTTCGTACAGTTCACATACGGTCCAAAGAAAAACACAGGCATCTTCAACGGGAAACGATTTTTTTCCTCTCCAATTCTTTCGTTTACGTTTCGTTTCGTCTGCTCTTTTTGAAAACTTATTTCGCATTCGAAAACATTCTCAAACCATTCTATTCATTCAACAAGGCGTTAAAACGATGTCGTGCTAACCGCTCCGGTCGAATTTCCGTCCCAGCCTGAACGAGTTGGAATCTTATGTGGAGTGGATGGCTCCTACAGCTTGAATATTCCCAATTATGTGGGTATGAAATGGAATGGACGGAATGTAGGACGTTTGCCTTCTGTACCCGAATTACTTACACACGGTCGGGCTCGACTCAATTCGTTTGATGTGATCTTGATATTTTTCCGTTCTTGCGATAAAGTCTTTGGAAGTCTCTTCCTGGCAGTCTTATCCGCACAGAAATCTGCCCTATTTCGATTTCAAATAGAAAGGAGATAGTTCAATTTTTATTCGATTGAAAGTATATAATCCTGTGAATAGCAAAATGTTTTAAGAAATTAATTTGAATCGATTGGCGACAGTTTCAATCTTGCGAAATTGAGAATTGAAAAAGCTCAAAGAATAGGTTCTCGACAAAATTTGTTTTTCTTCCAAATTTGACATACTTTGTAGTTAAAACTCGTCAATGGAGTGGTTTAAGTCAACAATTTCCATTCCATTTCAAAGTCATCTGGAATAACAAATGAAGCCAATTATCCATAGTACATTAGCAAATCGTTGCGGCAAGCAGTTTGACTTCTTAATAATTACAAACAAGATGCTGACTTGTCCAACAGAAACGAGCCTTATATGCAATATTTTGACCTTCTCCATGCACAAAATAAAATTTATCTCAATTTTTCAAAAAAAATGCTAAATGGCTTAACTTGATGCCACGATGCAAAATACATTAATTTACAAGAATGCCAGCGAACGTGAAAAATTTATTTTAATCACGTTTTCATAATGCTGAAAATTTTCGTATAAATTAGAAAGTCCCCACTTGTTTGCTTCGAAAATGTGCTACGACATGACGATGGCCGGCCAGTTTTATAATATCTACGACAGATGATACAAAACTCATTAATTCAAGAAATATGGATAACCTGAAGTATCATTTTCATAGGATACGTTGGCAAGTGCAAACATTTCATTTCACCTTGCAAGGCAATGTCACAACGCAGTGAGTGAAAAAAGATGAAAATAAACAAACACGGAAAATGATGATAATTTGCATAGATCTTAGAGATGTGAATTTCTAATTAATGAATAGATTGAAAATAATATTTAAATAGTTTTTGTATGACTTTGCGCTGACATTTTGCAATCAATGTAGGACTGGCCGCACCGAAATTAAAATGTGGAGACAATCTGTTAACAATGTTGAATATTGAAATACAAGTTGGATTTGAATCGTAGATAAATTTGTTTTACTGAAACCAGAATCTATATAAAATTAATTAGAATATTGCGTGGTATTAGAAATAGTATTATGATTTTGAAAATATGTTTCAAAGAATGTCCTACGCGGCCTGAGCCGCTTGTTTGCATGCTCGTTGCTTAAAAAATAATAAATAATTTCCATGTGTTGTATGTATCTTGATTTCTAAGTTTTAACAATTATTTTGTAACATAGAGTAACTTGCATGTACGAATACGACAGCTGCATCATCTTCTAAGTTGATTCAAATTATACTGAATTTTTGAAGAAACTCACCTGAAATGAAATAAAAAACGATTTATTATTTGATGCTTTGCATTAAATCCAGATACAATTAAAAAAAGTATTCAAATTATAATGTAAAACATTAGCAAAGTATAAAATTTTGTTTTATTTACATTGGCAATGCTGCGAAAAAAACTTACAAAACGTAAAATGGCTGATGACGGATCTATCTCAGAAGTAGATTCGAAAGATGTGACCAGGGCCGTCTTTACGCATGGGCACACTGGGCAAGTGCCCAGGGCCCCGCGATCTATGGGGCCCCTTATTTCCAGATCACCAACCGATATTAAACTATATTTACCTGACTATACATAATAATTATCTATCTGCTTTTATGCTTCTATCTTATCTATCTGTATCTTATCTATCTGCTTTTATGCTATATCTATCTGCTGTCTCATGAACCAGGGGCCTAACACTGCTTATTAGTACTCTATCTGCTTATTAGTAGGTGATTTCCCTAAATTATTTGCGAATGAATTAACCAGTGATGCTTAAGCCTATACCCGCAGGTAAATAAGCTTTTAAGCATTTATGTATGTACACGACCCCACTTGCAACAAGTGTCTTATCAATCTTAAGGTAGGTATCCAAATGTTGCATTTCTTGCGTATCGTATCACAATGAGACGTCACAATAACTCAGCAAGCAATATTTTTAACACCACATTCATCTTGCACATTTTGGGTTGAGTGAGTTTGAGCATAGCTGGAATAAACATAAACAAATCGATCTGTGTAATCGATCAATGTGTGAGGAGGGTGTTTTTAATTTCTGCTGTTCCTATTTGAAAAGCACGGTCGGGACGGCATTTCTGTTCCGGACTAAAAATCATTTCACTCAACTTGTAACGGTGTGCTTTATTTTGTATTCGCGATTGTTCTCAGTGCAATCCGATAATTCAGTGCATTTTGTATTCAGTGCATTTTGTATATAAATAATATATACAAAATGTCAAAACGGTCATATCTTAGTGGCTCAGAAAAAAGGAAAAAAGTTTCACATCAGAAAGAAGTAATTGATAAATTACCAAAACTAACATCATATTTTACACCAGGAGCTTCTGTGAGTAGTAACCAAATAATAGACCATCCACAAAATGAATCATACCACCAACAGGTGGCGGGAACTCAGGGAACTTCGCAATCTACTTGTTCTTCGCAAAGTCCTATCTTTGAGCCATATTGTACAGAAGGCGTCCATCCCTACTGAAAAAATACAATCACTTCACCAACATCTGTTTAAATTGAGCAACAGCTGTCATCCGACCTAGAAAATATTTCACACGACCCTGCCGATTATTTTAACGAAAATTATAAAAAATTATTATAAAACACGAATTTTGGATTCGTTAAGGGCCAACATATTTTCAAAATAAAGACTGCGACTTTTCCGAAGCGTCCAGAACCTACAGAGACAAAGAGGATGGCAAATTAGTAATAAGGTATTTCAATAAAGCTATATTTAATCGTAAATTGAAGAACAATGAAAGTGTTGAAAGAAAATGGTTGCTGTATTTGCCTTCGAAAAAATCTATAATTTATTTTTCTTGCTGCTTATTTAACCTTTCTGATATAAACCTATGCTCTCCGGGCGGATGTAATCGTTGGAAACACATTAATCACCTAATTTTACATCATGAAAATAGCCCAGCCCATAAACAATCTATGATGACTTATCTGGTACGAAGTAAAGCAGTTGGTAGAGTAGATACAGACTTGCTATGCCAATATCAAAAAGAAGTGGATTACTGGAAAAGTGAACTTAAACGAGTTGTCGCAGTTGTAAAATTTTTGGCATCGAGAGGGCTTCCGTTTCGAGGTGACAATGAAATCCTTGGATCTCCCTACAATGGAAATTATTTAGGATGTGTGGAGTTATTAAGTGCATTTGATGAGTTTCTTGCATATCACCTAAAACAATTTGGGAATCCTGGAAAGGGACACATTTCTTATTTATCAGCGAATGTTTGTAATGAGTTTATTGACGTAATGAAAAAACAGGTCCTAAAAAAAATTGTAAATGAAGTTAAATTAGCTAAACATTTTTCGATTAGCGTTGACAGCACGCCCGATCTGTCTCATACTGACTAGTTAACTTTTATAATTCGATACGTAAAAGACCGTGATTTAATTGAAAGGTTTTTGGAATTTATACCAATCAAAGAGCATAAATCAAAATATTTAGCGGAACCCATCCTGCAATTTTTAGAGAATCATGATTTACAAATCAAAGATTGCAGAGGGCAAAGCTGCGATAATGCTTCAAATATGTTAGAAAAGTATGCTGGTCTGCAAGCAAAAATCAGGGAGAAATGTGATGTTGCTACCTTTGTACCTTGTGCGGGTCATTCTCTAAACTTGGTAGGTCTTCATGCTGCTGGGTGTGAACGAGAGGCAACAAGTTTTTTTCAAATGGTTCAGAATTTGTACAATTTTTTTTCGGATTCTACTCATCGATGGAATACATTGACTGAATATTTAGGTTCAAAAAAAGTTCTTAAAAGTCTTTCTGAAACCAGATGGTCTGCGCGAGCTGATGCAGTAAGCGCCTTACATCAAGACCATAAACAAATTATAGAAGCCTTGACTCGATCGCGGAGGATGCAGAGCAGCGACAAGAAACTAGGCACCAAGCTCTTAGTTTGTCCAAAAAAATGGGAAACCTGGAATTTATTTTACTGACAGAAATTTGGAACACCTTATTGGAAAGAATAGACAAAACAAGTACTTATCTTCAGAAAAAAACTAAAACAATGAACATTGCAACTAATTTGTTAGCTTCACTTGAAGATTTCGTTATTAACGCCAGGGAAAAATTTGATAATCGTGCGGTAAGGAGAAAAATCTGGAGTAGAAGCTCACGTCAGGCAATATTTGATGGCTCTGCGCCATCAGTACAACTAAAAGGGAGAGAAAAATTCAAAGTAGAAACTTTTATTCCCATAATCGATAACCTGAGCATTCATCTAAAACAGCGATTGAATTCGTACAAGGAAATAAATCATTGGTACGGCTTTTTATCTCGCTTGAAAACTTTGAGTCCCGAGGCGTTGAGTGTAAGTTGCAAAGAATTCACTAAAGTCTATCATAACGATGTTAGCGAGAAAGAGCTAGAAATGGAATGTCTGCATCTAATGGAATACTTGAAAAGTTATCAGACTAGTGAAAATAAAGAAGCTAACAGTGTTTCAGGTATATATCATCTTTTGAAAGAAGACAAAATTGAAGACACGTTTCCAAATGTAGAAATTGCTTTGAGAATCTTTTTAAGCATGATGATAACCAACTGCAGTGGGGAACGCTCCTTCTCAAAATTGAAAAGAATAAAAAATGAATTGAGAAGTACAATGCTTCAAGAAAGATTGACCAGTTTGTCGCTGATGTCCATAGAATGTGATGTGCTAAAAGAGATTGACTTTGAAGAAGTAATTAATGATTTTGCTTGTCTTAAATCTAGAAAAGTACCCCTTCAATCAGCATAGACTATTTAATTACTAACGTGCGTATAATGGTTTAAGAATTAGTTTTCCAGATTATAATTACTTATTGATTTAATGTGACTTTGAATATGTATATATATGTATAAATAACTGATAAATATATGCTCCTGTTGATTTCTATTGCCTGTTGTGAATAACCCTCTGTTTTAGGGGCCACATTTGTCTTAAAGTGCCCAGGGCCCCAAATTGAGCAAAGACGGCTCTGGATGTGACTGATGAGAAAGAGGAAGAAGAGGATGAGACGGACTTTGAAAAGCAGAACACTGAGCTTCTGTGACAGATAAAACAAACAAAAGAAAACCTGAACTGTGTCCTGACAGATACTCAGGCAGAACTATCCACCCACTCGAAACAAAATGAAGAGCTTATAGAACATAATAAAGAGTTCAATGTTCGGAAACTTAAAAAGAGTGACATTGCAAAAAAATAACAAAACCCGAAACTGACGACATTACCGACTCCACGGACAAAAACGAGAACAAAAAGAAAATGAAGAAATAATCTAGTAATAGTTTAGTATAATTGTCAGCGGAAGCCATGAAAGTTAAAGAAGAATTAAAGAGCATTTGCCCAGTGGATATGGAGGTTCAGGATACTCTCCCGTCAGCCAGCGAGGAGAAGCTTGAAAATTAGTATCCCGCACGTCCACTGGCATAGCTGAACCAGGTAGCGAAACCGTTGGAAACAACAACAAAGAACAGTTACAAAAAACAACAATAAAAACCGCTACAGAAAACAACAATTACAAACAAAACAAGCAAGATGCAACACACTTATAAAGATAAAATTGCCAGCTATAAATAATGAGCCAAATAAGTGGACATAAATAATTAGGTAATTCAAAGAGCTAAAAATTGGTTATGCATCCACCAAGTGCGCATTTTTAGGGATTAAGCAAAATTCGCTACTTGACAAGACCACAGACAAAATAAAAAAGCTCCAAAAAGGTGAGAAAATACAATACCAAACGTACTTTCTGCAAAAGGAACAGAATTTACACGTCGTTATTCGAGACTCCCACGGCTTTACGCTTGGAAAAATTAAAGAGGATTTCCAAATATAGGGATTGCACCCGCTAGAATTTTTCTTCCTGAAATTGAAGACTGAGACCTCATAAGATCAGCCGCTAAGAAGATAATCGCTTTACCATAACTGTCTGCAGTTTGACCATGCAATCAATAATTGCTTGTGCAGTCGGAATATGTTAAGTGTGATGGAAAAGACCATTCTCTCAGGTGCACGAACACTAGTGCAAAAAAAACTACCAAATGTGTTATTGTCAAGACGATCATCTGGCTAGCTACAGAGGATATCTATAGAGCCCCGAGAATTTGCGGAAGATGTTTTCAAAAATCCCATTCCCTTCCCTAAAACTTTACTGCCTGAAACTACAAATTAACAAGCATGTGGTACAACAGATCTTACCTAATGTTCTCTAGCCAACTATCATGGCTCAACTGTTTTACAACAGTTAGAAGTTAGAAGATGTTGGAGAATGGTAAAGATAATACTCGGAACACTTCTAGCTCTAAAGCAAATAAAAAATAAACGTGTCCGTTCTCAATCATATGACCATTCTTACATGGAATGCAAATTATATCATCAGCAATTTCTATATGACTATAGCATTGAAATCACGCTTATCTTGGAGACATCTTTTAAACCAGTTGGTTGCCTGTATATTTATAACTCAATCTATATCGTAACAATAAATTGACAGGTATAGTATTGTTTTTAAAGTTTAACATTCGTTCCTGCTTGGGGGGCTTAACCAAATGATCCACCGTTAGGACTGAGACCGTAATGCTGTACGGCCGACAGTGTATTAACTTTGGGCAATCCAACCATTTGTAATCAAACTATCAATTTGGCTTTGAGCGTAAGCATAAGACCCAGCACGCTATCTCGTACTTTTACGATCAGATTGTGTCGCACCTGACTTAGGCCTTTGATAGTGTATGACACGAAAGTCTTCTGTTCAAGCTGATCAAGTTGGGATTTTGCGAAACTGTAATACGGCTTGCCGCCGAGCTTCCTAAGCAACAGACAATTTTATGTAAGCGTCAATGGAGCGAATTCACCTCGGGAACCTAAGGCATCTGGAGTGTTAATTGTTGCCCAGAGTAGCCAGGTCCGCATTTCAGCGCATCAGACATATTTTCGCAAAAAAGTGGGCATGACGGCAAAAGCTTAATCCATTTGCCATAAAACACTCAGTCGGCTACTTCTGACATACGCATCTTCATCCTGGATTATCTGTTCCAAATCTGCCACGGTAGAAGTGGATATGTTTGAACGGAGAATCCTGTGCTTCCTGTAACTAAAAAATGGCCGAGACTTCTAGCAGGAGACCAAACTTGAGCCACTTAGGGACCGAGCTGTGGAACTGACGACAAGGTTTTACGCACAGACAGGTGGTCATGAAAACGGACTGATTCACAGTATCGGACGCACGAGTGGCTCTACTGAGTCATTTATACGTCCGGTGTAGATAGCAGGACAATGGCGACACGTGGACATGCTGTTCAATTATGTTGCCCTTCCAACGGATCGGAGAAGACAATTAAGACCTAAGCTAAGTTTAGGTCTATGAAGGCTAAGCTAATTGTAGTTTGACAGAAACAAGATTTAGTTTAACAATAAAGTTAGTGTTTAAGTTTTATGTAGCTACGCCAGCCCCAGGTAATGTACAACCTGGGTAATATATCATAAGCGCAAACCAGAAGATGAATAAATGATGTAAAAAAAATACAATTCAAATAGTGGCTCTATTTGAATTGTATACGAAATAGAATAGCCGCTAAATTTAAGTTTTGTTTTTGTTAATTATCCCTAAAGTTAAACAACTTATGTACATTTTAATGAATTAAATCTTTTTTTTATTATTATTATAATTATAGTTATTAGTATTACCATATGTAGTTTGACCGATGAAATCAAATTCATTAATGTTAGCATCCGGCCATATACCCGGCCTCAAGTCGGAAATCTACCTTACTAACACTTTCGTAAGCATAAGTAACACCTCTGGCCATTGCGGAAAATGAGTCCATATTGGATAGCCTCTAAATTACAGACCTCTTAATGATCCGACCTCAATCGCAGGTACATTTTTAACTGGATATTGTGGACTACACCTGAACGCGGTGCTGATACCATAACATCTTTCGGGTGAAACCTATCACACATATAAAGTTTGACAAGCAGTCCTCATATAGATGTGCTCAGTGGATGTACTTTTCATGGTAATGGCTAGAGACTTGACCCATTGGCCAATGGTAGGACTTGCCATTCCATTGCAGCATCACCAGAAATACTTCATCTATTCGCTTCGTCGCCTTCAATAGCATCTGAGTCTTCAATGTCATACTTCGCCTCTGTAATTTCAAACCTTAACTTCTTTCCTTCTGTCTAATTGTCATAACCCCCTCTCAAAATTTCCTGATCGTTAGCCTTCACATTATTTGTTTTACCAAATCATGCAACACTATTTTACATTACAAGAGACTTTTCTGACATTTCATGATCATTTACTAAATCCGATCAACTAAGCTCGTAGAATTCATATTGAAGGATCCGCCACAGGCTTCTGACAGGACTACCCATGACCACGTTACATGCATTGTTATGAATGCAACAAACTGATTTAATAATGCATTTTGATCGGCGTTAGCTATTCTCCCCTGGGAAATTGACCGGTAGATGTGGAAGCAATGCAAAAGGAGTATAGACCACCTTCAATTTCAAACTGCTATACTTCAACACATAAAAGTGACGGCCGTCAAAAGGCACACGGATGTTTTTCGAAAGAATGGTGACTTCTGTGTACATTCTTCTTAGGAATATCAATATTGACCCGGATCCAAACAAGCTTTTTTAAGATGAAGGTTCAGTTTTTTAGTAAGAGAGCATAATACTTCTGATTGCCACTTTAGAGACGCGAGAAGCATATCAAGCTGAATGACGCTACAAAAGTTCATCCCCAACGGGAATCACGGTAAGGGTTTCTGGCGGAATGCATCAATCAAACGATGCTAGTAATGCCAATTTCCTATTTCCAAAGCTATTTTCCAGCAATTATAAGATATACTCGTATACATGACTTGGAGCATGAAAAGTGCTGCAAGGGAGAAAGCTCATATGTTATAAGTCCAAGACTGGCTAATGAACATCATTCGCAGAAACAAGGGGAAAAGAACTTGCGAGCATACATCGGTTATGGGTAGTCTACTATATAAAGCGGAAAGATGAAAATTCCGCAGCATTTCAAATCATCACGCACGGGTAAGTAAAATGTATGAAAACAATTCCCCTAATAGCAAAGAGCATGCGCTATTGGAATTTCCAATGAGCGTCACAATCACTCAGCGTGCAAAAACCACACATGCAGAGATACGATCGGCCGCCGGCCAAAGCTTTAATTCGTATTCACCGTAGATGACGGAAATCTGAGAATACGATGTCGTACTTTCCAAAAAGCTCTTATACATAAAGCTATAAAGCTTAAAGCATAAGTTTCCCCCTGTATAAATCTTCCCAGCCTGAGACATGCAATGTGAAAAAGAAAACAAGATGCAATGGTTCGGTAATGCTTCCACGCATTACGCGAAATGCTTACTGAATATATCGAAAAACATTACTTTTCCCGTTGGGAACTTTTTAGACATTTTGAGAGCTTTTTCTAATTTCCTAGCTACTAAAATATTCAACATAGCCTTGAAAAATCCAAAGCTACCTCACAGAAAAAAAAAACTTCGTGTAAGCTTTTCTTATTTCTATCAGCACATTCTATAGTTCAACACGTGAACTACCAATGAGGAATAAAATTTCTGTACTACTGAATTCACTGGTACAGAGTGTTTTTGTTTCAACGCGTATACTATGTTCTCTGCTGCCTATTGTATCACTAGAAATGCCCAAACTTTGGAGAGGGGGAATAGCACTTAGCAACATGTTTAATTCTGGATTAGAGGTACAGTAGGTTCCACAAAAATGTGTCTTAAAAAAGCATTAAAAGCCCAATAATTAATTGTTTTTAAATTTATATCTTCAAATATACATTAATACAAGATTCGCAAGTCAATTTTTGAGCATAATTCACACTAAGATGTCGCTAAATATGTGTCAAGGTGCGTATAAGTTGCCTTGTACTGAATATTTTTTTCCCTTTTAGTTTAAGTTTCATCAGCGACCACACATTTTCAATGAGATTTGCATCTGGACTCCGTGATGGCCAATCCAAAGTTTGTATCCCATTTTCCTCCTTGCAAGATATGCAGAGGCAACTGCGATGCTGGGGATCATTATCCACTTGAAGAATCCAGTCATCGCCTTCAATTCCATATAATTTCTTTGCAGACTTCAGTAGTCCTTTTTGATACAAAATGAGCATGAATTGAGCATCCAAGTTTCTAGTGAAAGTAATCAACTATCCGAACCTTTTTTCTGAGAAGCAGCCATAAACATGCACCTTTGGTGGAAGTTTCACTGTACGGTGCAAAAATTTTTCTCCATTATCTGGCCAGGCTTTTCGTCAGTAGTTGGCGAAACAAAAAATGACTCCAAATGGAAAAAAAATTTAAACAGAAGGTGGACCTTGCTGCAATGTATAAAGATTTCATTCATGAGTATATGCGTTTAGGTCACATGGTTCCCGTCACTGACGATAGCGAGACAGGTTATTACTTACCACATCATGCGGTAGAAAAAATTGATAGCTCTACCACCAAGTTGAGAGTGGTTTTCGATGCCTCCGCTAAGCGAAACAACTCGAAGAGTCTTAACGACATAATGATGGTTGGTCCGCAATTACAACAGAACTTAACCAGCATATTACTCAGATGGAGGAAACACAAATTTGTGTACTCAACGGACATCGAAAAGATGTATCGCCAAATTAATGTTGACGTACGAGATCAAGAGTACCTAAAAATCGTTTGGAGGGATTCGGAAAAACAGAAGTTTTCTGATTACAAGCTAACGACAGTGACATATGGAACAGCCGCTGCGCCATTTCTGGCCATACGAACTTTACACCAATTGGCCACGGATGAGCAAAAGAACTATCCATTGGCTGCTCATATCCTAGTGAATGACGCTTACGTAGACGACATCCTTTCCGGTGGTAATTCAGTTCATGAACTCATAAGGTCGAGTAAACAACTGTGTAAACTACTGGAATCAGGAGGATTTACATTGCGAAAATGGTCGAGTAACTGTCCAGAATTACTCAAAGGTATTCTACATGAGTCAAAAGAGATAGGAACGGAAGTTGATATTGACCAATCTAAGAGCATAAAGGCCTTAGGGGTGCATTAAAACCCGACGACCGATCAACTGAAAATATACATAAACATAACATCAATGCCAGGTTCGATAACAAAACGCGAAATGCTATCAGAAACAGCCAAAATTTACGATCCGATTGGATTACTCGCTCCAATCACGGTAAAAATAAAACTACTGATCCAAGAGCTATGGAGACAAGAACTTCACTGGGATCAACTAATACCAGAAAGCATCCATCCAAGAAGAATGGGATCAAATACAACGTGAACTTCCCAGTCTTCAGTATGTGGACATTCCTCGATGGCTTAACTACCCAGGACCTAATTGCATCTGCGAACTTCACGGGTTTTTTGACGCATCAGAGCGAGCATATGGTGCTGTTGTTTATCTACGCGTTATTCATGAGTCCAAAATATATACATCCCTTATAACCGCGAAGACTAAGGTTTCACCAGTGAAAGGAAAAACAACCCTACCTCGCTTAGAATTGTGTGGCGCGGTATTACTTGCGAATTTGCTCAAACTGACAAAAGATACTCTCCAAATTCCAAACCTCAAGTCCTTTGCTTGGACTGACTCCGCGATTGTATTGTCGTGGATAAGTGAAAATCCGCACAACTGGAAACCATTTGTTGGAAATAGAGTTGCAGAGATACAATCGCTCATTGATAATGACAGTTGGTTCCATGTAAAATCCCGCCAAAACCCTGCCGATATCGCTTCTCGAGGCATATACCCGACGACACTAAAGCGATGCGAACTCTGGTGGAAAGGGCCACAATGGCTACAAGAAAACGATATTATCTTCCCACCAAATCCATCGTACAAGGTCACTGAAGAACGGAAAATCCAACAATGTCATACCATATCGACAACTAACGAATGCCTGATTTCGTCATTACTTAAAAGATATTCATCAATTAGGAAACTTCAGTGCGTGATTGCATACTGTTCAAGGTTTATTTCAAATTCAAAAACGACTGAAGGAAGGTTAACGGGACTATTATCAGTCGAAGAAATCGAAATGGCACTTATACCCGGCATCAAAGTAACACAATCTGAGCATTTCGGAGACGAAATCAACAGACTCAAGAATAACCAAGAAGTTCAGAAGAGTAGCTGGTTACAAACGTTGTAC
Organism: Nemotelus nigrinus; assembly: GCA_947369275.1. Lineage (NCBI taxonomy): Eukaryota > Metazoa > Arthropoda > Insecta > Diptera > Stratiomyidae > Nemotelus > Nemotelus nigrinus. Next base: position 70,374,147 of record OX376374.1, read on the forward strand.
CCATTCCAGGACAGTAGAGGAATACTGCGAGTCGGCGGAAGACTTGAAAATGCTGACTTGGCATTTGATAGGAAACACCCAGTCATTTTACCCCATCAACATCATTTGACCACAATGATAATCGACGACGCTCACAAGTTGTCATGTCATGGGGGAAACACCCTCACATTAGATGTCACTAGGCAGAAATTCTGGATATTGAGTGGTCTCAAGGCAGTAAAGGGACACATTCATAAATGCACTAAATGCCATCGACATAAGGCACAAACATCCCAACAAATGATGGGGATGCTGCCGAAGGCCAGAGTGTCCACCAACCCTCCATTTACTCATACCGGAGTCGATTACGCAGGACCTTTTGATTTACTCTTAGCAAAGGGTAGAGGTCACAAGTCATACAAGGGATACATATCATTATTCATTTGTCTGACAACAAAGGCAATTCACATAGAAGTGGTTTCTGAACTAACTGCGAAGGCATTCATTGCTGCCTTTAGGAGATTTGTGGCACGAAGAGGTCCAGTAGCACACTTTTATAGTGACAATGGAACTAACTTTGTGGGTGCAAATAAGATCATTCAAAAGTTGCACCAAGAAACCACCCATCAGAGTCAAGTACAAGAAGCCACACGTGAAGCCAATACCCAGTGGCATTTCATTCCTCCAGCTTCACCACACTTTGGTGGCCTTTGGGAGGCTGGAATAAAGTCAATAAAATTCCACATGCACCGAATAGTTGGGAATAACAAACTCACCTATGAAGAAATGTGCACGTTAATGTCTCAGATAGAAGCATGCCTCAACTCACGACCGCTTTGCCCGCTCTCTGAAGATCCGGAAAGCCTGGAGGTACTCACTCCAGGACATTTCTTGACAGGATCATCGCTGTTAAGTTTGCCTCAAAAGGAACATCTAGATTGTAATCCTAATCATCTAGAAAGGTGGGAACGCATACAGCGTATGCATCAAGACTTTTGGAAGGCATGGTCTGGCGAATATATAGGGAGACTACAACATCGACCAAAGTGGGCCCAAAGGCAACCTAACTTACAAAAGGGAAATTTGGTGCTCATTAAGGATGAAAACCTACCACCATCAAAATGGTATCTTGGTCGCGTTACAGAGACGCATCCAGGGAAAGATGGTTTGGCCAGAATTGTAACTGTTAGGACCAAAAGAGGAGAAATAAAACGACCCATTGTGAAATTATCATTACTCCCGCTTATAGATAACAAACCTAATTGCATGCCTGAAACAACACAACACATGCCTGAAACAACGGATGATGTTGACAAGACCACCGCAACTCGGAAACGTCAGCAGGAAGCATCGTCATCTTCAAGCCGACCAAATGATGAGAAACGAGCAAGAAGCACTGCTGTAGCTTCAAGCAACAGAACCAACCTACTGAACTACTTGATACTAGGAGCATTACTAGTGCTCTCCGTATTGGGTCATGGTCCCGACAAACCATTTGAGATTCAAGCTTTTGAACAACATGAAGGGCTCTACTTTGATGATGTTGCAAAGGTACAGCTTTATGTGAGTGATTGGAATTTCATAATTAACTGCAACATGACGACATATTGGAAAGAGTTTTATACCATACAGGACTCTATACGCAAGCTCAGTGATCTTTGTGAATCCAAGAAATCTAATGGACTACTTCCAGATCTGTGCACTGGCATTGTAGCTCAATTGCAGCATCAAGTCACTGAATCAGAAAACATGAACGACTTACTCTATCAACAAAACGATGGTTAAATTCGAAGTAAACGATCTCCATTTAATATAATCGGAACAGTTGCAAATAAGCTATTTGGAATTCTCGATCAAGATTTTGCAGATAAGTATGAAGACCAGATAGACAAGCTGAATAATAATCAAATTTTGCTGCGTGAACTTCTCAGAAATCAAACCTCCATTGCAGAGAATACACTTAACATAATCAAAAGAGACGAACAAAACATTCAAAATCAGTTCAATAGGATTGCTTTACAGATCGAAGCAATTAAGAACAGTGTGAACCACTCACGTCAAGAACAAATAGCTACTGGCACCTTTACCTCTGCTTCCATCTTAATGGCACTGAATTTGATGAACTTCCAGCATTTACAAAGGAGCATTCTCTCAGGAGTACTTGACACCAAACAAGGTCGTCTGAACACGTTATTATTATCGCCATCACAGCTAACGGCAGAGCTCAAAATAATAAGAGAACATTTGCCAGAAGATGTCAAATTACCCGGAACTGACACTGGGTCTACTATGATACCCATTTATAATACAATGTCGGTGAAGATGAGGATCACAAAGGCCAAAATCATATTTGAGATGAAGATTCCATTGCTGAGAACAGAATCGTATAATCTTTACAAACTAATTCCCATTCCGGCGATGTACGTGAATAAGCATGTGTATATTCAACATTCAAGCGAATATCTGATAATTAATCAACATAGGGACCGCTTCAGCCCTATGTCACAGGAAGAGGTCAAAGCATGTTATCACACATCAAACCCAGAAATAATTTGTCGCGTAAAACAACCAATATTTACACTTAAGGCAAATCAAAGCCGTTGTGAAATTGAACTGCTGAGCAATCAACAGACTATCTCAAGATATTGCCAACTAAAAGGCAAAAAACCTGGAAATTCATGGATCAAGCTCAACACACTGAACTCGTGGATATTCATCGTCAAGGACGACCTGCATCTTGAAATCATATGTGGCTCAAACATACACCCGATAACATTGAAACGTTGCGGTATCATACGCTTAAATCCATCATGCATCATCAACCACCCGACTCTGAACGTTCATGGAGTCACTGAACTCGAGAAAAAATTGACATTGTCGTTCATTCCTGAGGGTCAAGTTATATCGAAATTTCTTAACGCCACTATGGATACCCAACCAAACAACGAAACAATCTCACTAGCGCCACAATTAAGAACTGAAACTGTCGACGAGGATCTAGCCCAGCTTCAAAAGGCTCTCAAGGTTCAGGAGCATGCCATCACCAATTTTCGTAAGATAAGTGACCATGACATCCACCACTATTCGGTCAGTTACATCATTATCACAGTACTGATAGTCTGTGGTATTTATTACTTGTACTATCGAAGAGCATCCGCAAGGGCCATCAGCCAGAAGGAAGGAAGAAATCGACCACTGCCAGCTCCTCGAAGTTCCCGAAATTTGGATCTACCATCACTCAACACAGACGGCGGAGAATGTACGGCGTACATCTAATTAATTAAAAATGACATGTATCTATATATTAGCTATAACTTTATTTGTAATCTTTCGCTTTCATCAAAAAATGACATGTATCTATATACTAGCTATAACTATATTTGTAATCTTTCACTTTCATCAAAAAATGACATGTATCTATATATTAGCCATAACTATATTTGTAATCTTTCACATTCATTAAGAATAATACGCATCTTTATATTATCTATAACTATATTGTATTTTAAAGTTTCTCAATAATTTCTCGCAATGTAATAGCATTCATGCATACATACATTCGCACCTATCATGCATCAAATCATAACAAGTCTGCATAGCTCAGACTTGTTAGTCTCACAGGATATATGACACCTATCTAAATAACAAAATAAACTCACGGCCATGGTCAAATGTATGTATGCAATATGCAGCATAAGCGATGTTATAGATGGCTATGAAATATGCTGACGCACTGCGCGGGCATCAAAGCGTGAGAACATTTTTCTAACGTAGAATTAAGTTAAGTTATGATAAATAGACTTGTGATAGTTTAAATTTAGTCAGTCTGAATAAACCTCTGGTGAACAGCACATCAAGTTATTGTTTTCATTATATTTACAGGTAGTAAATATTACTTTGCTCTAATCACGTTCCAAATTCTCTTTTGTCCAGCTCAGCCTCTTTCTACTCGTGTTGCTGTTAGTAGCGGTTTAGGGTTCGTACTTGGGTTTTTCCTGCCATTTTTTGGGTTTCTCCACCTAATTATATTAATTGAGACTCGAACCACTTTTCTAATAAGTTTTGCTCTGGGCTGCCTCAGACTACTACATCTCACAAATCACATTATCAACCCTTGTCAAAGAACCTCTAGTGAGACCTCTACCTGGCTCATCATCCACATTCTCACATTCTTTATACTTCTTCATCCTCTTCTCCACAAACGAAACGTTTGTTTGCGTAAATTTTACGGTCTCTTTGATACTTTTTTTAGGACCTTTCGGATGAGTAACTTAAAATACAATTTCAAAACGCTTCTTGTACGCAGCACTTATGTTTTAAATATATTTTCTTCACGAAAGTTTAAATTATAATGGCAAAATTAATTAGGTGCGAAATTGGTAAAAGTGTATTAAAAGTAATTTACTGTGACAGGTATGTGTGCAAACACGAAGGAAAAAATAGCATGAGTCACGTTTTTGTGGAACACACTGGAAGTTCGGTAGAGTGCCGAAAGCACTTGCTCCAAGAAAAAAAAGAAAATAACATATTTTATCTTCGTTTCATTTGAAGTCTCTTCCACATTATTTTGTTCTGTAGACATGGCTCGTTTCAAAGTTGGATAGAGTCAAAATAAAGATTCAAGCTCAATTTTATCAGAAGCAGATCTTTGAAAAATGCAGAAGATTCGATTGCATTCTATCAAAACTTTTGTTATATGAGGCTGCCAAAGAATTTGAGTTGCATCCATCTTGCCAGGATTTGATGACTCTTTCAAGAGCAATATCAATTTATTTTCAATTTCGAATATTTTTTAAGTCTGCGTTATATTTTAAATGCTTACTAGAGTTCTGGATATCTTTGAAGCTTTTTAAAGCTACTAAAATTCTTAACTATGATTTTCAAGCACAAACGTAACTAAAATGTTTGAGTGGCACAATATTTAATAAAAAGCTAACCAAAGTATGAGCTTCTAGGAGACCACTATTCGCTAAAATCGCCATGACACAAAAACCTTCCAGCTATGACTCGCGCTACTAACGAAATAAGTACGAGTATTTTAGGACAAGCAAAGAAAACATGAGAAGTAGAGATTCAACATTATATTTAACTTTCAGGTGCAAAACGAACATGCAAGTGCTCCTCGATATATAGATATATTGTTAACCGATTTCGAATTGTGTACGGATATTCAACAACTTTTGCATCGACTCAACTCTCATACTCGCACGATTCAAATTTAAGCTGAATCTACCGCCACTTCAATCAATCTACGAGCCTGCCAAACAGCGGTATAATGCCAAAGAACGGCAATGAAATACTCGTGTAAGAAGATGCCACTCCAGGGTTGTTTGATTGAAAGGCACTGATACGAGGGTTGAGCCAAAAGTAATGATAAACAATATAAACCAAGGTGAATAAACTTAAAAAAAATATGTATTTTTCAACATAGTTTCCTAACAAGTTAAAACATTTAGTTCATCTTTTTTCCAAACTCAAGATACCCTTAGAAAAAATGATTTGTCTCTACTATCCCAAAGTGCTTCAACCGCGGCCATTATTTCGCTATCATCTTCAAATTTCTTGCCTCGAAGGTGTTCCTTGGGCCAAGGAAAGACGTGGAAGTTACGGGGAGCTAGATCTGGCAAATAGAGCCCTAACCAAAGATGAGTCTGCGACATAAGCAACTGTCAAAACCGACCGGTTTTAGAGAAAAAAGGCACTTTTTGACATACGCAAACACGAGTGAACATAAGTGCCCATACAGCGCATAAGCGAACGTATGTCAAGTCTTATTTCATCACCACTTTACGTACGGACAGCTCATAGCAACAATTGAGCAAAAAGTTGGCTAATGAGCATGGCACTTTTCTGGCTAATTGGAAAGTTATGTTTGGGTGCAACATATGCTTTGCATGGTTTACATCGGCGCATATGCGCACGTACGTACGCAGACTCATCACTGGTTGGACCTTAGGGCGGATATTCAAGCAGTTCGAATCCTGTTTCTTCAATTACAGCCTTCGCAACTGCAGCCTTGTGAGCCGGTGCGTTGACTTGATGAAACAGTATTCCAGCTCGCAGTTTGCTGCGTCTTTTTATCAATAGTCTCCCGTAATCTTCTTATTTGACCTGCGTAGTAAGAGCCTGGTATAGTGGCTTCCTTTTCAAAATATTCCACCAGAATAATTCCTTCAATACCTTCCCTGCCGAACTCGACACTTTGAATTTTTTGCCGTCGGTGAAGAGAATCGCTTGCCGTTTGGTATCTGAATCAAAATGGTGGATCCAGGTCTCGACCATGGCCACGAAACGGGACACAAAATTCTCCTAATCTGCCTCGAGCTTTTCGAGATTCACTCTCAAAATGTCGACTCGTTTCTTCTTTTGTTCGTCGGATAACATTCTCGGCACTCAACGCGCAGAGATGTTCATCTTTGTTCATCTTCAGTCCATGTTCTTCCCAGATTAAATTCCTCAGCCCAGCGTGCAACGATGGAATATGGAAGAGCAGAGGCTCCTTATGTTTCCACCAAGTCACTGTCTATTTTTTGGTAGACATTTTTTTAAAACACATGTACTTAATGACAACTCTAATTTCGTTTTTCTCCATTTTTATGTTCTCTCTTCTACAGTTCGTATTCAAATCAATGTACCTCCCTGGAATCGTGGTCTTTCTGCATGTTTCTTTTATGCTAACTTAGTGGGTGCATGAGGCAGAACATTTTTTTTTTAATTTTATGCGAACTAAAAATAGCCGATTATCACTACTTTTGGATAAAATCTCGTATTCCGCACCTATTGCACTTGAGATATACATATGTATGTTAAGTATTCTATTGTTTTCGCAAGGAATTCATCAGCAGTTTTAATCACAAGTTCATAACGAGTACCAACTGTTATGATAATTTGTCCAGGTTATTCTGTTTTTTCTGATTGATGTTCTCTTCCAGTTAGGACACATCATTACAGAGGATATCTGCAATTTTCAATCCTCGAAATTTTGTTCGGCTCGTCGTTATGACTATCCACTGGGGTTTTCTAAACACTTTTATACAGAAAAGTCATATATCTACTATACCATGTTGCATTATAGCTTCGAAAATATCAATTGAAGCAGGTGCTCCGTACTAGATACTTCCATTAAATCTTTCTCAGTTTTTTACATATTCAAACAGAATGTTCGGTGCATTTTAGCTCAATCTGTTACTTTTCACATTGTAATTAATCGTAGCTTAGCGCTACATGAATTTTTAAATCAGTTTAAATTTGAAAATAATCTTTCAATTAAAATGCAAACAAAATGGATTTATTTATTAATTTTCCACACCTAGATTGTTTTGCGTTGCATGCAACTTCGCTTCAACTTGACACCATTGTATATACCCACCAATACTAGTCAAATAATTTAATTCAAAATTCCACTTATGCAAATTTCTAATACTCCTCTAACAACGTTAAATGCACCCTGCCACCCGATCAATTACATTGATTCGGTTTCAGTTTAGCTTGACCAAATATTTAATGTGTTTGCATGCAGGACATGCCCTGCAATCGATATTTTACCAATGGACTTGGACAATAACAGAATCGTCAACATCAAAGAACAAATAAGCCGACATGACACGACCCGCATAACGCACGATTTGCAATTATTATTTATCCAGAATAAATCTGGGTCGTCAATCACGCAGCAGCATACCGAGCAAGGGACCCAAAACAGAGCGGTTTGATTCCTGATGGATCAGAAATGGCTTTGGAAAAGTCAAACGGAATCGACTGGACATTAGTACTCGCAGTGCCCCAATAAACCGCGTCATGCATCGAGCTGGGCATTTGTGAAATCCCAGCGATGTAGATGTATTCTCCGGAATCCGTCGGCATCGAACCCTTTTTAACGATTCAATAATTCAGTTGATTCACAATTCACATTCACACTCATAAAATTCATACGAAAGCGCCATCAATAATTTAATGGCATTGTGGGAGAATTACACGAGGGGTTAGTGCGGCAAAAGCTTGTCCGCCGGCCACGACGGAATGCAATAATGTCCTTTTGATAGTGAAACAACTAATGTGGAATTCAAAAGTCAGTTGACTGCGGAAAGAATATACCGCAGGCAAGTGGTATCCAACCTTGATTGCGATTCTGATAGTAACCACTTTGGTGTGGCTCTGCATTTATGTAGATTGATAGTTAATTGGAACATAGATAAAACCATATCGGAATATCAATTGTTGGGTTTAACATCAGCCTGGTGTTGAGTGGGACACACGATGCCATATGATTTGATTTAGTTTGGAAATTTGCTATCATGATAAGTACGGTAAATAGTGCCCCAGGGTGAAATGGGGATACATTTTCAGATATTTGAACTTCATTCTTGCATATTATTTTTTTGACCTTTTATCTACAATTTTTGTTTGTACAATTGCGTACCTATAACAATACAGCATTTAATGTACGTCAAAGAGTTAAAGCTCTATTTTCCTAAGACGGCATATGCAAATTAGCTTTAAATAATAAATATTACTAACAAATCTAATTTTAGAATAGAAAAATGGCTGCTTAAATATATAGAAAATATTCAAAACGTATGAAATTTCATGCTTAAATATGATTTTCTTTCGAACAACTTCCTGTGACTGGCGTACGGACCCCTATCTAATTCTTGACCAACTAGATCTTTGAGTATCTAACACAATACCAATACAAACGGTTAAACAAGAAGCAACTTTGTCTTTATTATTATTATTATACAAATCCAGTTAAAGAATAGACAAGGAATAAACTTATATATAAAAAGAAAAGAGACTATAAATTAAAACTAAACAAAGTATAAAAAGGCGGTGAAATCTAATCATAATTCAATACAGATATGAAAATTAGTTTATTTCATAAGACAAAACGCATGCTCTTAACGTATTTTTAAAAGTGCGCAATGAAGGCGAAAGAGGACCAATATTCAAACAATTATGCTGCCTAGGCAAGCGTAAGAGTGGAGAGTAAAAATGTACACTAGTGCGAGGAAATGGTACGTTGAGGATAAATGAAGATCTGGTAAAATGTACCGGGTCACGAGAAGAAAACTGCACTTTGGTGATATATGAAATAGAACCAGTAATTATTTTATGAAGGAGACATTCGTCAAAATACACTCTGCGTGAAAGAAGAGTAGGGATTTCAAGGATGAAAAGACGCATACTATACTCACAGTGGGGAATGCGAAACTTGAGGAATAATGAGCGAGTAAATCTACGTTGTACAGACTCAACAGCATCAATTAAGAAACGATAATGAGGACACCAAATTTGACAACAATATTCGAGGACACTACGCACGAAGGAGATGTACAGGCGTATACACGAGAAAATATCAGTGAAAGGTCTGGACGCTCTTAGAATGAAGCCATTCAAGCGCGAGGCCTTAAATGTGAGACGCAAAATGTGGACATCCAATTTTAATTTAGTGTCAAACACATCACCGAGGTCCATGAAATTATCAATTGGATTGAGAAAAGAGCCAAGGATAGAATGGGAAAACGTGATGTGAGATAATTTACATGTGAAGGATATCTGGAAACATTTAGCAACATTAAGGGAAATACAATTAACAGAGCACCAGTTAGCCAGAGCAGACAGGTCATCCTGCAGCTGGGAGCAGTCATCCACTGACTCAATCACCCTGAAAATTTTCAGATCGTCAGCATACAAGAGACGCGGGGAGCTGAAGAAAGAAGAAAGATTATTTATAAAGAGGAGGAAAAGGAGAAAACCAAGAATCGACCCTTGCGGGACACCACAAGTAGGATAAAAGGGGGAAGAAGAACAAGAGTGAAACGTTACAAAACAAGCACGATCACGAAGGTATGAGAAAAATCAGCAAAGCAGCTGACCCGAAATATTGATACCATCGAGCTTTGAGAGAAGGATTTCGTGGTTCACAGAGTCAAAAGCCTTGGCAAAGTCTGTGTATAATACGTCCACTTGCTTTTGCTGGTCGACGGCGGGGACAACAGTATTGGTGAACGAAAGGGGATCGGAATAATTGTCACTTTCAACATAATTGTGTTGCACTCATCACCTCCGCAGCTCCATAGCTTTACAACATTTTGAGTACACCGTCTCATTGTCAGCATTCTCATCTGTATACACTTCGCGCAGTGAATACCAAAATCAAATAACCAGCTCCAGTGCATTTATTGAGAAGCACTGGCAAATTTGTCAGATAAGATATTCTCTGGGGTTGAAAGAGTGTCAAACTTTAATGTTAAATACCTACTTTTCGTTTTCTCTGCTTTTTTGCTTTTTCATCTGATTTTGTCGCCCAACTAAAACTACTCTGCCCTGATTCGCATAATTTTTTTGTCATTTTTGAGTTAACACTGGACTCAAAAACTACATGCTCTATTACATCATTCTGCAAATTTTTTTGTGGAAGTAAGTTGAAATCAATATTGAAAAATGCACTCTCCATATATCTCCAGTACAAATCAAAACAGAAATCATTGAATAACTCGAAAGCGCAAAAATTTAGATAGAACGTTTATACGAATCAAAGTAGTACTTTTCCATACGATATTTACCAATAATTCTCCAATTTCAATGATTAACTTCAATTTTAGGGGTTATATGCGGTCGCGAGGCCGATAAAAAGCGATTTTTGTAGATTGTTTTGCTGGAAATACGGTTTGGCTGATTGATGCAAAAATTTATATACTTTGTATTAACTTTTAACTCTATTTTTTTTATATATTTGACTCGCAAAAGTAATGATTTCTAAAGCAACTACAGTCGATTTTCGAGAGCTCCTCTAAGTAAAGGTGTCTTGTAGTGAACACGATATCTCTGAATGGAATTATTCAAAGTGCAAACAAAAATAAAACAAACTTGATTCGTATAAAGTAGTATCTGGTGATTATGAATGTTTCAACACTCATATGAAAATTGTCCTTGAATGCTTGCGGATGTTTCTTTAGATTTTTGAGCTACAAGCAAAAATTATCTGCAGATTAGTATTATAAATTTCGAGTCCCATGCAAAATTTACATCCGTTTGCCTCTTTTATTTTTCCGCCCATTATTGGTGGTTTCCTCTTCTTTTTGTCAAAAAATTCAACCACTGCATATGCCGAATTCAACATTACGCCGCGTCCACATTGGCGATGGGAGATGGCATAACATTCGATTTGCCATGGAAATGGAAAATATAGACGGTACATGGCATACCATATTTGATGTCATGCCATAGATGTCAAGCCGTATGGCAAGACATTTGCATGGCCATAAGCAAGACCATATTCTGACAGTTGCTCATTTTCAAAATGGCGATACTGAGGGAAATAGTGTTACAAACCCTAAACGAATAAAAAGAAAAGATTGCTTGTGGAAATATATGTTCGCCTCTTCCTCAATTTGCGCCTTTCCTCACATTCTGCTTCCTCTAACCTTCGCAGTGCTCTATAACACCGGATAGGGGGCATATGTTCACTGCAGAATGATATTTTCAAAATGATATGGCATGACATGCCGTTGCCCAGGCATCAAATGACATGCCATAAACTGATATTCGTTGCCATCGCATATGGCAGAGCTCATGGCCAATGTAGACTCAAGGTGAATGGTCCTGCAATGACAATTAACAACAAACGTTTTTTTCTTTAAAGTTCAACATTTCGAAAATTTGAAACGTTTTGAAGGTGGTAACCCTAAAATTCTTTTCACCCCTATAACTTCCAGCGCAGTGATTCAATCGAAACGAAATTCACAGGGTGGGTTTAACTTTACTTGAAGCAGGTTTGGTATGTGCTGCCAACATAGGGCTGCCAGCACCAGACATTTTCGTAGATATTGCATTATGAGATCCTTCCATAATATATTCATATGCAAATCATTTACAATAAAAATAAGGAACCAAACGTTGAATTTTACGAGTTTTGAAAATTTTTCGGATGGCAGCCTCAAACATAGTTTAGTCGCTGAAAAAAGGATAAGTCCATTTGAGCATGAGCTTGTTATGGTAGAACTATAGCTGCTTTGTTGGAAAAGTGGTGCCAGCACTGAACATTTTCATCATTTATGGTAAAAGAAATGCTGTTGAGAAATGGTTTTTGTTGCTTTGGGTAAGAAGTGGTTGATATGATACTACGTCTTCAAACATTTTTCGGTCAGTCAAATACTATTTCTTCGACAATCAGCTTTCTAGCGGCTCTGAGGCGCTAGAGTTTGACATATATGTGTACAGCTTTGAGAATGTTTGTCGCATCGACATAAAATTCTCTCTGTTCACACTTGAATATATGTGCATAAAAATAATGTTTAGCATCTTAACTGCGTATGGCTTAAAAATTGGCTTTTATTTTTATTGAGATCAAACAAAGAAAGACTTGTCAAGATCTTTGGTTCAACTTTTCTGCTAAAGATTATGCACCAACGCCAAAAAACTGCTTTCTCCTTTCAGACTCTTAAACAACATCAAAAACTCTATGCGGGCTAAGCAAACTGGAAGGCCAGGATTCAAAGTTCTCAGGAAGCTAGGTAAGTTCCCCAAAGGAACATGGTCTGAAAATACTGAAAAATTCCTCCAAGAAACAATACGATTTATTGAAAAGCACCCACTTAACTCTGCAAATTCAGCTAAGCAAAAGAGTCAGAAGAAAACCAATGATGTCCACTAACTAGACCTTGCACAGATATCGCTTAAGAGTGCTTCATCTGGGTGATAGTCAATGCCAGAAAAAGAGATGTAATAATCTTGGAAGAAAACCGGCTGAAAAATGGCAGGCTACGTTCAGAAATTTGCATAAAACCAGCGATTTTACTCCACCAACGGTGAATGACATTGGCTAGTGTAAAGGAAAAAGGTTGCTAGCGTTTGCAATTTCGATGCTCAGCTAGCATGCTATCTTCACACTGCGGAAGCATTCGCCAGGCGATAAATTGAATCAACACTGATGCTGGAGGATTAAATCATCAATCAAACCAAATGCAGATTATGGATTTCCTGCTTCCATTCCCATCCAGAGGAAGTTCCATAGACCATGAGACTCTTTAGCAGTGATCTTCTTACGGTGAAATGGGTTTTTGCAACTGGAGAGTTTCTTCAGAATGGACAATTTGCTTCAATTTATTGGTCATAGCCCAACTCGCTACTGAGGAAAAATTATTGTATTGAATTCTTTGATTTAGATGGTGTTATTCTGGAAAAATGAGGTGGGATGAGGCAACCGCAACAACTATGCAGGATCTGAATAAGTTGGTAAAGATGAAGGCACGTCACAATAAATTTCACTATTTCAAAAAAGCAACAGCTGTCCTGCTTCTTTACTTTTCAAAAACAGAAGAGGGGGTGATTTTAGTCCAAGAACCATAAGTTCTAGGTGCGTTTCACGCACCAGTGAATACAGGACAAATTATGTGAACCCCTCATAGTTGCAGATGTGTACATATTGAACGCAAGCTACGTTAAAAAAGAGAGTAAAGTCAAGATTATTTTACTAGCTATTTTTCCACTATTTTTATAGAGTTACAAGAGGTTTTTAACCAAAAAAAGTTTGTTCTTCGTTGAAGGTAGAAGATCTGAAGACAGGTTAGTTCAGGCAATGTGAACGTTACGTGGATGCATTTGGTTTCATTTATTTTGATTCCAGCCATTCTTATAGAAGTGAGATGTGAGTTTGCAGTATTTGGAATGTCATAACTGGATTTGAATCAGTGTATAGCATGGCGGCGTCGTCCGCAAAGGTACCAGTAGTTGTTTTATCACTTATTGAAAGATCAGATGTTAAGATTGTTAGTACAAGTAACAGGACCATTCCTTGAGTTATACCAGCATGCGCTCGATATTTTGTGGTAGTGTAGCTATTGCATCTAACCTGGATTATGCGGTCGGTTAGGTAGGAGGAGAGTATTTTATGGAAGCTTTTTGGAAGCATTGAATAGTTTTTGCACAATACTTCTTATCTTTTGCACAATACTTCTTATCTTTGAATGCTATTTCGATATCTAATGCGATTCGATAGACCTGTTGGACGGTGCTTTGATGTCTTCGAAACCCGAATTGGTGTTCTGGAAACTTCAAGTATTGGAAGTAGATTTCTCAGCAGAACTTTTTCGAAGATTTTGTAAACGTTTGTATGACTTCACTTGGGAAGAATCTTTACCAGGCTTGGGAATCATTCTGACTTCGCCTTTTTCTGCGTCACTTCTAACCCATTGTACGTTGGCAGTTCTTAGTAGGGCTTTTCTGATGGTAGGCTTAGTAATTTTGTTGTACGCTTTCCACAGCGAATATTCGGCATTATGGAGTTCGGAGGGATTTCCCTCAAGATTGTGAAGTTAATAAGATCCGGATCCAGTTGAAATATGTCTCAAGCCATTGGTTTGTAGTGTTTTGCGAAGTGCTTTGCCCCTAAGAGTAATGAGTCGAGACCTTTAAAACCTGTGTTTGGCATTGAAGTCGCCAGTCACAATGAACTTGGTTCCCAGCGATGAGAAAAAGCTAAGGTTAGCTTTAACTTAACTAACCAGTAAGCCTTTCTTAACAGGATAAGAACAAAATGGATTAAATTCCAGTCCCTGACCAGATCCTTCCTGGAGAATCTTCCAGGGAGGGCGGATTACTAGTAAAGCCTATATCTTATCAGTGCTTGGTGAAATGTGGAAATCATAACTCTGCGGATAATGTGCAAAAAAGGGTTTAAAAGCTCAAAAAGATTTTCTGACTGGTCACTGTATGCAATGAAACTGAAGGTTTTTGAGTACGTGATACGCAAAACGAAGCAAACATCGATAAGATTATTCGGTGGCAACAATGTTTTAATGAGTTAAATTGGCTTCGTAACGTCTTAATCTCAGAACCAAAAGTTATGGGGTGCATCAAGAACCTTGTCAAAATCTGAACTAACTCAAGCACCGCCAAATTAGCAGTACTTTTTTTTACTTTTCCCCGGCGAATCTTAGTCCTCCAGCATTTGTATTTCGTCTCTTTGCTGTAATTTTTGCTGTAATTTTCACTTGTAATTTTTACATCCGAATTGAGTTGAGCTATAAATTCCATTTAAATATTTGGGTTAGGATGACATTTTTCCTGATGATATCCAGTTTTCTATATCAGTAACGCTATTGTGGTCGACAGAAATTTGTGGTGCATGCTTTTATTTCTAGTAAGCCGGTGGGAAACAAAGAAAAATATTTATTTCTAAAGCAGAAAAACTATGGCACACCATACCTTATATGTTTTAGCTCTGTCTTCCTAAAGATTTAAGATTTAATCAGTATCCAAAGATGGAAGCTGAAACTAAAAACTTAAACTGAATCTAACTCAATTTCAGAAGGGACCTGAGTATAACCACTCAGCTGCTGCAGTAGAATGCTTAAACTGAAATCTTAAACTAAAACTGAAAATTCTGTCAAACTAAGCTTTCAATTAATAAAAGTGAGGAATGAACATGTTCATTATATTCAGTTTTAGTTTTGATAATTTGGAGTTTGTGTTTTGATATTTTGGAGTTTGTGTATTTTTTTAGTATATATTTGACATTTACGATTAGTTTGCAGAATCCTGTTCACTTTGCAATCGCAGATCCACAAGAAAAGATTTTGGTGCGCACTTTACAAGCTTTGTTTTTGTCATATACGTTCTAGTTTAAGCAACCAGTGGCAGCATTTCCTTGCTAAACTAAACGTCATTAAGATTTAGTAGCCGTAAAACCGAAATAAGTAAGTTTTTAGGTTCAGCTCTCAGCCGCAGCATACCTTAACTAACAGACTTTCAATTGTTTCTACGTTAATCTCAGAGCCATAGGATGCTTATTCCAAAGGCAAGTCTGTTGAAACTGCTTTCTACACAGTTACTATTGTAGAAAAATTGGAAAAGCTTCCTCTCTTACCGAGTATGCGATTACTGCGTTCTACGACACTGAGGGTACTTTTAACAACATTGAATCTGAGACAATCGTGGATGCACTTGCGGTACTGCACGTTGACATGCAGCTGATAGCTTTTATCTTCATCATCTCTTCATCAGAAACTGATTAGTCACCTTTTGCCACAGATATATCAGAGAATGGATACGAAATGGCTATTGAAATGAAATGGCAGAGAATGGATACGAAATGGGCCATTTGTGAATTAGCCTTTTTAACACACGCACAACGGTGCACTCTCACGAAAAAACCGCTCTATGCACCCTTCTCTACTGCACTTAGCATTGAAAAGCCCAAATTCTTCCCCTTTTTTACGTATAATGCCAGGAAAAAATAGATTTTCACATATATACTAGAGGAGAAAAGGAAGTATGTAAAAATTATATTAAATATAAATATTCTTAGCACTGTGAGGTCACAGAAAGATCCAGTCCAGAAAGTCTATGATAGCAAAATTATCCGGAACGGTTGCGAAAACAAAAAAAAAGATCCAAACGGACGAGATAAACAATTAACTAAGAAGTCGAAGCATTTTGGATCCTCTATCAAGGCAACATATTGAAGTGTTTCTTTCTTTTGTCAGTCTTTTCATTTTAAAAAGCCATTGCTCATATTATCACGAAGCGTCCCAACTCATTTAAACTTGATCCATGTGGTTTTCCTTGTCGCACCTTGATTCCTATGAGTGTACAATTTTCATTTTGTAGAATAAGAAACTTATTTTTTGTTGAAAATCAATATTTTACGCCTTTTATTTGTTTAAAATATCCTTAATATTACAAGAATATTATTTTAAATGATCATGAAACAATGCATTTTACTACGTTTCGCACAAATGTTACAATTAGAATATTCCAATTTTCTAATTATTGGATAACCTACAAAAAATTCAGAGTTTCGTAGCTAACTTTCGCAGCATTTTGATTAAATTTGCATAAATGTAATAAAAAAGAAAACATTATACTAACAAGTTAGAGACACAATCATTCGAACCACAACACTCACGTTAGTGAGCCTCTGCTCGAAGGACCTACTGCTGCCAAACTTTCTCCATTGTCATTCACGCATCTGGCATATTGTCGATGTTTCCCTGGTCTAGTCCCAGTGCCATCAAGAAACAAGCAAATGGATAATAAAAAAATTTATAGCAATATTACATGGCAGGGAAAATATGCGATTACCATATCTTTCTGTCCGACATCATTACGCAGAGACGCAAGTCGTTGAGACGTTCTGTAATCTTTGCAAACATAGCAAAAACCTATGCATACATAAAGGTGTTTCCGCAACGTTTTAGCCCTGCTCGTGTAAAAGCACATACATATCTGGCCAACCGATTCGATGAGGTAGGTTTTGATGGCATAAAATACTCAGTCTTTCTTATCAATAAATTGCTAGCACATATCCGAACGGCAGATACGCACTCACGAGCGAATCTTGTGCATACTAAACATTCTCCCGAACCATCGGAAGTGAAGGCGGAGAGAAAGTTGTGTGGACTTCGTAGACTCCTTTAATTTATCTGAGGTGTGCTTTCTTTTAAGGAAAACATTGGATCGATCTCATCTACAGGGATGTCGTCCTACTAAAATTGTGAATTATCGGGATCTAATTTCATTCGCGAATACTTTCTCAACCATATTATCAGGCAAAATACGGAGTTTTTCTCCTTTTTAAATATACTCGCTTCGACAAGAACCGATACTCAGCCGGCGAATAAACTAGAAATCGAACTTTTCTACCGCAAACTAAATTCGAAATAACGACAACCCTTTCTGGAGCTTCTAACAAACATTTACGATGGTATAATATTGAAAATGCTCCCGAAGTGAACGTGACGAAGAGGATTTTTCGCGAAGCATGATGAGAATACTATCAGGCACCGATTAAATTTTAGTGCAAGATGTTGCCTGTCATGACTTTATCGAAAGTAGTAATTCCGCTCTAATAAGATTCGAATGCGCGCTTATCACTTGTTAATTAAGAACTTGCGGTTTCGAGTACATGATTCTGGTGAACCAGTTTTGGAAGTGTGATTCTATAAGAAAATTTATCTCGGAATGATGAGCACGTTCTACGAAAACATATGGAAAGATTCGGAGAGCAAAGTGAACCGAAGAGCATTTAATTTGAAACGTATCCTGAATACAATCATTAAATGATGATGGGACTACAATATAGGCAAGCATTAAAGGTAATATGTTTGAACGTTTGCATATAGATGTTAGTCACTACGAAAGAAAAACGAAGCAAAAAAAAATCAAGGAAACATCTCATATTTTAGTATTCAACTCACATTAGTGTCTGTTAAGGAAATTCAATGAAAAAAGTTGATATGTATTTATGATATCCATTGACTATTAATGATATTGTTTGTAGGAGAGGAACAGACCCAACATGAATTGATCATCAAAAGGACAGTAAAAACTGTTATTTTACTAAAACTGATTCATTCAAATAAACAAAACGAACAAATTTATCGTATGACAGTGAAGACTGCTAAGCAAATTCCTCAGAAAATCGCGCATTCTTTTGTACAAACCCATACTTTGGCAGTTTTGATGGCATGTATAAGCTTAACTTTTCATTTTCATGTAAACGTCTAGTAGTCTCAATCATTGTCTGAATGCTTCATTCATTTTTCCCTGTTCAAATGACTATGCAACAACGCGATTGAGGCTTCTTACTAATGTTCGAATATTAGTATTAAAATCACTTTGATCAAAAATGCATATATCTATGTATATATATATATATATATATATATATATATATATATATATATATATATATATATATATATATATATATATATATATATATATAAATCAAAAAATTTCAATGAAAAACTCTCAGGATCGTGCCATCCGACTGAACTGACATTTTCAGGATACATTGTTGTATATGCAGAATAGAGTCAGGTTTCACAAGAAGTTAATAATCTTTAACCCTTTGGCGCCGGTGGTCATTTTAGTGATATTTATAATATACCTATTAATCCGTCCACAAATAACTTTTGCAAAAAAAAAGTGAGCGAAATGAATTTCGAACGTGTTTTAAGTGTGAATCAGATAATGCTTTGGAACTTTTTAGCCCCAGGTGTGTGCTAGGTGCCTCAAACGAGATCGGGAAAAAAGAACATTAGTATTAAACTCGTTTCGCTGAAAATTCATATTTCTTTACATATATATATATATGTATATATCAGGGGCGGCTCGTCGTTGTACGCAAAGGAAGCAGTGCTTCCCTTGCTCAATATTCCCTATACAAGAAAAATACCTTAACAATACATTTTGAAATTCAAAGCAAATCAATTAGCATCCAACATCAATAAAAAAATTTACGAAACTCAAAACACTATTTATCTATTATTATCTACTATTCTCACAGCCAAAGTGCCTTACAAGTAGTTTTACAGCAACGCGATAGGATATCTTGCGTTTGAGTGAAAACCTCAAGCATCTCGTACCATTGTAAGCCAGAACGCTCAGTTCATTGCAGCGTATTGAAATATGCTACACAGAACACTAAAGTGATCTTGCCTCAATGCACGTATCATGATGTGTGCATACACCCCATTGCAAGCATCACGCAATCGATGGTCGTAAACACTTTGCAATGAATGTTCCCGAATCGCAGCGCGGACGCTGCTCAGCTCATCGCGTCTTCCTGAGTAGAGAAAATTAAAAACCCCTCGCTTATTCAGCCGCTAAATGGCCCAGAAATATTTGTGAATGGACGCAGCACGATTTGTAGCGTACTCTGTTTGGTTTCTATTTCGCTACAGAACTTGGAGCTGGTATGCTTTGGGTGACTGAGTTTAGGATGTTATTTGTATGTATGAATGCTGTAATGAATTCGTTGTTTAACATAAGGTGTTATTTGTTTGTTTCGTTTCTGTAATGGATTTATTACTGAGTTCAAGAGTTTAATGTTTGCTGTAGATTGAAACTCTTCTGATTTGTCTGTTTGTTTGTTTGTGCTGAAAGTGCGTAAGTTAGTATTGGAATGATTAAAGAAAGATAGTGACTTTTCACTTAAATTGTACAAGAGTGTAAGAACTAGCGCCGTCAAATTCCACAGTGGTGAAACTAGAAAGTAAAATCATTGCTGCCACACGGTAGTGGTAAAAACCTTGCTTGATAAACCTCTTAGCTATAACAGAACAGTTAAAAATGTGCTTTAGTAGTGACATCACGTTTGTGTTAAAAGATTAAGTTCAAAGAAGTAAGTAAATTAAAAATGTGCTTTACAACATCACGTTTGTGTTAAAAGATTAAGTTCAAAGAAGTTAGTAAGTTTAAATAACCACAGTAAGTCAATATTGAATTATTATTTCTTTTGTCAATAGATTTATAACAAAAAAGCTTGTACTACGAGTAATATTCAAGACCAAATTTTGAGTGGCTACACAGCTTATGAATAAGCTGTCGAAACTAATAAATACTCGTATACAGACAAAACTGTGTTTCATATAACCACTGCAAAAATCTTGAATTCCAACAGTCTCAAAATTTGAATTATTACGTACATTCGAAAAGTTCTTAGTACAAGCTTTTAAAATGCCCAATAAAAACCAGTGCAAAACAAGGAGCATGACCTCCGAAATTCTTAATGAAGAAGAGGCTAATTGTGCGCTTTGCTCCGACAACGATACTATAGAAATGGTTTCGTGTGATGGCTGTATGCTGTGGTTCCACTTCAAATGCGTTGGCGTTAGTGCTTATATTGTGGATAAAGAATGGCTTTGTCCAAATTGCATAGCGAATTTTAAAGCTCACCATAGACAAAATACACAACGCCAGATGGAACTTCAGAGTGTAGAAGAGCATTTGCGCAGTGACGAAATTAATCAAAAAATAGATGAGCTTAAGGTTTTAATGGAGAAACTGTCGACGCCGTCAACAAGTAAACGTGCATACAATGACGAAATCGAGGCGCCACTTTGTGATCCCGTAAAAGCCGTAAAGTCTCCTACTATCAAAAATCTCCCACCGTCACGTGATCATGGTCAATCCACGCCACGATTATCCAGTGATGTTACTTTAAATAAAAATACAACTCTGCTTAACGGCGAACATCAGGTTGAGCATTTTCTCGCTCGGCAGACTATCTGCCGAGATCTACCATTATTTTCAGGCTCTCCCGAACAGTGGCCAACATTCATTTCAATTTTCGAGTATTCCACGAGTGCGTGCAAGTTCTCTGATGTCGAGAATTTATGCCGCTTGCAAAAGGCTTTGAAAGGCGACGCACGGAAAATGGTAGAAAGCTACTTGACGCACCCGGCCAATGTCTCATTGATATTGCAGACACTGAAAATGTTGTATGGTCGTCCAGCCCTAATCATTCAATCCCAAATTGATAAGATTAAGAAAGCTCCAGCTCCGAGAGCAGATAAGCTCGAGACTTTGGTTCATTATGCTGTCCAGGTACGGAATCTGATTGCGGCAATTGAGTCCGCACACGTTGCTGAATACTTGAATGATTCCAGACTACATGCTGAGCTAGTTGAACGACTACCACCACACATAAAGCTAGATTGAAGTCTCCACGAATCAAAAAATATTGATGCGTCAACTCCGAAGCTTAAGCAATTCGGAAACTGGCTAGAAACGATCGCACAAAGTGCTTGTAATGTTATGACTCGCTTTTCAACGACTTCTAAATTTAAAGAAGACGATCGCGTCAACATTCATGCCACAATGAACAACCAATTTGAACATAATGCAATCAAAAAATGCGGCATTTGCGATAAGGCTTGCGAAAATGCAACTAAATGCAGCAAGTTTGCTAAAATGGACTTGAATGACCGGTGGAAGGTCGTTAATCGCTTAAAGTTATGTCGCATATGTCTGTATCATCATAAATCTCCTATTTGTAAGAAGGTTAAAAAGTGTGAAATAAATGGATGTAATAAATTACACCACCAACTCCTTCACAATATGACTGAGAAGCCAGAAACTAGCACTGAAGGTTCAAATGACACAGTATTTTCGGCCACACAACATTCTCGAAGCAACATTTTGTATCGCATTGTACCGATTACGTTGAAATGTGATAACGTAAGAGTAGACACTTTCGCGTTCATAGACGATGGGTCGTCACTGACATTGATTGAAGAAAAAACATCAAATCTTTTATGTGCCAAGGGAAAGAAAAAGCAATTATGTATGCGCTGGACGGATGGGCAATCCCACGTTGAGCCGAATTCTATTACATACTCCCTTCAAATCGCACCACGAAGTGATCAAAGCACATTCTATGAGGTATCCGCACAAACGATTTCAAAACTAGATCTGCCTATACAAAGCGTCGACTATGAAGAACTTACGGCGAAGTATGATCACTTACGACAGGTAGACTTCGAGTCATATAAAAATGCAAAACCAACTATGCTTATTGGTTTGGATAACTGGCATTTGTGCGCTCCCAAAGATGTTAGAGAAGGCAATCGATTCGAACCAGTAGCGACGAAAACCCGTCTTGGCTGGGATTTATGTGGTAGACTCTCCACAAATGACAAATAACTCTATTCATTCTGTGAACATACACAAGTGTGAGTGCTCAGATGAGAGACTTGAACAGCTCGTCAAACCATTTCACACTCTAGAATCAATCGGAATATCCAACAGAAGAAAACACCTTTTGACTGATGAAGAAAAGCGAGCAGAGAAAATAATGAAAGAGATGACGGTTAAGAAAGATGGGAGATACGAAGTGGCGCTGCTATGGAAATTCGATCAATTTACTTTGCCGGATTCTTATAGCATGGCACTGAAACGCCTAATTTGCCTATTAGGAAACAAAGATCTCTTGAAAGGCTTTAAAAGACAAATAGAAGAATACATGAATAAGGGCTTTCCTCGCAAAATAGCAGCTTCTGAGCTCGAAAGCTCATACTCGCGCATTTGGTATTTGCCAACTTTCATTGCCTTTGCGGTAGTGGGCGATATACGTGAAATCCCAGTGTGCCTAATTCGGCATTTCGTTGAGAATTCTTTCAGAAAATTGAAGCGAATTCAGAAAAAAGTTTCGGATTCTCAAACTTTTTCGTTACGAATTCTTTAAGACCGGTATATGGAAAACGTTACAAAAACGCCGAAAGTGCTCAAACTTTCCCCTCTTTAGCTCCTGAAAAGCTTTCGTACAATGGTTTATTTTTTTTCAAGATTCATTGCGAATTCTTTCAGAATTCCTTGTGAATTTTTTGTGAATTCTTTGCGAATTCTTTACGAATTCTTTGCAAATTCTTTACGAATTCTTTGTGAACTTTTTGGAGATTTTTGTGCAGGTTTCAAATAGTTCTTTGAGAATGCTTCCAATACTTTTTGGATACATTTTAATAACATTTATTGAATAAAATACTTATAATTTTTAATTCCAATATACATTTTTTTTTATTTGTTGTTTTATTTCATATTATAAATTTTAAATAACAATTTTTTTCGCCCGTTTGCTAAGCTTGTCTTTGCTGCTATAAAAAAACCTTTTTTAAAACAACCTTCGATGTTGTCCCGTCTTCTTGAAGGGAATTTTCGCACAGCAGCTTCTGCATGCAAAAAGGAGAAGTTACAAGAAAATAACAAATTTGAATAGCATTACGAACCTTTAAAATAGGCACTGTTAACACCTCAAACAACACAACTTCAAAAAACTTTGCAGGCACTTGCACTTATGCATGAAAAACAGTTTGTACGACTAAAGTACTGTTTTAATACTTACTTTACTAGATGAAACATTAACGGCATCAGGTTCGGAATTTGTTGCAAATTCCAATGTATTTCGTAACAAACTCTTAACAATTTCCCCATCACAGATCCGTTCGCACTTTGTTAGGAATTTGTTCGAACTCAGTGAAATTTTCGCAACGAATTCCGATTGATTTTAAATTTGTTTCTTCCAAACTTCAGAAGAGATTCCTAAAAAATATTCAAATGTTTCTCATAAAATAATGAACAGTAATACCCCAGTCAAAAGTTGTATTAATTTCAAGAGCTTTTTATATTTCTATCTCTTTCGCTCACTTTCGGAATAGTCGTAACCAATTCCGAATTCCGAATTTGGCACGCTGGGATGTTTCACATGATACGAGTGCGGAATGAAGATCAAATGGCACAGAGAATTTTGTGGCGAGATTGTGATCAGGCACGAGCTCCAGACATTTACATAATGAGCGTCATGACGTTCTGTTTACGGGGGAGAATGTCTATCAGAATTAATACTGAATGATGAAAAATTGGTTATACTGTAAAAATAAATTGTTACTAATTGAATAATTGATTAATGCATTTAAAAACAATTTACGTTTTCACAATGTTGTTGCATAATGACAAAAGGGCAAGCTAATATAGTTTTCAAGGCTGTATCGAATTTGGCATTTCGCATAAACCATCTAACTATATGGACTGAACGCAAGGCACTGTTACTATATTTGTTGAAAGAAGAAGCAGTCTTCTTCGTGGTAGTCCTCATCTCAGCTTCCAATGAACAGCTGGACAAAATAGCTAATCCAAGATCGAGTTAAATGGCCTCTGTTTACAATTAAAACTTCCGAATGTACAATTAAAGTGACAGACGACCGGTTGTCACTGTCTAGGAGAAATTCTGGAATTAGGCGCAAGGGGTCGCTCAAGGCATTACCAGTCCACAGGTCATTCCGGACGTCTAGGAAAGCGACACAATACAATGACCCGGGCAAGTGCGGAAAGTTACCGGTGGCGCAGCGGTACCTTGTTTTGAATTCAGTAGTGTGGAAATAGCTTTGAATTTTTAAAATGTTGAAATAGTTTTTAGAATATCAGAAAGTATTGAGCAGTTGAAAGGACAAGGTTGTGAAGTAGAAGTAAAGGTTGAATTTTAGAATTTGATATTGTAAATGTGGAAAGTAGTGAAATAAATTGTAATTTAAACGATTGGTGTTTCTTTTAAAACTAAAGATCGCGATTAAGAAAAAGTGAATTTGTTGAACATAGTGATTTTTTGGTCCTTCGAACTGGATCCATAAGGTAGGTGAATTTGGCAGAGGGTATCTTAGTAGTTGATCTTGGCACATACAAAATAATAGCAAATAATAGCAGAATAAAATAAAAGATAAAATAATAGCAGAATAAAATAAAAGATAAAATAAAAGCAGAATAACAAGATTGAAGTGTCGAATGGACACATGATTGTGCTTGGTCGGAAATCTAAATTTTTAAAAAGAAAAAATTTTACAGAAAAATAACGGCCTTGAATTTAAATCCGGTAATACCGGAACATTGTGAAATTGATGAACAAATATTTCAAACACTATTCCTTGAATTTAAATCCGGTAATACCGGAACATTGTGAAATTGATGAACAAATATTTCAAACACTATATTCAAATATTTCAAACAGAAATTGTGATGGGTTCTGAATTGTGCGTAAATAAGTGGTAATGATCAAAGGAGATTGTCGATGAACATAATCGAAAATTTAGACAAATATCGGTGTCGTTACATAGGGAAAATAATTCGAAAGCTCGTTAGTTCGGATTAGTGACGGCACTGTTGATTTGCAAGAGTACTCTCGTTGTGCATATGAGCATGCATATGACAAAGTGCTCACATTGCAATTGTTATTGAACGCTAATCCTATCTTTGTGAGAATTTGCCTTTAATACACATAGTGACGGTGGTAATGCGAACACTAATAGTGTGCTGATTCGTCAATATATATTTGAAGGCATGAACTAGATCAATCGATCTGAGTTCTTCCAATTGAGTAAAATAAATAACAAATACATAGACTTGAAATACATTACATTATATAAATTCTGAATCGCTGTTCGTATTGTGTAGCTATGTCGGTCACAATAAATGCGTTATGCGCTGCACAAAAGGTTGCCTTAGTAAATTTAGCCAAATCAGCCATAAATTTCCGAAAAGATTCAAAGGCTCGGAAAACTGTGTCATATCTTAAGAGTAGACTTGAAGCTCTTAAGGAAAACTACTCAAAATTTGTTCAAAATCATGATCAGATAGTGGCCATGTTGAAAGGGGAAACCGCTGAGGATGATATTGCTTATTTCAAACTTAGTCTATACACTGATTATGAAGAACGATATTTTGAGTTAAGGTCAGATATAGAAGAGTTACTATCTGAAGTGGATAAGCGAGCTAATGAAAGTGTAGTAAAAGAACAAGTGCAGTCGGGGGGCTCTGAGGGTATAAATGACATCAAATTGCCACGAATAGCAATGCCAACATTTAGCGGTCGTTATGAAGAATGGATGTCGTTTAAAGATTTATTCGTCTCGCTAATACACAGCAAAAGTTCTTTATCTTCTGTCCAAAAGCTTCATTATTTGAAAGCTAGCCTAGCAGGTGAAGCTGAGCTTCTACTAAGACCGTACAGCATTACGGATGATAATTATGAAACGGCATGGACGATGTTGGAGGAACGTTATTCCAATAAACGAGCACTTCTGTATGCCCATTTCAAACGTCTGTTCTCTCAGCCATCAATCACGACCGAATCTTCTTGCTCTATTCGTAAATTAATAGATACATCGTTCGAGAGTCTCAAAGCAATCGAAAATTTGAAAGTGGATGATCTATGGGCAGCAGTAGTGGCATATTTTTTGGTACAAAAATTACCAAATGAGACTCGTAGTATCTGGGAACAAGAAACGGCCACTAAACGAGAAATACCAACACTTGATGAATTAAATAAATTCTTAGATAACCGTTTTCGGGCATTAGAAGCGATTGCTGATGACAGGGTAAAACGTAGATCTTTCGAATTGCAGAGCACGAGCAGACAAAGTCATACTGTTCAAACTGCTCCGACGGCATCACAATGTAACATGTGCAATGGACCACATAACATCATGAAATGTTCCAAGTTTCTACAGGCGACTCAGCCACAGAAACTTGAATTTGTCAAGCGAAAGGGGTTATGTTTGAATTGCCTACGAAAGGGTCATTTGATTATGAATTGTCCAAGTAAATCCTCGTGTGTGAAATGTCAGCGTCGTCATCACACACTATTACATCGTGAAAATCTACCGACTATTGGCAATGCTGTCAATTCTTTTCCAAATAATACCAACGCGACATCGTTTCAACCGACATCTCACAATTCAGCAGCAGCACAGTCATTCACTACAATGGCATCAGGTGATGTACTCCTAGCAACTGCGTTAGTTCAGCTCCAAACATCAAATGGAACCATAGGATTGTATCGTGCGTTACTGGATCAAGGGTCACAAGCCTCGTTCATTTCTGAATCAGCAGTCCAACACTTGGGGTTGAAAAAAGAAACAACAAACATTAATGTTTTTGGTTTCGGAAGTTCAGCTGCAACTAAAATTAACGGGAAGATTTCCGCCAACTTGTTAACCGATAGCAAAGAACTAGTCCCTTTAACAGCTTTAGTGGTAAATAGAATCACTAAACTCATTCCATCATGCAGCATCAAATCGTCCATTCGAGAACAATTGGGTAATCTACCTCTGGCAGACCCACAATTTGACAATCCTGGAAGAATCGACATACTATTAGGCGCTGAAGTATACGCAAAGGTCATACTCGGCGATGTGCTCCAACTCTCTTTAGGCCCAATTGTTCAGAAGACGAAGCTTGGTTGGATAATTTCCGGAGGAATTGAGCTAGAACATGTTCATAGCGTGCACAACTTTAGTATCGAAATTGATCATAACAAAGAACTTCAACAACAATTACAACAATTTTGGGAGATAGAAGAAATTCATCCGCGGAAGGTATTGAAAAAGGAAGATGAAAAATGTGAAAGTTTCTACGCAGCTACTACAATCAGAAATACAAACGGACGATACACCGTTAGATTACCATTTAAGGACGAATTTAGTAAAGGTCTATTGGGAGAATCAAAACACACTGCCGTCACAAGTTTGTTAAATCTAGAACGCAAATTTAGCAAAGATACTGAACTTGCAATACAATACAAAAGGTGTATGCAAGAATACATAGCCCTTGGACATATGCATCGAGTGGACACCCGAAGTGAATACAAGATAGAAAATGGAAAATCAATTTGCACAACACATTATATCCCACATCACGCTGTATTAAAGGAGAGTACTTCGACCAAACTGCGTGTAGTTTTTGACGCATCAAGGAAAACAAGCTCCGGAGTATCACTTAACGACATATTACTAACAGGCCCAACAATTCAAACTAATATGATGTCGATACTAATGAATTGGAGATTGTTCAGATTCGCATTCCTTGCGGACATCGAAAAAATGTATCGTCAAATCAGGATACATCCCTCTGATGCAAATTACCAACGAATACTGTGGAGGCAGGAATCGACGAACTCAATTGAAGAATATTCTTTGGATACAGTGACTTTCGGACTCACGTGTGCACCATTTCTAGCAATCCGCACACTCCATCAATTGGCGAAAGATGAAGGACATCGATTTCCACATGCAAGACATTCCGTATGCAACGAGATATACGTGGATGACCTACTCTCCGGAGGAGGTACTATTGATGAAGCCCTCGTGAAGCGAAATGAAATTGACACAATGATGCAATTGGGAGGATTTAAACTGCGAAAGTGGTTAGCCAATGACACACAACTACTAGAAGGACTTCCTGGGGAAGATATTGAGTTGAACGAAGCAGCAGACTTACAATTGGAACAGGGATATAAATCACTAGGATTGATCTGGTACCCTTTATCAGACTACTTTACGTATCGAGTTCGACACCATGAACTAGCATCCCCAATCACAAAACGAAACATTTTATCCGAAATCGCTCGACTGTACGACCCGATGGGGTGGCTGGCTCCGATCATAATAGAAAACTATAGAACTACTGAAAATTAATAGATGGGTGAGTAATAAACCTAACTCCAGGATCGAAATTCATGGCTTTTGCGACGCATCAAAGCAAGCTTATGCAGCCGCCATATACTTAGTTGTTCGCAATGAAGATCAAACACAAGCCAATCTACTCATAGCCAAATCGAAAGTAGCCCCTGTTAGACCAGTCACGATCCCTCGTTTAGAGCTTTGTGGTGCGGTTTTACTAGCAAAATTGCTGAAGGAAGTGATGTCAGCTCTCAACATAGCAGCCAACGACATTTGTCTCTGGTCCGATTCCGAAATCGTTCTGTCCTGGCTCAAGGGACATCCAACTCGATGGACTACGTTTGTTGCTAATCGAACCGCTGAGATCTATGACTTAATAGGCAACGTATCATGGCGACACGTCCCATCATGTCAGAATCCAGCAGACTTAGCCTCACGCGGGGTTTCACCAGTGGAATTAGTAAACAGCAAGCTATGGTGGAATGGGCCAACATGGCTGGAAAGAGATACTGAATTTTGGCCGTCCCAGAAACTTATCGAGAATACTAAACTAGAACAGCGCCGTCAAATTTTAGTCAATGTACACACCAAAGATGACGATTGGATGGCCGTCGTACTGCAAAGGGTTTCTACATATACAAGATTAATCCGTGTTACGGCCTATTGTTTCCGGTTTGCAGTCATAATATCTCGGAAAAGTATCAACAAGGGTCCTTTAACAGTTCAAGAGCTACAACGTGCCGAGACTTGTTGGATTAAACACATACAAGGCACTGAATTTCACAGCGAAATAAAGTCTTTAAATCTAGGACAACCACTTGAAAAGGGCAGTAGACTGCTCAATTTGAATCCATTCATTGACGGAAATGGATTTTTAAGAGTTGGGGGAAGATTGTCGAACGCAGAGTTATCATTCGATGAAAAACACCCCATAATTATTCCATCCGATGGAAGATTTACGGATTTATTGATACATAAATTCCACCAAGAAACCTTACATAGCCAAATACAACTAATGTTAGCAACCATAAGACGAAAATACTGGATTATCAGAGGGAGAAATGCAATAAAAAAATGTATTCACAAATGCATTAGATGTTTTCGAGCCACGGCAAAGTGCGCAACACAATTGATGGGCAGCCTACCCAAGCCTCGAGTTTCAATATCGCGCCCATTTATGCACACGGGCGTAGATTACTGTGGGCCTTTCAACATGAAGGATAAGCAAGGACGTGGTGGAAAAATCTACAAAGGTTATGTCGCGGTTTTCATATGTCTATGTACCAAAGCAATCCATCTAGAAGTTGTGTCAGACATGACAACGCAAGCCTTTATGGCTGCCCTCCGTCGTTTTACTGGAAGACGAGGACTCTGCAGCCATATCTACAGTGATTGCGGAACTAACTTTGTCGGAGCTGCCACTGAATTACGAAAAATAAAATCGATCTTGACGAACGTTGCTGAAAAGAGCGCTATGTATGATATAACTTGGCATTTCAATCCCCCTGCATCACCACACTTTGGAGGTCTTTGGGAAGCGGGGGTAAAATCATTGAAACGACATCTACGTAGAATATTATCAGATGCGGCATTAACTTATGAAGAATTTACGACAGTACTCATAAAAATAGAAGCGTGTTTGAACTCTAGACCGTTATGTCCCTTAAGCGACAATCCCAATGATACAACTGCATTAACGCCTGCACATTTTTTAATCGGAGACACATTGTTATCTCCTCCCGAAATGAATCTTATGGATGTTAAACTAAATCGTTTAGATCGCTGGCAATTGACTGAGCGATTGACTCAAACTTTTTGGAGAAGATGGCACACAGAGTACCTATCTAGATTGCAATCCAGACCGAAATGGTTACAACAGCAACCGAATCCGAGCGTCGGAGATCTTTGCCTCGTTAAGGACGAGAGAAGACTTGCAAGAATTACCGCTGTTTACCCAGGCAAAGATGAAATTGTTCGAGTCGTGTCCATTAAGAGTAATGATAGAGAATATAAACGACCCGTCACTAAAATAGCACTATTACCAATACATACTACATCAAACCTACCAAATCAAACATATTAACTGAATCACCGAATTGAAATATTGACTGAAATGTACCACAAGCACATTCTGCAACAATATAAGCTATTATTACCACAATGAATAGAATCCTATTGATACATGTCTCAACTACTCGAAAACCGAACAAACTAACGACCATCAACCTAACATGCCAAATCACCTTCCCAAACAGCGAGTGTGACGCGCTGAAAAACGTCACCCGTTCCAGGGTCAAGAGACAGTCGGCACGGTGGAAATACCGTCGATAGTTTCTTTGACTAATCCAGCGACCATCCCGAGACGCAGAATTTGGATAGCAATAAAGAAAAAAAAAGGAGTAAATTTGGTAGTATATTTCCTCATACTAATAACATATTTACAGATGGGAAAATACCGAATTCTGGCACTTCGTGCCAGCCGGGGGAGAATGTTTACGGGGGAGAATGTCTATCAGAATTAATACTGAATGATGAAAAATTGGTTATACTGTAAAAATAAATTGTTACTAATTGAATAATTGATTAATGCATTTAAAAACAATTTACGTTTTCACAATGTTGTTGCATAATGACAAAAGGGCAAGCTAATATAGTTTTCAAGGCTGTATCGAATTTGGCATTTCGCACAAACCATCTAACTATATGGACTGAACGCAAGGCACTGTTACTATATTTGTTGAAAGAAGAAGCAGTCTTCTTCGTGGTAGTCCTCATCTCAGCTTCCAATGAACAGCTGGACAAAATAGCTAATCCAAGATCGAGTTAAATGGCCTCTGTTTACAATTAAAACTTCCGAATGTACAATTAAAGTGACAGACGACCGGTTGTCACTGTCTAGGAAAAATTCTGGAATTAGGCGCAAGGGGTCGCTCAAGGCATTACCAGTCCACAGGTCATTCCGGACGTCTAGGAAAGCGACACAATACAATGACCCGGGCAAGTGCGGAAAGTTACCGGTGGCGCAGCGGTACCTTGTTTTGAATTCAGTAGTGTGGAAATAGCTTTGAATTTTTAAAATGTTGAAATAGTTTTTAGAATATCAGAAAGTATTGAGCAGTTGAAAGGACAAGGTTGTGAAGTAGAAGTAAAGGTTGAATTTTAGAATTTGATATAGTAAATGTGGAAAGTAGTGAAATGAATTGTAATTTAAACGATTGGTGTTTCTTTTAAAACTAAAGATCGCGATTAAGAAAAAGTGAATTTGTTGAACACGTTCGGAGCTACGTGCTCTCCCTACCAGGCACAGTACGTAATGCAGTCAAATGCATCAAAATTTATTGAACAGTATAACGAGACAGTTAAGAGCATCTTACGAAATACCTATGTTGATGACGTGATTGGTGGACGAGAAACTGAGAATGATTTAATTAAACTTGTAGAAGAAATGAAAATCATACACGCTGCTGGTGGGTTTGAAATTAGAAATTTTAAATCCAATGCTCCGCAAGCTCTCAAAAAGTTCAGCTCGATCGAAACGCATTCTGAAACTTGTAATTTCACGAATAATTGGCTTGAAAAGGTTCTTGGTGTTTTTTGGAATGTTAAAGATGATTGCTTAACATTTTCATTGCGCTTTAACAAAGCTAATCGAGATGTTCTGAATGGTGATCGCAAACCAACAAAGCGAGAAATTTTAATAACACTTATGTCAATCTATGACCCATTGGGGCTAATCGCTCACTTTATTGCTGGACTAAAGGTCATTCAGCAAGATACTTGGCGATTCAAGTTAGGATGGGATGAACTTATTCCAGATGAATTAAATAAACGGTGGATGAAATAGGTGAAGCAGCTAAAGCAAATAGAATCGTTAAAGATTCCACGACGCTACGTTTCCGTTCCTTGGATTGGACTCGGCTATGAAACGAGTCTTCATACGTTTGTCGATGCTGGTGAAGCAGCTTATGCAGCTGCAGTGTTTCTTAGAGTTGTCACACCAAATGGAGTAGAAGTATCTCTTGTTTCTGCAAAAGTCAAAGCAGCCCCTCTTAAGTACGTTCCAATACCAAGGTTAGAGTTACAGGCTGCTACAATTGGAGCTAGACTGTTCCAAACCACCCGCAATGCCCTCGGAGTAACAATACACTATAATTATTTTTGGACTGACTCTTCGGTTGTCTTATCCTGGATCAATTCCCGAAAGAAACTTCCATCATGGGTAGCGTGTCGTGTGGGAGAAATCCGAGAGACAACTAACATCAACCAGTGGAGATGGGTATCATCGCGCGAAAATGTGGCAGATATACCAACGAAATGGCGGGACGCCATTGATTTAAGTCATAACAGTCACTGGCTTAAAGGGCCAAAGTTTCTCGAAATGGATGAAGAATCTTGGCCGAAATGTAATGACTTAAACGGAAACGAAACCAAGCGCACTGAAGACGAGGATCCATCTTTTGAGTTTATTGCACTTCATATTAACACGACTTGTGTCATAGACGCTAATAGGTTCAGTAAATGGGCTAAGCTACTAAGAACTGCAGCATATGTATTACGATTCGTAAATTTAGTGAAGAAGACTGTGAAAAATACAGGGCCCCTAAAGGCTGAGGAACTGCGTGAAGCTGAAAAACTACTCTTCCGTGAAGCTCAGAAGGAATACTCTGCAGAGATAACGTTAAAAAGGAATTCAAAGCTTCCAAAAGAAAGCCGATTGTATAAGCTTTCACCAATTTTAGACAACGACAGTATAATACGTTTGAAAAGCAGAATCGACAACGAATTTCCTATAGTTCTTCCGAATCTGAGCCGCATAACATACTTAATCGTTATGAAAGAACATGAAAAATGTGCTCATCAGTTCTCGGAAACAGTTGTAAATGAACTAAGGAAAAGGTTTCATATACCGCGCTTTGCTAACCAAGTTAAAAGAAAATGCCAAGCGTGCAAAATTCTCTTAGCACGTCCAGTACCACCAGAAATGGCACCCTTGCCATCGGGCCGACTTGCAGTTGGTACGGCCCCATTTTCCCATACTGGCATTGATCTATTTGGCCCACTAACAGTCAGTGTTCATCGCAAGCATGAAAAACGCTGGGTGGTCATATTCACCTGCTTGACCATCAGAGCCATCCATCTCGAGGTGGTAAACGATCTATCTACCGATAGATTTTTGATGGCCTTCAGAAACTTTGTTGCAAGAAGAGGGCAGCCGTTGGAGTGCTACAGTGATCGAGGAACTAACCTGGTTGGAGCTGAGAAAGTTATTAAGCATGCGTACCAGGAGGTAGACTTTGTAGCAATTGAGGAAGCCACTACAACCCCAACATTCAAGTGGAATTTCAACCCTCCTATGTCCCCACACATGGGAGGAGCCTGGGAAAGGCTTATTCGATCGGTGAAATCAGCTATGCGAGTAATGCTCGATAAACATCGGACGCCGCCACCGGATGTATTACAAAATATACTAATTGAGATTGAATCTTTGATTAATTCCAGGCCTCTGACTTACGTTCCCTTGGACCATCCCAACCAAGAAGCTATCACTCCTAACCATGCTCTTCTAGCTTACAAAAATCCTACCAAACCACTAGGGCTTCCAACTGATGTCAAGGCACCGAAGCTTCATTGGCGTCAATCGCAACAGGCTCTTCAAAGGTCTTATCGTCAATGGATCTTAACTTACCGACCTACTTTAACCCGCAGATCAAAATGGTTCGAAGTTCAACGAGATCTAAAAGTGGGTGACATTGTTCTCATCGTGGATGAGAATGATAAAACGCGTAATTTTCCAAAAGGAAGAATAGTAGACGTAACTCAATCGAAGGATGGTCATGTACGAGCAGCTACGGTTCAAACAAGTGGAGGAGTGTACGTTCGCCCGGCGGTGATGCTGGCCAAGCTAGACGTCGATGAAGGAAGTGATGGACACCCATCACGGGCCGGGGTGTAAGAACTAGCGCCGTCAAATTCCACAGTGGTGAAACTAGAAAGTAAAATCATTGCTGCCACACGGTAGTGGTAAAAACCTTGCTTGATAAACCTCTTAGCTATAACAGAACAGTTAAAAATGTGCTTTAGTAGTGACATCACGTTTGTGTTAAAAGATTAAGTTCAAAGAAGTAAGTAAATTAAAAATGTGCTTTACAACATCACGTTTGTGTTAAAAGATTAAGTTCAAAGAAGTTAGTAAGTTTAAATAACCACAGTAAGTCAATATTGAATTATTATTTCTTTTGTCAATAGATTTATAACAAAAAAGCTTGTACTACGAGTAATATTCAAGACCAAATTTTGAGTGGCTACACAGCTTATGAATAAGCTGTCGAAACTAATAAATACTCGTATACAGACAAAACTGTGTTTCATATAACCACTGCAAAAATCTTGAATTCCAACAAGAGTATTAACGTTCGGCATACAACGTGAGGTTATTTCAACCACAAATCTTAAAGACATGAAGCTGATTTTATGGAAGAGGTATGAAAGTATTTTTTTAAATAAATGCTTTGTGTTTTATTATTGCTTGTTGATACAAAGAATAAAATAAATATTTGAGCACGTTCTGTTTAATATATGCATACACAGAATAGATAAAATGCTTTATGAGGTAAATCTAACCCCACCTTTTATGGGTGAGGAATTATTTTCTCGTTGTTTGCCGAAGGTTTAATTCATTTTGTCCTGAAAATTGAATTTCACCATAGAAAATCTACTGCGGTATATTTTTCTCTTAGACTCTTTGAATAGATAAAAGTACTTGGTGACCAGGACCACTAATTTTCACTTTTTATTTAAAAAAAATAGTTCTAAGTTGCAATATCTAGCATTGTTATTTGTAATCTTGTATCATTTAAATATTACTGAGATTGATGGTGATCATAATGAGTAGAAAAGTCACTGAGTCAAACAATTGGAAATTGAATGCAACTTTTGATGTATTTGCTGCGCTGAAATACCTATTTGTTTATTTTGTTTATTTTGGAAA
The DNA here is from genome assembly GCA_947369275.1 of Nemotelus nigrinus. Classification (NCBI taxonomy): domain Eukaryota; kingdom Metazoa; phylum Arthropoda; class Insecta; order Diptera; family Stratiomyidae; genus Nemotelus; species Nemotelus nigrinus. The sequence goes on from OX376374.1 coordinate 70,409,847, forward strand.
ACAATGCAAAAATATATCTGCTTCCCCGAGTCTTAAAGACACGAGCCGCCACTGATATATACATATATATATATATATATATATATATATATATATATATATATATATATATATATATATATATATATATATATATATATTTATATATATATATAAATATATATATATATATATATATATATATATATATATATATATATATATATATATATATATATATATATATATATATATATATATATATATGTATATATATCAGCAAAATGATTTTCCGAGATAATCTCTGGAGGGCCGATCCGATTGAGCTCAAATTTTCGGAGAACGTAGATGTATATAGTGACTTTCTCAAATTCAGATATCCTAAATTTTTTGGCGGCGGCGAGCGTTTTAGTGACTTTTGAGGTACTCCTATATTTCCAAGCAGTGTAAATTTTTGTTAAAGAAAAGTATTGGGAATGAAAACTAACTATGTTCTAAGCTTGACTATGATAAAGAATTGGAAATATTGAGCCGTGTGTGGGTGCAGGGTGCCTAAAAGTAGGCAAGGATTTTTTTTCAAATTTTGATTTGTCATTACTTGTAAGAAAAACAATGGATCATCGTGAAAATTACAGAGCGTATTGATGTTGACCAAAATTTATCACATATAGATTTTCAATATAAAACGGGTAGCCCTGTAGCTGTGGCAGGCTGTTGAAAAAAAATCCTTCAAATCATTGACCTTCCTGAGAAATTTTTGATTTTTGACAAAAATTTCAAATCTTTGATAAATTTAATTCTTTGTCCTTCATCTCAAGATAAAATTTTCAAAATTCCGATTTGCACAAGAACGGCAACCCATCACCAAATTACCTCTATTTTCAGCACTCGAAAGTTCTGTTCACGAGAACTGACGACCGGATTATCCAATCATAATGAAATTTACAGGACATGTTTGTATTAGCTACGACTAGGTCCGATAGAAGTGATTTTGAAATGCGGGTAACCCTGTGGCAGTGGTACTATCTTGAAAAATCACTGAGAAAAAAACAGCTTTTTGGCCTATAACTTCCGATTCAGCCATCAGATTTTAACAAAATTCACACAGTAATTGGATGTTACTTTATGTAACATTTGATGAAAATTGCGTTGAAAAATTGGTATAGGACTGGCAGTTGTGGTGATTTTTGTATTATAAATCTTGCAAATTTGCTCAGCAAAATAAAAGTTTTTTCCCTATAACTTCCGGTACAGTGAAGATATCATGCATTAAATGGACCTTAATGTGAACCAAGTGTTGTAGGAATTTCGTACAAATATCATAAAAGGGCTGCCAGCTATGACGATTTTTGTAATTATTTGGAATTTCTTTACTAAGTGATTATATCATTAGATTTGCAAACGGGAATCATCCTGCAATGAAAATTAACAACAAATATTAACGCTTTAAAAATTTGAAAAGTTTTGATGGTGGTAACCCTAAAATTCTTTTCACCCGTATAACTTCCAGCGCAGTGATTTAATCGAAACGAAATTTACTGGTTGGGTTTAACTTAACGTTTAGCAGATTTGGTATATATTTTGCTTTGCTGCTAACACAGGGTAACCAGCATGGGCCATTTTCGTAAATATTGCACCAACAGATGCTTGAAATCACATACTCATATGCAAAGCATTTGCAATAAAAATAAGAAACCAATTTTTAGTTTTCCGAGTTTTGAAAATTTTTCGGATGGCAGCATCAAACAATGTTTAACCGCTAAAACTTTCGATGAAATCCTCCGATGAGAACGAAATTCAAAGGATAAGTTGATTTAAGTATAAGCTTGTTATGGTAAACTTATTGCTGCTTCGTTGGGAAAGTGCTGCCAGCACTGAACATTTTCATCATATGTGTTACAGTTGAGTTTTGTTGCTTTGGATAAGGAATGGTTGATATGATTCTACAAAAAAGTGTATAACGTCTTTCCACAGTTTTTTGTTACTCAAAGACAATTTCTTCGAAAATTAGTTTTCTAGCGGTTCTGATGCTCTAGGGTTTTTTTAAATTGCGATAACTTTTGACACAGCTATTAAATCATAATGAAACTTTCAGAACATGTTGGTATTATTCAGCTGTAAATTTATTTATTTATTTACTAACCAAACAAGGTATAAACAATACAAAGAAAATATTTGAATTAAATATGTGTAAACGAAAAATTAAAATAAATTAAATAATTAACAAATAAATCAATAACAATTGAAAAATGACAAACAAATAAAATAAAGTCATATAGCTTAAGATAAGGGGCTATGGATGGCTTGGAAAAGGTAGGATTTGAAAAAAAATTATAAGAAAATAAGACGTCAGATAGGTTAGAAATAAATATATTAAAGATGAGTGGGCCAAGATGGCTACCTTGTGGAACACCGGAAGTAGCAGATATATCTTTCGATAAAATTCCTTAAAATTTCACCAATTGTGTTTGATTGCGAGGGTTGGAAGTCAGCCAGCTATGCACAGATCCAGCAAGTCCAAATTTCAGAAGCTTTGAAATTAAGGTAGGGTGGTCAACTCTGTCAAAAGCTTTACTAAAGTCTGTATAAACTGCGTCAATTTAGTATCATTTTTCCATTTTACACAGAACGTCTGAGATTAGGACCGTCAAATTCGTGGTAATTGAGCGACCTTTTCTAAAACCATGCTGTTGCTCGTTCAGTCGGGAGTCAACAAGTGGGGAAAGTTTATCGTAGACAATCTTTTCAAAAAGTTTCGGAACTGAAGATAGAATGGCAATACCCCTTTAATTTCCGATACACTTCGCCATTTTTGAAGATGGATGTGACATACGAAAGTTTCCAACAGGATGGGAAAACTCCAAACGAAAGTGATCTGTTGAAAAAAATATGCAAGGGAGCTATAAGCTGCTCTACACACTTGCGCAAGATAGTTGGAGGAAAGAGATCGGGCCCAGGGCCTTTGTTGCAGTCGAGCTCCGAAATAGCTTAATATATTTCATCACGTGAAATTTCGAAGTGACTGACTAAAGCTGTTGGAGCGGAATGAGAGTAAGAAAGGTTTGGTCTGATGCATTAAAAACTGCCTGGAAACTATCTGCAAATAAATCACAAATCTCATTAGGAGAGGAAGAAGTGATATCATTTATGAACATTGACGTTGGATAACCAATAGTTTTTCACTTCCCATTTACAAAACCATATAAATTTTTCGGGTCTTGGATTATATTTTCGCCTGTAGTCTTAAGGTAGTTGTCATAAGCCTCGTGGGACTTTGTTAAAAACTGCTTAGCAATTTGATTATATTCTTCCTGAATAGCCGAAATAATTGTCAATGTCAATATTGTTTTTAATCCGCTTATAAAGTTTGTTCCTACGATTTCGTAAATGCCTAAGGTCTCTATCAAGCCATGGCTCAGACAGTATATTCTTTTTTTTTCTTTGGTACATATTTTTCAACGGCGTCAAATATTTGTAAATATTGCTTTTAATGAGCATGTTGGCAGTCCTGTAGCCAGGGCAGTTGCTGAAAGTCAAAACCTTCAAATCATTGACTCTCCTGAAAAATTGTCCCTTTTTGGAAAAATCTACTCATATATAAACCTTATGCTTTGTCTACATAGCCAAACTAAAAACATTTAAAATTTTACAACACGCAAGAACGGTAACCCTTCCCCAATTAACCTATATTTTTAGAAACAAAAACTTCTGTTCACGGTAATTCACGACCCGATTATCAGATACAGTTGAAATTTACAGAACGTATTGGTATTAAATATAACAAGATCTGATAAAAGTGATTTTGAAATTCGGGCAATTCTGCACCAGTGGTGCCATTTTGAGAAATAACTTAGGAAAACAACTGCTTTTAGCCCTATAAATTCTGATTCAATCATTCAATTTTGACGAAATTCACACAGTAGGTGAGCCTTACTCCAAGCCACGTTTGGTAGAAATTTGGTGCTGCTAACTATGGCAATTTTGGTGTCTTAAATTTTGAAATTTTGCTGAGGAAAATAAAGCTCTTTGCCCTTTAGCTTCCAATAAATACAGTCATGAAATCATAACGAAATTCAAATGGAATTATTGTTGGCAATATTCAGTAGAAATCTAGTTGGAAAAGCAGTGATAGGGCGACCAGCTTAGGTAGCTTATGTATTTTTGTGGTATATCTTTAGCAAGCGATTTTATCATAGAATTTTGCAATCGTAGTGATCTTGTTTAGAAAACAAACACCACATATTAAGATCTAGAAAATTTGAAAACTGTTGGGAATGGTAGCCCCAAATTTCTTTGTATCCCTATAACTTCCAATGCAGTAATCGAATCACTACGGAATTCGCAGAGCAGGTTGACTTCAGCGCGAAGTACGAAATACATATTAGCCGAGCCTAGGCGAAATCTGGCGAGCCCGAGTGTGTGGACGGTCCAGACAAGCAACTTTGATAGGTCTTGCCGGTGCACGTGCGACTTCCGATCGGAGTGGGTTTTGGGGCACGAGTCAAAGTGATTTCGTACGAGCCGTCAAATGCCATCGACATGTTGGCGGTATCGTCTATCTTCGGCTCGCCTGGTCTCGGCTAATATGTATTTGCTACATGAGGCAGATGTGACATATTTTTGGCTACCAGTACGAACCGTTTTTTTTTTGTTTTCGTACCAATAAATGCTTGCATAAAGTATTCATTTCGCGAGCTTTTGCAATGAAAATAAATAAACAAATTTTAAATTTTCTAAGGTCTGGACATTTTTCGGTTGGCAACCCCAAAAACCTTTCTATCGTTGTGACCTTCAATCAAGTCATCGAAATTAAATTGGCTTACGCTAAATTACTAAGGAAATATTAATCTTAAGTAGGAAAAGTAGCAAGTGGTATAATACACACTCAAAACCTGCAAAAATCCTTTACTGTTCTTCGAACATTAGTGGTTCTAGCGGTTTTGATGCGCAAGAGTTTTTTTGTCTCTTTTTTTACTTTTGCATGGATTCACGCCAGCCAAAATACAAAAAGAGGTTGATGAGCAAGACTTGTGCGCAATTGAGGCCACGCAGTGTTCACTCACCATGCTATACTTCCCGACAATTTGGCAATGCAGCCAACAGCTGCGATGCCCAAGCCAAATGCGAAATATGACGGTCTTCACCACCACTCACAATGAAGCAAGCAATAAGTAGAAAAGCCAAGTGGGTAATTTGCAGCGGGAACAATCCGCTAGCTATTTAGGATGCCCTAAAATATGAGAAAATCATTCGCTCAAGAAGCTTAAGAATTAATTTGTTGCTATCTCTGAGGCTAAGCCAATAAAATCTTATAGTTGTCAGAAACCCAACCTTCTTACTCTAATCAAAATCTAAATTCAGAATACTTGAACCATATTTTTTCAAACATGCCGTAGCAATGAAAATTTATGATGAAGTAAAACTTTAATTGAAAAACTTCTGCAATGGACTTCTCCAACCACGTTTCTGTCGTCTTGTGGAATGTGAATTCCATTAGCAAAAAACAGGAGAACTGGTGCAACCGCTCTTTGACGACTGTAAAATTGACGTCGTTCTCATTCAAGATACATTCTTGTAACCCGAAGACCATTTCTGTTTTCCCAATTACCACTGATATAGAAACAACAGTCCACTGGCATTACTATCTTCATGAAAATAAAGATGAGCAAGCACCACATTTTTATTCTCAACCTAGTCCGAATAGAAGCAAAGGCAGCCAAAGTATACACTCAGTCTTTTAAGTTTTTGGTTATTTCTGCTTACAAACCTCCTGGCTCTGTATTAATTCCCAAAGTAGGCAAGGTCAACCATGCGTATCCGAAAGATAACAGGGCAAATAGCCTGACTTCTAAAAATCAGCTCGGGTGGCACCAGATTAAGTCTCAAGTCACAGACTAAGTATTTGGGTCTTATTCTGACCTATCTGATGTCCTAGCAAAAATACCTCATCTACTTTATGCCGACTATCATATCATTAAATCTTAATCTGTTGCACTCTTTCTCCAATGTAAACTTGAGTCACTTGATCATTGATGCAATGAAAACAAGCTCGCTCTCAATATTGCTAAGTATTTTATTAGTTTTTCCTCGGCAATAATTTGTTAGCTCGAGTTGAAAACGTTGTTGACTTTGGTGTTATTTTGAATGAGAGACTCTGCTTCACCTTACATTATGATAAAATACTTTCCCGTACAAACAAACAGTTAGGCTTCATCAAAAGACGTGCTAAGGAATTTGGTAACCTGTGAGTTACAAGATCCTTATACATCTCACTTGTACGCCCCATTCTCGAATATGCTTCCATTTGCTGGAATCCGGCTTTTGAGACCCACAGTAGCAGACTCGAGTCCATACAAAAGCAATTCTTACTTTTCGCATTGAGAGAACTATACAGCCCTTACGATTTTAATACCCTTCCACCTTATGAGTTTCGGCTGAGCCAACTAAACTTATTGACACTTGCATTCAGAAGACCTGCTTCATATTTGACGTCATTAGAGGCATTATCAGAGTTGAATTTCTGAATAACGAAATGGTGCTAGGAGCACCAAGTCGTCTCGGTTACTTAAAGAATATCCACATTCCACTACTTACGCAGCTAATGAGCCAATAAATAGATGCTGTAGGATATTTAATGGCATAAGTAATCTGTATTCTCCAAGGGTCTCAAAATTATCCTTCAAATCTCCTTTTTTCAAAGCCATCCGCAACTCCTTATGTTAAGCTATTTGTCAATGTTTTATTTATTTGTTATTTATTTATTGTTTTTGATTTATTTGTTAATTATATTATTTTTCGTATTATTTTTTACTCATATTAATTTTCGATTTGCAATTTTTCTTCGTATAGTTTATGTAACTTGTACTTTTTTGGTTAATAAATAAAATAAAATAAAATATCCTGGATAGCAGGCTCACATAGAAGGCGAATTTAGAGGAGAGAGTGAAACCTGTCGCTCACTATTCAGACACGTCACGCCACGACACGACACGACAAAAATCGGTGAGTGTCAATTGCATGTAATTGGATGAACGCTCGCACACTTTACCATGACGTCACGACACGTCAGTGAAATATTTTTGCCGTTTGGAATAATGGAATTTGATCCAATCCGACAGATGCCGTACGATGTTGTTCCGTGTCGTGTCGGTTCCGAGTGCAGGCTTTCATATATCTACATAGAATTTATGAGAAGCATAATTTGTCGATCGGTAGTTTGATATTATAATAAAAATTCAAATTCAGAATTGATGAAATCAAATTGTTTGACCAGAAACTAGAACAAACTGCATCAAAAAAGTTAAAAAAATTATCATAAATCACCAAAAAAGGAACTTGCAAGGGAATAAATTGCTGGGAAAATTTCAATTTTAATTTTTTTAAAAATGTTTTACGCTACGTATTTTCCATTGTATTTAACATAATGCATTTTCTGAACACTTTTCACAGGTTACTGTGTCGGTCGGTTCGATATAGTGTGCGGTAGTCTACCGACTGCCGTATGACATTGTTTCTTTTGTTTTCAACAAAAGCTGCTGTCGGGCTAAGGGAGTCGGGATACTTTGAGTCAAGGTCCTTCGGCCACAGTGGTGTTGAGCGGGAGTACACAGGAAGCACTGACTACTTGGGCCCCACTCTGTGCTTTGAGTGAGGATATAAAGCGACTATGGGGGATGGGCAGGAATGGAATCAGCAAATGGGCACAGTTACTCATAGCATCTACACTAACAGCTCCAAAACAGCTGTAGAAGTGGATGATGCAGCATTTTTTACAGATGCAGCTAGAAAAGTAGCTCTCAGGCTTTCTAATCACTGTAGTATTTTTCAGGCGGAGGTTTTCGTGAAACGTAAAGCCGCAGATTTAGTATATGCCAAAGATACTAGAAGCGAAGAAACCAATATCTCTACAGACAGTCTACTGGCGGTAAAAGCATTGATGTCTCACGCGTAAAAATCGAAGTGTGCACTCGATTGCATTTAAGCTCTAAATAAAATGAGCAATAGCACAAGAGGCAGAATTTTCCGATCTTAAAGGAATTTGTGGCAATGAGAGGGTAGATGCACTAGCCAAGTATGGAGCCAGTCTTTCCCTATCAGAATCGGTAAACATCCCAACTCCTATCCAAACGATCAAGTACTCGACTGACGAATAATACATAGCGCGCTATGCAGATGGCGTCCAATTTAGACCTGCAGAGTAACCAAAATTAGGTGGGGTTATACAATCTTGCATCGACTAAATACTTGCTCGAGTTAAAGTGAACTGACCGCAAACGACTGTTGGGCATTATTACTGGACACTGTCTTATAGCAGCATATTCCTTGCAAATGGGACTCCTAACCAAGACACCTGTAGGAAGCGGCAAAAGGCGGGAGTCTCAGAATCTATCCAGCATCTCTCGTGTCAGCGCTGCTTTGGTGAGCTCTCACACGTGGCGGAGCAGAAGCTGAAGGTTCTTTCAGTTCGCGCAAAAATCCGAATTCTTTGGCGGCCGCCTGGACTGAATTTTCTTTCTCCCAGTCCAGACTTATCACTATGGACTAGATAGGTATATGTGTTCCATGTTCACCTAACGTTAGTACTCGTCCTTGCAGGCTAGCCTCACCCGCATTGATATCCACGTGTGTTTACCATTTGTAACTTTAATTTCCAATTAAAGTATTCAAAAACCATGAGAGAAATTATTTAGCGCGTTTTTTTTTGTGATTTATAGATGAATTTATTTATCAGCATAAAAAATAATGGCATATCAAATCGAGCATACTATCATGGCTCCTCCGGAAATTGCTTAATGCTTCTTTGTTCGAACTTTCAACTTACCCTTTGAGCATGAAAATATATATGGTGCTGTGCGTATCTGTAAAGAAATAAATGAAATTAATAGTATATGAAAAATTATTTGTAAGTGGTTTTCATTAAGTTCAGCTTGTGATCAATGTATTTTCGTTATAAATTGTAAATGTGAAAGTTTATGTTGTTCAATATATTCATGTTTTTTTCTATAATTATTTTTTTAGCTTTGACGAAACTATGATGAACCAGCTTCTATTAAGTGATTTCTGAGCTCATAATTTCAATCACATTTCTTACGGTGACTATTATCAACTTATTTGAGCTGTTATTCACCCAAAAAATACATTTTCGTACATTCATTACTAGGGATCTTATTTGAAGGAATTTTACTTCTTTTTGGAGATTTCAGATAATACAAAGAGGGATAATTGAAAAAGTGCATCAGTAGGAAAAAGTCACAAATATGTATTATGTTAACTTTAGGTTTGCTTACACAAATTCAATGATTTACGAGATTTATGGGAAATTGTTACAACATGTGTACACGAGAAGTATTAGCAAGATGAAGGCAGGGACTTTGGTCGTGCCAAAAAACCTTGTAATGTTTCACAAAACCTTATAATGTTTTACAAAACAGCTCTAGCTCATGAAAACCACTAGATTTTCAAAAAAAAAGCGGTGGAAATGTATAAAATTCCCTTTATGTTCAAACTTTGTCTTCGAATTCATAAAATTCGAATACGTTTTCCCCAAAGCCGCTAGACAATTTTACCGTAAGATGGTATGGGTATGTTTGGTGCGTTTCTTTTTGGGGGTGCTTGTTTTTTGTTTGGTGTTTTCTGCGTGTTGTCTTCTCGTGTATTTTTTGTACGTTTTCGTGAGTTATTCTTCAATTTTCGAAGAATATTCAAAAACATCTAGCGCATCAGAACCGCTATAAAACTGATTTTCGAAGAAATTATCTTTGAGTGACTTAAAAATGTGTGAAGATGTAATACACTTGCATTTCTTATAACACAAATGATGAAAATGTTCAGTGCTGTCAACATTTGTCCAACACAGCAGCATAACATGATCGTGCCTAATCAACCTATCCTTTGAATTTCGTTTTCATCCAAAGATATCGTCGATTCAGCGATTAAACTATGTCTGAGGTTGCCATCCGAAAAATTTCCAAAACTCGGAAAATTTAAATATCGGTTGCTTATTTTATTGTAAATGATTTGCTTATGGATACAAAATGGAAGCATCTGTTGGTGCAATATTTACGAAATTGTCTGGTGCTGGCAATTATGTGCTAGCACCATAGATGCTTCACGTTGTGTTAAAACGACCCTATGAATTTCGTTTCGATTGAATGGCTGCGCTGGAAGTTATAGGAGAGAATTTGATTTTCGGGCTACCATCGTCCAAACTTTTTAAATTTTAAACTGTCATTGCAGGATCATTCCCATTTGGAAATTTTATGAAAACATCGCTCGATAAAGATATGTCAATAAATTACGAAATTCATCATAGCTGTGAGCCCTTGTATGATTTGTCAACGAAATTCCTATAGAACTAGATATACAGCAAGGTCCATTTATCCCATGAGTTTCGTTTTGATTTCGTTACTGCATCGGAAGTTATAGGGAAAAAACCTTTATTTTCCTGACCAAATTTGCAATATTTAGGAGACAAAAATTGTCATAGCTGGCAAACCTATTCCTATTTTTCAACCAAATTTCTATGCTACCTGTCCTAGAGAAAGGTCCACCTACTGCGAGAGTTTTGTTAAAATCTGATAGCTACATCGGAAGCTATAGGCCAAAAAACCAGTTCTTTTTCTCGCTGATTTTTCAAAATTGCACCACTGCCACAGTATTTCTAGTATTTCAAAATTGCTTCTTAGCTAACAACAACATGTCCTGTAAATTTCATGTTGATCACATTATCCGGTCATCAGTTCTCGTTAACAGAATTTTCAAGTGCTGAAAATAGAGGTAATTTGATCATGGGCTGCCGTTCTTGTGCTCCGCGAAATTTCGAAAATTTGAATTTTTCAAAAATCGAAAGTTTTTCAGGAGGGTCGATGATTTGACGAATTTCAGGAGGGTCGATGATTTGACCGATGTATATTTTGTCGCATTTGGGGCAGGTAATTTTATAAACTCCACATTTTTCCTTTTTATCCTTTTTGTCTTTCACGTGACATAGTATAGTACCTCATTTTTAGCTCTACTGGTTGGAACTGCTTTAATATCAAAGCGTTCAAGAAGTTCCCGAACTTATTTAAATACTGATGAATAAATAATTGGAACTCTTATAGTTGTGTTTTGTGTTTCCTGCGTAAAGAGCGTCGTTAAAAGATCACGCTGTATCACGCGACAAAATATACATCGGTCAAACGAAACGATTAGTTGGTGTTAGACTAACGGAACATAAACGGGAAGCAGCTTCAGCGAGGAAAAAATACGACATTAGTACGTTCAGCAGTAGCGAAGCACATCTTGGAGGAGGATCACAACATAACATGGGACAACGTGGAGGTGCAGCAGGTACAAAAAATGGATGCATACGAAAGCCTGAACATATGGAAAATCCCTATGAATAGAAGACTAAACACACACCAAGGAAACTGTACATCACCATTGTTCAGGTTAATTTGAGCATTCATTTGATAGTGAGGAGGAAAATTCAATTAATATAGATACTTAAATGTATTTTAGTAAAGTAATTAATAGACAATTAGTTGGTAATTAATATAAGTCAATACTTTGAAAGTAAGCTCTATAAATAACATACATAAGTTAGATTAAGATTAGACCGATAGATACTGAAGAAAAGGGCAGATTACCTTCAAAATATCGATATTTGTCACAAAAATTAAATATATCTAGCTTTGAAAGGAATAATAGGTTTTTTTAAAAATAGTTTGTACAAGCTGGAAAAAATTGGTTCACACTAAAAACAAGTGGCTTAGTAGCTTACACATATTCTCAGTTATGAGGTATTCTGCTTTTCGATACGCACAACTAGAGCAAATAGCCCTCATCAAAATTTGTGTATTTTGTTGAGTAGACAACTGCGTGTGGAATCGTTAACAATCATCTGCCTCGTTTAGAAATATTTTTGATGGTTTTCATCAACTAAACTAACATGTAGTTCTGGCAAAATACTGCCAGTGTTAGATGCAAGCATCCCTTTAGCTTCAGTAAGTCATTCAGCATACGATTCGTAACTACTTCTAGGTAATGGGAACCAATTACCAAGGTAACCACTTCCAATATAATTTCTGCATTACATTTAACTCATTATGTCATAGGAGGTAATGTGTTGTGATTGTACTCTGTACTAGTTACAGAAACAGTTACATTGGAGTGCTTTCAGAAGTGATGATAGAAAATCAGTTCAGTAAGAGATATGTTGTAATACATTACAGAAGTGGTTATATGGTACGTTGATATATGGTGAAAACTACGAAAATTGTAAATAATCATCTCGAAAACGTACGAGTATGCATGATGGAAATCAAAGTCTAATTCGGAGTGTAACACACCAATGACGCTGAATCGTTTAGTTGAAAAATAAATAAGTACTAAGTTTTTACAAAATATATGGACACAGATTTCATGGATGAAAAAAAAAACAAGTAAAACAGCAAATATCGCTATAAAGTTAATAAATTTTATTTATCAAAACAAGGATATAAAATCAAAATATTCCAGCATTATTCAAAATACACTATTTTAGACCTATATTTCAATAGAAAAATCGAACACGCGTTTACATCACTTGCACAATATAACTCGCACTATTGAAAAATACATTTTTTTCGGAACTGCGTTCATAAGAATTGCGCAGTATTTTTTTTTAAAAATTGCGGCTACGCAGCCTCACTTGCTCGCAAAAATAAGCAACAAGTTACCTACTGCTTTACTTTTTAAGAAAGGTAATGCAGTGGGTAAGTTGTTACTTGATCGCTTACTCGACAAACTCAATTACATTGTTAGTAATGGAGCTTCATGAATAATGTAGTACTTCCAGAATCAATTCTCAAGTAACGCCTTGCCATTTTTCCTACAGAGATGATTGATGACATTTTGCAACTAAAACAATCAACGCACTGAAAAGCCATTTTGGTGAACCAATTACTTTACGCCAATGTACATAACATCTAATAATTTTATGTTGAATGAATGATTCAATTCGACGCTTCAAAAAAAAAGTAAAGTCATAAATATAGCAAGTTGAATTACAAACAAATTCAAATTATTGTAATTTTTCCATGCTAAACTTTTGAATTTTCTTTCAAAATTATCTCTTATTCTCGAAAATAAATGTTAAACCAGCACTTTTTTATTTTCTGCTAAACATTTTAGCACAACACCAGCCAAATACTGTCAATGCAGAAAAGTGTCATAAACATTTTCAATAACACAAAAGTCACCAAATGCAAATTTGAATTTTCGTATGTATCCGAAGCGAAACGTAACATAAAAACCAATAGCAGTTGCCAGGTGTGGTCTAAGATATACTCAACACAACATCAACTTTTTACGGTTTCACATATCTAAGATACGTTAGAAAAATATGTAAGAAAAGATCATTTTTACGATGTCCCTGATTTCGTGCTCTGGCAGGAAACTTCAGTTTGTTTCGAAGTTTTCCTGACAGGGGGACTGTTCAATATCTGCTCGGAGCTCATTTCAGTTAACAATATTTCTTCACATTCGATCTCACTCTCACACAAAACATACGTGATTACACTTACTTCTAAACAGTGCAGGAAAAAAGTCAAAAGTTTGGAATGTCGTACTTGAGTGGTTCAATGTAAAAAAAAAGCATTCTGTCTTGTAGATGTCTTCAAAAGTAATCACAATGGTTGAAACCTTACTGTTTCGAAATTCCACGAGTGAGGGAAATTGAATTTTTTATAGGCTTCTGATATGTTTTGATTTGGCATCGTAAATCGAAAACCTTCACGGCATCTTAATATGTGATGTTTTGATACGTTGAAAATATGTTTTGAGTTAAGCATTATTCATTTTTTTATTACTCACCGAAAAATTTCAAAGGTATTTTTCAAACCTGTCTAGTCACCAGGAGCTCGCTGAAAATACTGTATGGGAAATAATATTTCACTTGAATTGTAATCGTACCAAAGATGCTTATCAAATAACTTCCATTAACCCATTTAGTTTGCTCCCTTCCGAAGACCATCAATTAGAAAATACGGATAACAACTTGTCTACCGCGCACCAAATTTGGCCACGAAAAACCAATTTCCTGATCTATGGTTTGCATTAAAACGCTGTCTATTCATCTTACTGACAAATTGGATTTTCCGGAGCCATCCAGGCTCATCCTCTATGAATAGGATAGCACATCAATAAAAGGTATAAACAGGAGCAAACACTATACACTAAGTGCTAACAAATGTGATTTAGAGGCAAACTAACAGAATAAGCGCTATCAATGTAAAAAGAAGATAGTCCAATGCAAACAACAAACGAAAAGAGAATTATTGGAAAAATCATAAATGGAGTTGTTGTTTATGACAGGTAGTATGTTGTGATATTATGTTGTGTCGCCGATTTTCGTTACCTCAAGTTAATGCATTGTAAACAGCATTTTAGTTTCAACACATGAATAAAGACCGTGAATCCTTCTTCCTTTCCAATCAGTATTTTAAAAGACTTGAACGGCGCAAGCCAGGGGTCGTGCTTTTAGTTTTCTTCAGATTCATTAGACATACCCACGCTGGGCGCTTATATGTAAAAAGTTTACTCGGCTTTAAACAAGAAAACTAGACAGTACTTCAAGCTAGTTTAGCTTTTCAGATTTTGTGCATACAATTAAATGAATATATATATATATATATATATATATATATATATATATATATATATATATATATATATATATATATATATATATATATATATATATATATATATATATATATATATATATATATATATATATATATATATATATATATATATGGAAATATGATTTTTGCCCAACAAGAAATAAAAACTGCATATGAAGACAATACCATTAAAAAAAAGGAACGTTCAAATAAATGAACATAAATACATAACAAGGTAAATAAATAAATAAGTTACAAATAATTCACTAATAAATAGCAAACAAATAAATGAACAACAGTTAAAAACTTGAAAGTTATGCAAGATAATTTTGAAATAAAGGTTGCTTAAGACATTGAAACTCTTGGATTTAACAAATGATTGGAACTGGTGTTTCTTACGGGGATATTTATTGCATTTTGAATCTAACTATAATAATGCTTCTATTGACGTCGGGTGCAAGTGGAAATGGTCGAGAGAACTGAGTGGTTTGTGTGGTATTGTTCGATGAGTTATTTGCGGCTGTAGAAGCCACCTACAAAGAGAGAAATACATTTACCCAATGCTGCCGCAAAACAAGGGAGAAGGAACTGGAACTGAATTGAATGTTTTTTGTCTTTGGCACACAATAAGCCAACCCAGAAATGGACTTGAATTTGTTTTCCTGAAATAATATGATAGAATCCAGCTGCAAATAATAACAAAGTAATAGATAATTCCCATTTACTGATGGGGCTACTGAACCGAAAAGAAAATTCAATTATCTGGTCTCGGTGATGAATCAATTTCCGTTCCACATTCATCACCGGTCAAAATGAGTAGAGTAATAAACAATTTGCCAAAATTGAATAATCACCAGAATGAACTCGACACCAACAAAGGGAAATCTCTTTTATGTTTCGACTACGGAATGAACGAAGCAGGATCCATTCCAATCGGAATCGAAATTCGTTTGACAATAACAATGGCAGGTGTACGTGAGATATTTCTATGCCTATTTTATGAATTCATTGAGCCAAAGGAAGAAACTTTACGCACCGAAAATTGAATTCGAATTATAATTTCAAGAGGCAGGAGCTCAGTGATGAGTTTTTCTTGCGAATTTGAAGCTTAGGGGAAAAGGGGAGATTTGTTTAAATTGTAAGCGGAATTGAGTCTGATGGTTTTTTTGTGAACATATGAAAATAATATTCCATAAAATTATATTATGATATTATATTAAATAATATTCCATAAAAGCACATTTACATGCATCTCAAATTATAAACTGCATAGTAGTAGTAGTATTTTCCTTTGTTGGTGTCGAGTTCATTCGGGTGATTATTCAATTTTGGCAAATTGTTTATTACTCTACTCGTTTTGAGCGGTGATGAATGTGCAACGGAAATTGATTCATCGCCGAGACCAGATAATTGAATTTTCTTTTCGGTTCAGTAGCCTCATCAGTAAATGGGAATTATCTATTACTTTGTTATTATTTGCAGCTGGATTCTATCATATTATTTCAGGAAAACAAATTCAAGTGAATTTCTGGGTTGGCTTATTGTGTGCCAAGGACAAAAAACATTCACTTCAGCTCAGTTCCAGTTCTTTCTCCCTTTTTTGCGGTAGAATTGGGCAAATGTATTTCTCTCTTTGTAGGTGGCTTCTACAGCCGCAATTAACTCATCGAACAATACCACAGCTACACTGGCGACAAACCACTCAGTTCTCTCGACCATTGGAGCTCCTGTAAGTCACGAGCTCATTTCATGGGCATCATTTGTTTTCACTCCGCGAGGTGTAGTAATGATACCGTTGCCTCCCTTAACGAACTACAATGCCTCATTGTTCCATATCATCCGGCAATAACGGAGGCTATAGAACGGCAGCATTGTAACTTCGCGTGATAAGCGAAATTCGCAGTCGACATCAAGACCGCAACATTATCAGCGATGTCCCAGTCAGAAAAGCTAGTTAAGTGCAGACAATCTGACCCTGATCCCGCAAGACAATTGCCATAAACTCGAAAAAGCATAAAGCTTGCGATGGCGATTAAAGCAGTCGAGGAAACAACTTGCACGCACTTCAGCCCACCAACTACCATCAATCAAATCGACTAAAAATATTCGATACTCGATATGGATGCGGACATCAGTGCAAAGGCCCAGCATCCACAAAGTGAAGATGCGAAAAATGGTGGATATCCGAAAATGCTGAAATTTATTGAGTGCAAAGCATTATAATAATATGAGGGACGTCTACACGACGCAGGACACAGTTTACTTAATGGTCTGTGAATGGTTAGTCCAATGTCAGATCTGGCGTGGGATTATGCAAGCGTGATTGATATGTCCATTACGGATCAATACTGTCAGGCGAATATTGACGAGTTATAAGGCACAATGGAACAAACGATAAGAAATGATATGGTGAACGGTTTATGTAGATCTGTTGATAATATAAGTGCGTATTGATTTTGTGTGCTTTTAATATAATTACTTTTTTCTGTATTGAATACGAAATGATATTTTCATGACGATATTTTGGAAATTTTTATGAGTTTTCCATTAGAATGTCGAATTTTTTGATATCAAATGTAAATGAACTTATTTAGACTGTCTACAATTTAACTTATCCCACCACGTCCTACCTATCAATTTAATATTGCGAATTTGACTTTGCTATCATAAAAAATTAACAAATATATAAAAAAAAACATCAAGTAAAACATATGGAAAAATCAAATAATGCTATTTTATATTAGTTTCGACCTGCAATTTACGACTACTTGCACTGAAAAAACACATAGCGCGAGACGCCATAGTTTATAGACTTCTGGCGCCATGTACATAGTCGATTTGGGGATTGTGATAAAATATAGCGCCACACGCCATAATACATGGCGAAAAGTACATAGGAGCAGACGCTATGCTTATAGCCCTCCACGCCATGTATTATAGTCCTCCACGCCATGCACTATAATCCTCCACGCCATGCAGGTGGCGTGGAGGACTATAGTACATGGCGTGGAGGGCTATAGTACATGGCGTGGAAGACTATAGTACATGGCGTGGAGGACTATAGTGTATGGTGTGGACGGCTATAAGCATAGCGTCTGCTCCTATGTACTATGGCATGTGGCGCTATATTTTATCACAAATCGACCATGTACATGGCGCCAGAAGTCTATAAATTATGGCGTCTGGCGCTATGTGTTTTTTCAGTACATCTGATGTGGAAAATACATATTTGCCAAGCCCAGGCGAAAGCTGGCGAGGCCCAGTGTGGGAACGGTCCAGACAAGCGACTTTGACAGGTCCCGCCGGCGCTTGTGCGACTTCCGATCGGAGTGGGTTTTGAGCACGAGTCAATGCGATTTCGTGACGAGCTTTCAAATGCCGTCCACATGTTGCAAATAATTTCGGTAATCTGATAAATCTGAGCTTAATTCTTTTAAAAGAAATGAGTGTATTCATATCTCTTTGTGCGCCAATCTTGACACCAGGTTTTGCGTTTTTTGTTCTTTTTACACCTTATGGGCACTAAAAAATCCATTTAAGCGGTCGCATTGTCTTCTTTTTTGCTCGCCATATTCTCGACTGAGTTAAAGTCTTCCAGTTTATCGTAGCGTGAGTAAGCTCTAGTCTAGACAGGTATACATTTTCGGTTTACCTGGCAGGTACACCAAAACGTGTATTCTCGGTTCATAGCTTAAGTACATGAACCAAAAAGACAAGATCACGTCATGCGCACGTCAACACCCTTTTGTGACGTAAATTGCGCCAACACGCCCACAAACCATTCCAAAATGACCTGTTTTGTAGGTGAATCAGGGTATTGTTTTTTGGTTGGCTACATTCGACTAAAGACTTATTAATTAGTATTACACGTATTGCTGTAAAGAAATACAGCACTCACATTTTTCAAAGCATCATTAAAATTACCATACATTCTACATATTAAACAAACCCTATTTTATCAATATTCGCTACTATATGCTACAACATATATTACAACATGAACGACGCTACATTAAATCAAAGCCGCAGATATGGACATTCGCAGAACAAGACGAGTTTGAAACTCGCCATGCCATCATCTTCGGATGCATGTATTTTTTATCTTTTCACTACATTTTTCTTAGTCTACCGCTCTCTCCTACGTGACGTGAATTGCGCCAGGCGGGACATGCGCAGAATATGACGAGTTTCGAACTTGCATTGTCGTGATTTCTAGTATTTGGTTCATGTTTCTTGATGGGATAATACGCACGCCAACATACCCTCACCTATCAGGTAACACGGATATATACATTCTCACCACTTTCGCATGTGATAAAGTGAACTTATTTTGGTTTTGATTCTTCTTAGGTGCCAGCTGATGGTACCTAAATTCTTCACTCCCTGCTATTCTCTTCCATCAAAAATAGCAAAACTAACGATTGTTTACAAAAAAGGTATACTAACAGATTTTTCCAATTATCGCCTAATAGCCGTTAAAAGTGTTATGAGTGAAGTATTTAAAAGAGTGATTCAAGCACAAATACTACAGTTTCTTAGCTCCAACACAATTTTAACATCAAAGAAACGTGGATGCTAAGAACGCAGAAGCACATTTGCAGCGATGCTAAATGCAGTTTATTACATAAATAGTAAACTAGATAGTGGCAAATTTGTGGACCTTGAAAAGGCTTTTGACACTATTAGTCATAGCAACTTACTCTAGAGGCTGGCGGTATATGGTATCCGTCACAAATTTTTAGCTCCAATAAAGGGTTACACTGACAAACAGTCATTTTACGGCAAGATAGGTTGATGTCGAATTCATATAAGTTCGGTATGCTCAATACGAGGAAAATATCAGATTTGTCAAACTGACTCTAGTTGGTGATATAAAGATTATTAACTATAAAGGTTATTGATTTGTGATCATAATTCCCTTCTTGTCTATAAATCAACATAGACAACGTATATCGTCTCAAAAGCTTATCAAACCAGAGAATAATTGATACGGGGAACTCGATCGTTTGGCGGAATAAGCCTCCGAAAGTAGAATCAAAGTGGAATGGTTTTTGCGAGATGATTAAAATTGAAAATTTTTATTGAACATTTTTTTTGACAAAGTGGTTTCGGAAGCATGCACTGATTCTCACCAGAGACCAGCTCACAGTGCATACTTGACTGATGTGACCACTTGCAGTTGGGGGACCCGCACTCTTTGTTCTCACTGTGATCGCCTAGGTTGTCTGGAAATCTGTCTAAATCGTTATGGAACAAATACAATTTCACACTCATATTCACTCCTAATCGGCTAAGATGATGAAACATTTTAGCAATTAGTTTTGTATATTCTGTTGATTTGTGATTCGCCAAAAAATGATAGACTACTAGCACATACAATTTAGTCATGCTTCTAATTCGATCTAAGTCATCTAGCTTGTGAATTCGGGGTCTTTTATAAGGGCACGGATTTACGGTCCATTAAAGTTGCCTGCTTTTAATTTTTCCATCCTCAGGGCTAAAACTTGTTTGAAAACATATTTCAAATAGTCTCCAGTCTTATCCAGGGCTTAGATAAATTGTAATATTAGCCCAGGTTTTATGTGAAGTGGTGGAAGAATGATTTTCTATCGACTTGTTCAAAAAGTCTCATACATTTTATTTCTGCAAAACATACAAGAAATTAATCCATTCATCCGCAGTGATAAAACACCATTGTAAAAATTAGACTCGTTCAAACATCTTGGATAAACTTTAGATAAAAAAATACTAAATATATGGAAAAAAAATTTTCTATCAAATATATTCTATGGATTCGTTCCATGGAACTAACCAGTTAAGCAAAATATTGACTTAATTGAAAGATAAATTACAAAATCAAAACAAAGAAAAACAATATTTGGAATGCCAAATCTGACCCCAATTACGACTGTATACATGAAGTTTTTCTTAATAAATATTCAGGGGGCAATAAAATTTTAACTAGAAAAACTAATATACAGGATCTGTAATAGACAACTGAAATGGCTATATGCCGTAAAATGTGTAAGCAAGATAACAAACGCAATAACAAGATCGGCAAATAATCTTGCAATTTACAAAGCAAGAACTAACTGATTAAAAATAGATCCCAATCAGCAGGCTTTTGTAATCTTTAACACATTGCCTAAATCTGTAAGGGGAATAGTTAATTTCGCAAAATTTAACGAGAACCTCGAATTTCAGTTTTCAAACATTTTAAATTCTTAGCTGTGTTAAAGTTCGCGCTGCACTGCGTCATGTGGAAAACCCAATGGAAAATAGAACTTACTTTTCTAACATTTTCTTCGCATATGAAAATGTGATAAACAAAAATCGTTCAGGCACATTAGTTAACAAATTCTATGGTAGTATCGATTATTTCAAGAATAGAGCAATGTTAGTGAAATTGTATTCAAAATTTCATCTTCAATAAATGTACAAACAATTCAGTTAAATATTATTATCTTTTTAATTTTAAAAAGTAGATATAGAGCTCCTTTTTGATTTGGAAAACCCCCAAATTTTGGTTTGCGAAATCCCCCATATCCCCCAAAATGTCAAGCATAATTTGCCTCCCCCATTTTTTCCCCCGAACAGTGAAAAATATCCCACCTTGGGGAAAAATAAGCCAACCCGGCAATCCTGTCACGAATAGCCTGATGATTAGTGGATGGCTCATGAATCCCGGTCAGAGCATATAGACCAGGGGTGGGCAAACGGTCGATTGCGATCGACCGGTCGATCGCAAGCAGTCTGACAGTCGATCGCAGATATTTTAAATAATTTACTAGGTTAATTTAAAATGTGAACTAAAAATTTTTTTTTTTATTGTGAACGCAGAGCCTTGGTGGCGGAGAAGCCAAAGGGAAAATCCGAGATAGCTATGCTCTCAATTTGTTCAATTTATAGATTTATATCATTATAGTAAAACTGCTTCACTAAATCCCGTATACGCATACGTTTGTTTCATTTCCTTATATGTCTCTGTTCTAAAGTACACACTTTATATTTTTGCTTTCCGCTATACACCTTGTTTGCATTTGCATTCGTCTCCCTGCTACCGAGGTAGTAAATTGCCGTAAATTGAGCACACAGCGAAACAAAACTTAATCTCAATTTTAGATAAAATAAAATCTTAAATTAAAATCTTTTCACGCCAATTTAGTTTGTGCAGCACATTCTTTCTAGCTAAAAAGTGATGTTTGGTATTTGAATTTGCAAATTGAATTGTGTAAATGTCTTTTCAATAACAAAATCGATCGAAAATTGAAATTTATCCGTCAGAAATGATCAGTGTCTCTGCATTACTCCTTTTTCAAAATTTTCGCTAGAAAGAATGACCAGATAATGGAGACATGTCGAACTTTGGCTTCACGATTAACTCAGTACTAGTCTAAAGAATGAACTGCACATACTAAATTGGCGTGAAATGATTCGAGACATGTGCCAAAGCTATCTGCATTTTCAAAGCAAACAGAAGCAATTTTTCACGCTTAAAAATGAGTACAACTCTTACTTATTTTCAAGTTAGATTTTCGCCGAATTA
The DNA here is from genome assembly GCA_947369275.1 of Nemotelus nigrinus. Lineage (NCBI taxonomy): Eukaryota > Metazoa > Arthropoda > Insecta > Diptera > Stratiomyidae > Nemotelus > Nemotelus nigrinus. The sequence continues at coordinate 70,432,020 of OX376374.1, forward strand.
AATTTTACGTGAAAATTACATGAAAATTTAACGTGAAATCGAAAACAGTACTAGATTTCTAAAGATTTCTAAATCTTTTGCCTGAAATTATTGCATTTTTGGATACATTGGGAGAAAAACATGAACAATTAGAAGATCCAGTAAGGGTAAAGAGATTCGCATTTCCTACGTATTTTATGGGCCGTTACAGCTCGCTTAGTTTACAATTACAAGGAAAAGGAAAATATTGTTGACTTGTTGAGTTCGGTAAATGTTTTTTAAGTAAAATTAAAACCTTATGCTTCACAATTAAATAGGCAACATTTTTAAATATTTTCCATATTAAGAAAATCATATTGAACTGACTGATGAAAGTAAAATGCAAAAGTTGAAAGACATCCTTCAGTTCGCGAAAAAGTCCGGGGCATTCGATGGCCGTTTGGACTGAATTTTTTTTCTCCTGGCCCATTTACCTGGTATCACTATGGACCAATAGGTCTATGTGTGGCCTTGTGCCAAACCGTACAACCTAACTTAACCTACTGGTGAATGTAATATAGAAATGTTTTGTCCTGAACGGGAAAATGTTAATCAAGAATTCGAGAGATGATTTGCAAATCTCAATAACATTCAACCGATTTTTGAATTTATTTCATTTCCTTTTAGAGAATTCGATAACGAGGATATTTCATCAAATCTAGCTCATACTTTACAATTGAATTCATGTGATCTAGAGTAAGAAATTTTAACAATAGCACGCGCAAATGAATATTATTTTTCGACTTTATTACCATAAAAAATATCCATTATTGAGATTGGTGGCAATGAGGATATTTGCATTTTTTTGCTTCCATTTATCTATGTGAAGCAGCGTTTTCTCAAATGAAAAACATCGAATCGCAACTTAGGAGTTCTCTGACTGATGCCCACTTAATGACATCTATTCGATTGTGCATCAGTGTTTACGAGCCTAACTCTACAATACTTTTTGATGAAATGGAATGTCTCGCACATACATGAAAAATTAATCCAAAATATTTGTTTTTAATTGTTTTTAATGTCTACCATTTTTTCCTAGCTTGTAAAAAAAAGAATATTTTAATAAAAAAAAACGATTTTTCCTTTCGAAGCTAGATATATTGAATTTTGTGACAAATATCGATATTTCGAGGGTAATGTGCCCTCTTCTTCAGTGTCTATCGGTCTAAATATTTATTAATAAAGTACATTGCACAAAATAGTAAATATAATGTATTTAATATATTAATATCAATAAAGACCTTAATTAAATTTTTATTTATTTTTAATTTAACCCATTTTTCGAAGTCGATCGCGCATAAATTAAAAAAATTAATGTCGATCATACCACTATTAAGTTTGCCCACCCCTGATATAGACTAATAAATAGCGCGGAAAGCGCCTGATTTGCGATATATATAACGACATAACCCCACAAATTGTGAATGATAGATGGCAGTACCCGACTTCGAAAATTGAAACAAGACAAAGAATACCCCGCCAGCGACAATACCTTTCTCTTCTACCGGAAAATATCGCGCTTTCCATGTTATTTATTAGTCTATATGCTCTGTCCCAGTGCACTTGAAACGTGTTTGTCTTCGCTCACTCGTATTTGAGTGACGAAACTCGCAAGTCCTTAGCATTGCTCTTGCAGGCGTCTTCGCTGTTCGAGTTCTAGACTCGAAACTAGCAGGCGTACGATTGTTACGACTCAAAATTGAAAAGTTGAGATCACCGAGATATAATTTCGGTATAAGTTGTAATAATTTCCAAACGGAGCTATTTCGTTAACTTCACCATGCTTAAAATGTTTGACATATCGTACAAAAAAAGTTGAATAGCACGTTTGTATGAAACAACGAAATTGCTGAACAATATGGTAGTGTGGGAATACATAACACAACCCACAATGACATATCTACACAACACTATACCAAAATTCATTTATATAGTAGGCTAAGAAAAAATGTAAATAAAAATATTGAAAAATAAAAATCAATAATATATTTTGTAAAAAGCTGTCAAGACGTGATTTTCTTGATAAAATTAAAATTAAATTTTCATTGGAAGTATTTACTTCCAGATTAAAATTAACTTCTAAAGTTGATTATCCTTAAAAATCGATTTCAGCGGAGAAATTTAAATATAATGAGATTGGGAGGTGAAATTGAACTTCCGGTTAAAATCTTTGGTTTCGAAAGCTTCAAAATCAAATCAGGTAAATTAATCTCCAGAGCGTATCATCTGAGTTTAAAATGTTGATAATTGTTCAATGAAATTCAAAATCAACTCAAACTAGACTGGAATAAATGTATGATAAATTGTCATCTGTACATTTTGTTCTGCATTCTGCACCAACCAGCAAACAATAACCAAAACCCTAACTAACTAGAAATGGCAAGTGGAGCTAATATAAATTTTTCATTCAATAATACATCAAAAAAAGCTCAATTCACTGACTTAAACCAAATTGAAAATCGGGCTCGCGGTGTGGGGTACGTCTGAATGCAATCTGATACACATACATTAGGGTGGGCCAACCTGCGGCTCGCGACCCACATGCAGCTCTTTGAAGGATTATTTGTGGCTCTCGATAAATGTACCCGAGTTTCCTTTTCATTTTTGTACTATTATATTTTAGAAAATTATTATCGTTTCGTATGTGTTTCAAAATGTCTTTTAAATTACTGACAACAAATACGAAAGACTAAGTGCAACGTTCTAACAAATTTCATTTCCGTCCAAGTTAAGAATGATATGACTCATCGAAAACTGCGCGAACGAACATAAACTGTGGCGTAATTGTCCGTAATCGATCAACTCCCGACCGATGTTGAATTTTTAAACTTTCATTGCAACGGAAAGCTGGCATTGTGCTCTGGAGGAAACAATTTGTATCACTCTTGCTACGGATAGAATTTGTTATCTGGAATTTTTGGTAAGTTAACTAGATTAGTTTCGTAGTATGTAACACGTGTTGTTATTGTTTTAATAACACGAAACTTGAACTTTCTAAGTTTCTTTATTTATTTCCAGTTCTTTTAAAAAATATGACGACAGAGAACGAAAAGAAAAAAAGAAAATGCGAGCAAGAAAATAGAAGTTTTAATAATGAGTAGGACGAGAATTACTTTTGTATTGACAATAACGGAAAACCATTATGTGTTATTTGTAATTCTACGGTCAAAAGTTATAAAGCTAGCAATTTACGTCAACATTATGAAACCAATCATCCTCAGTTTTCTAATCAGTACCCACCAAATTCCAAATTAAGATTAGATAAACTTGCTTCTTTAAAATCAAACTTAAATAAACAACAGTCAATTTTGATGACCTTTAGCAATCAAGCTAATAATGTGGCTGAAGCCAGTTTTATTATTAAATAAAATATCCTGATGCTATGAAAACAATGTCACGCATTGTAAATTACATTCGCACCAATGCAAAAAATCATCGAAAGTTCAAAAATTTCTTTGAAGAAGTAAAGGACAAGGAACTTCAAAATGACATTAATTTCTTTTGCATTGTTAGATGTTTATCTAGCTACAATGTATTAAATCGTTTTGTAGATTTATTTGGTCCGAGAACTGCATTTCTAAAAGAAAAGGAACTAACATATTCGGAATTAGACGACAACGAGTGGTAACAAGACTTAATGTTTTTACTGATGCCCTGGAGCATTTGGAAACACTGAATTTACAATTGCAGGGGAGAGATAAAATAATATCTGACCTTTTAAATTACAACTTTTTCAAATGGATATTAAAAATAAAACATTTTGTCATTTTTCTCGAATTAAAAAATTTGTTCCAATATTAAACAAGAAAAGCTCAACCAGTAGAGCTAGAAGGAATATTGACGGAATTCTAAAAGAGATTTCAAGACTTGAAATATTTTAAATCGTCTCTTGCTTTGTTTCTAAATCCATTTGAAATTAACATAATTCAAGGTGAGTTTTCCATTTCCAATATAATTTTGACCCAAAAAGCATATGAAGAATTAGAATTAATTCCGTAAAAAAATTTCTTAATACCTTTTTTGCATACCTTTTAAATACGTATTCAATTGCGGCTCGCGAAAAATTTCAAATTTTGAAAGCTTAGCCACCTCTGCTTTATATCATCCTTATTCACAAACATTCAGAGCTACAAAGAATAAAATGAAATCAAATCTTGAAATCCTCGTCAAAAGCAAATAATATTTTTCGTTTGAAGTCATCAATTTTAATCCGGTATTTTTGCACGTGTATCTCAAAGTCAGTTGAGAATAAAACTGGTATTTTACCAGCACGTGAACCATTGTTTCCTAAATTTTCTTTTCATGTCTTCTGCCCATATTGTACTGCACTTCCAACCCTATATTAGAATAAATAAGGCCTAATGAAAAGCTCTTCATCTGGAATTGAAAGAGGTCGACTATAAACTGTTGTCAGAGCTGATTCTTGGCATTTTGTTTCACTTTTTATATTTATCGTTGAAAAAATGATAATCTTTATCCTATTCAGAAATATTTTACTCTCAAACTGGCCCACTCATACATAACAGGAACCATCGAAAATCTATAAAAGCAAAAAATATTTCTTTACAAACTGCTTTCCCTTATACTTGTTTTCGTTTTGGTAGAGTTCAGTCGAAGTTTCATTCAGCAACCGATGTTCAAGCAACAACAAGGCTAACATGGAAAGAATTTCATCTTGTTTTTGCTAGTCGTGTCCATTCAGTGCGTTCTGTTTGTCATCTTGTTGTCCGCGTTTATAGGCAACTTACCATTAAGAAATTAATGGTAAGGACAAAAGATGGACGCCTGGCTTGGCAGGATATTAATCATTATGAAATTTTCTCTTTCTTGCTGTTGTGTCCTTTGAATACAATTCGGCTGTTTGATATAAAGATAAGCTGCGAATATTGAGCTTTATTCTTTTATCAAAACAACCGGCGCGCGCTTGAATTCATTTAAAGCCTTACAACCATTCAAACGATAAACGTGTCCATGCGAAAATATGTTATAAGAGTGATTATCAAAAGCTGGAATATAAAAGTCATTTCGTAAAATGCTGTGCTTATACTTTTTTTTAAATATTTTTTGAAAGACTTAAAATACAATAAATTGGCACTTTGAATAAAATTTTCCCAACCGAAACTCCAACATAATTTAGCTAAGAAGGGAAAATCCGAATCACAATGAGGCTCGCATTGAAAATTCAAGTCTCATTCATTCTAGACTTGCATTAAAGGTTGAGATATGTGAAAAAATAGTTTTACCCGCAAATGACGAGCTATATCATATGCATTACAATGGGAAGCCATTGAATACGTGTAGCTTCCCACGTTAGGTGCTGCATTTCGTCCATGCTTTTTACATTATGATCTAGATACAAAACAGTAGTCTATGAGCTGAAAAGCTATTGTAGGCTGGCGTGTTGTATGTCGAACAGTTTTTGAATAATTATAATACGGATGAAATGAGTTATATTCGTTTTTCATAGATTAAACGTAAAAAATTTCAGTAAATCAATAGCGAATTGTGTTTTGCCAAATTAGTAGAGCACAGACTAATAAGATACAGACTGGTTCTTATTCTCACTATATAAATCATAGTGTTAAAAATACAAGCAATAAAAAGTGTCATTCCGCAATTCCTAGACCGAAAACAGTAGGCCAATTTAGATCTTTTTTGGTAATGGTGAATTTGTACAGGCGCTTTTTAGGCGCTTTTTCTCGCATGCGGCCCATTGTCAACGAACGCTCCAAGAACTTAATCCTGGCAATATGTGGAAATATAAAACAGAAATTCGATGGTCACTTTCATTGATAGCAGCATTCGAGCAATGTAAAGCAAATGCGGCAAATGCTCCAGACGTGAATGCATTTGGAGCGCACCAGAAGTAGGATAGAGAGGGGAGGAAGAACAATCATTAAAAACTACACGTCACGTGCGACCATGGATGTAGAAAGAACGGTAGGATATATAAGAGAACTACAAACAACAAAATAAAAAAAATTCCAGACAGCACTGAGTGATTTACCCCGTCAGATGCTTTCGCGAATTCAGTGTAAATCACATCAGCTTGAAGATCGTTGTCCAAAGAACACGCGATGAAGCTAGTGCATCCCAAAAAAATAATTGTCGTAGAACGTCCCGTAATGAATCTATGTAAAAAAAAAGTCTAGCGAACCAGAACCGCTAGAAAACTAATTTTCAAAGAAATTATCTTTGAGTGACTTAAAAATGTTTGAAGACGTTACACACTTGTTTGAAGTATCATATCAACCATTTCTTACTCAAAGGAAAAAATATCATTTTCTGACAGCATTTCCTATAACACAAATGATGAAAATGTTCAGAAAATATTCACAAGAAGTCTACCATAACATGCTCGAGCTTAATCAACCTATGCTTTGAATTTCGTTTTCAGCCAAAGATATCATCGAAAGTTTCAGCGATTAAACTATGTCTGGGGCTGCCATCCGAAAAATTTCCAAAACTCGGAAAATTTATATATCTGTTGCATATTTTATTGTAAATGCTTTGCTTATGAATACAAAATAGAAGCATTTGCTGGTGCAATATTTACGAAATTGTCTGGTGCTGGCAATCGCGCGTTAGCACCATAGCTGCTTCACGTTGAGCTAAATCCACCCTGTGAATTTGCTTTCAATTGAAAGGCTGCGCTGGAAGTTTTATAGAATTTTTTGGTATCGATCCTAAAAACTTTTCAAATTTTCGAAAGCTCAAATTTTGTTGTTAACTGTCATTGCAGAATCATTCCCATTTGGAAATTTTATGACAACATCGCTCGGTAACGAAATGTCAATAAATTACGAAATTCATCATAGCTGGCAAACCTTTCTTGATTTTTGAACGAAATTCCTGCAGAATTAGAAATGCAGCAAGATCTACTTATCACATGAATTTAAATACTGCATCGGAAGTTATAGGGAAAAAACCTTTATTTTCCTGAGCAAATTTACAATATTAAGATACGATGAATTCTAATTTTTCAACCAAATTTCTATGAAACTTATCTTAGAGTAAGATTCATCTACTGCGTGAATTCGGAAGCTATAGGTCAAAAACCAGTTTTTTTTTCGGTGATTTTTCAAAATGGCACCAGTGCCACAGTATTGCCCGTATTTCAAAATCACTTCCATCAGATCTGGTCCTAGCTAATTCAAACATGTCCTGTAAATTTCATATTGATCGCATTATCTGATCGTCAGTTCTCGTGAACAGAATTTTCGAGTGCTGAAAATAGATCACGGGTTGCCGTTCTTCTTTACCGCGAAATTTTCAAAATTTTTATTTGACTTGGTGAGTCAATATTCAAAATTTATCAATAATTTCAATTCATTTTGAAAAATCAAACATTTTTCAGGAAGGTCGATGATTTGAAGAATTTTGTTTCAGGACCCTGCTGTAGCTACAGGGTTGCCCACACAGTCTTGAAAGTTCATGTGTGTTAGGTTCTAGTCTACATCAATACGCTCTGATAATTTCACAATGATTAATTGTTTTGCATAGAAGTTATGACAAATCGAAATTTAAAAAAAAATCCTTGTCTACTTTTAGGCACCCAGCGCCTACACAAGGCTCCAAATTTCCAATTTTTTATCATATGCAACCTAAAAGCAATAAGTTTTCATTCTTAATATTCTTTTTTAACAAAAATTTACAATGCTTGGAAATATAGGAGTACCTGAAAATTCACTAAAATGCCCGCCGACGCCAAAAGTTTAAGATATCTTAATTCTAGCAAGTCATGGACCTACTTGTTATATACATCTATGTCCTCCGAAAATTTCAGCTCAATCGGATCGGCCACGCCAGAGATTATCTCCCTTAATCATTTTGATGATATATATATATATATATATATATATATATATATATATATATATATATATATATATGTATATATATATATATATATATATATATATATATATATATATATATATATATATATATATATATATATATATATATATATATATATATATAAATATATATATACATAAAGATATATGAATTTTCGGCGAAACGAGTTTAATACTAATGTTCTTCGAAAATTAGTAATAAGTGACTAAATGCACTATGAATTCTTTCATGAACGATCCGCTTCAGCAACTTAGGAAAGCAAGACATGAGTGATATAGAGCAGTAGTTGGCAATATTACTAATGTCCCTTGATTTTGAAATCGGAAAAGCATTAGCAGCTTTCCAGCTGGAATAAAAAGCACTAATGGACAAACTCAAGTTAAATAAAATGAACAATAGTATATTCAAGAGACTTAACAAACACATTATGAATACCATCAGCACCGCTGCTTGCTAAGTCATCCACCGAGGATGTTAGAATTTTCACCTCCAGAGAATTAGTCATCACAAAATCCTCATGAGAGGACACAACCGCAGTAAAATTCACTGAAACAATGTAAGAAAAGGAAAACGAAGAAGCAAAGAACTTAGTAAATAAATCATAAATGTCTTGAGAAATAGGAGTAAAAGTTTCCTCCAGACAAAATATGCCAGGGAATCGGTTACTAGTTTTAAGAGAACGGATAAGCGACCAGAAAGGCTTCGATTTGTTTGAAGAAAGACAGGTTTCAATATATGCGAAGCACCTACGTTTTGCTTCAACAGTTTTTTAAGCCACTGCTCACTAATCTACAACGCTGAAAAGCTTCAACAGGAGAGCTAAGAAGAAAGTCAGTTTAGGCATTGTCTTTCTTGCGCAAAGACGTAGAGACTGCCACAAAAACCAAGGAGGAAAAGCACCACGACAAGTACGAGTCACAAGAGTAAATCTAAATACAAGAGAATTAAATAAAGAGTAAAAAGAAGAACAAGTTTCATTGATTTCAAGCCCACGAAAATAAGAAAACCTGTTGATAATGCGAATCTCAGCAGCAGTATTTTGATAATCTGCTTTAAAAAAGTTGAAAGACGGCACACCTATGCTCCTTGTGCATGGTCTATTCAGTAAACAAAAATCGATGGAAAGAGGGGGATGATGAGGGTCAAGATCAACGTAAAGAATGAATGATGCGGAAATAGATTGATTAGAAGAAGGAAAATTAGAAAAAAAAACCCTAGCGCATCAGAACCGCTAGAAACACTAATGTTCGAAGAACAAAAGAGGATTTGTGCAGATTTTGAGTGTGTATTGTACCACTACTTACTTTTCCTACATAAAACTAATACACCCTAAGTAATAATAGAATCTAAGCTTATTTTAATTTCGGTAACGTCATCGAAATTTACTGGGATAGAAAGGTGTTCGGGGTTTACATCCGAAAAATTTGCAGATCTTAGAAAATTTAAACATTATTTACTTATTGTCATTGCAAATGTTTGCGATGAAAATACTTAATGCAAGCATTTATTGGAACGAAAGTAACAAAAAGGCCTAGTGCTGGCAGCCCTTTGCTAGCACCGTAGCATCTGCCTTACGTTGAAGTCAACCTGCTGTGCGAATTTCGTATTGACCTAATGACTGCATTGGAAGTTATAGGGATGCAAAGAAATTTGGGGTTACCAATCGCAAAAATTTTCCAATTTTCTAGATCTTAACATTTGGTGTTTATTTTCACTATAAGATCACTGCGATTTGAAAATTCTATGATAAAATCGCTTACTAAAGGTATGCCGAAAAAATACCAAATAGACCATAGCTGGCAACCCTATCATTGTTTTAAAATTAAGTTTCTACCGTATATTGCTTACAATAAGTTTTATTTGCCAATTGAATTTCGTTATGATTCAATGACTGTACTGGAAGCTATAGGGCAAATAGCTTAATTTTCCTCAGGGATATTCGAAATTTAAGACACCAAAATTACCATAACTGACAGCTTCAACCGAATTTTTCAACCAAATTTCTGCCAAACGTGGTTTAGCTACTGTGTGAATTTCGTCAAAATCGAATGACTGAATCAGAATTTATAGGGCCAAAAGCAGTTATTTTTCTTAGCGATTATTCAAAATTGTACCCCTGGCACAAAATTGCCAGCATTTCAAAATCACTTCTATCAAACCTGGTCCTGCTTAAGACCAATACATTTTGTAAATTTCAACTAATTCTAATTATCGGATCGTGAGTTTCCGTGAACAGAAGTTTTTGATACTAAAAATTTAGGTTAATTGGGAAAGAGTTAATAAGCGTAACCGTTGTAAAATTTCAGATTTTTTTCTATGGCTGTGTATACAAAGCACAAGATTTAGATATGAAACCTTTTCTTTTCCAAGAAAAGACATTTTTTCCGGAGAGTCGATGATTTGAAGATTTTCACTTTCAACGTCTGCCCTAGCAACAAAGTTGCCAATATGCTCATTAAAAGCTACATAAATTTACAATGTCAATATGTTCTGAAAGTTTTATAATGATTAAATACCTCTGTCAAAAGTTATCGCAATTTAAATTTTTTTAATTTTTTTCGTTCTCTTTTTAGGCACCTAGCGCACACATGGGGTTAAAAAATTCCAATAAACTATCTGATTCACATTTAAAACATGTCTAAAATTCATTTCGTTACCTTAATTTTTGCAAAAATTATTTGTGGACGGAACAATAGGTATTTTAAAAATATCACTAAAATGGCCGCCGTCGCCAAAGGGTTAAAGATAATTGCCATTTAGTGAGATGTGGACCTATTTTGCATACACGCCAATGTGTTCTGAAAGTTTCAGCTGAATCGGATGGCGCGTTTGTGAGAAATAGTCACTGAATTATTTTGATGATATATATATATATATATATATATATATATATATATATATATATATATATATCTATATATATATATATATATATATATATATATATATATATATATATATATATATATATATATATATATATATATATATATGTATATGGAAATATGAATTTTTGGCTAAATTGATTTTAATACTAATGTTCTTCGAACATAAGTAACAAGGTCCAACAAACGATTATTATTATTAGGAATGCAATTAAACTGGGATAAGGAACAAAAAAGAAGAGAGGATGAGAGGAAAATGGAAAATGCATATGTAGACAATATGGCTAAGAACGAGTGGTCCCACTGAATAGAGGTCAAGTTGAAATCGCCACCCGCTACAATAGGAGAATGGAAACAGTAAGACATAATAAAATCAGACAGTTCCCTACAATAACCATTCATTTATGGAGAGGAATGCACTACAAGGCACATATTCAGATACAAGTAATAAACGGACATTGTGCGACAGGGTAATATGGACAGCAACGCATTCAACAGAATGAGACACCACGAAGCGTGCGCAAAGTATACTAAGTAGAGATTAACGAATGGTTATTAAGACCTCACCACCTTCTGCTTTATTCGATAAATCAAGATTGCGATCATATTTGAAAACATTATGCAAGGGAAAGAACTCATCGCTAAAAACATCAGCAAAAAGCCAAGTTTTTTTCAAATCAATTCATCGGAAGCAATTATAGAGGACAGCCTGATTTGCACCAATTTGATTCTCAGTCCACGATCATTCTGATAAAAGAGGCAGAAATATTGATTTTTAGAGACAGGAACTGTTTAAACTGTCGGAACCCGGGCCTGAGTTTTGCAAAAATTTTCACGCTATCAAGTTTTAAATTTCTGAATCAAAATACGAGCAGGTCAGAAATCACGGCGTCCAATCACGCTAAGTTCAGTTGCAAGCGACAGCAAGAAATAACCCACAATATGGCTGCTGTCCGAACTCTTTGTTAGTTTCTTGCAAGGAACGTTGACAGGTCCTCCAAGCTTCCGAGATGTATAACTTTTCAAGTTTTTCTCGGACGTATCAGCAGCAATTCGAGAAAGGAAAATTTGAGGAGGAAGGGATATCACTCTAATGAGACCATTAAAATCATGATCATTACCACTTACAAGATGTAGTACGGGACCAAGAGATGCTATAGGAGAATGGCATTGCAGCTGCTGTAAAATGAGCTGCTGAGACAATTAATGTTGTCCCTGTTACAGAGGTGGCAATTGTTTAAGTTTCTTAAACTGTCGTTGAGCTGCGACTGTTTCTGCTTACTAACTAACCAGAGAATGCTGATGCTGCAGTAGTGGCTGAACATTATGGTTTTGTTGTTCAATCTGTTGGCTTTGATCACCCTGCTTTTGCTGTTGTTAAAGTAATTGCTGTTTTTCGAATTGACTACAAATTGTAATTGTTAGCATGTATTTTTCAATTGTATTTTTCATATTTTATGGATAATAAAGTATATCCTTTATACTTCTAAACGACGGCAGATATTTTCAATACAATCTAGGCCATAAACTCTTATATTTAATCAAAATAATCAACGCATACCTCAAATTTAGTTACTTTTCAAAATCATAGAAAAAAACCAGATTCATTAGAGTTCCAATACCAAAAAAGAAAAAGAAAATAATACATAGCTCCAATACCATATGGGAATAAAAGTTAGTATTACATATTAGTTTATTAAGCTGCATTGCTAAAGTGTTCAAGCACGTCTTGAAGGAAGAACTTTTAATATTTCTAGAGAACAATAGCATTTACCAGCATCCACAATTTGGTTTCAGAAAAAAAGCTGTCTCAAAAGCAGCATCTAAGCAAATCTTAATTGCCGCATATCTGCAATTATAGTTACTCTTGACATATGCCTTTGATTCAGTGTGGCACAGATCTCATAAAATGAGCAAAATGAAATTTCCAACCAAACCTGCCATTATTCAGAGTTTCCTGACAGATAAGTGTGAATTCAAATATATATCACATCCCAGCAGGGGTTCCATAAGGCACCGTCTTTAGCCCTATTCTGTAGAATATATTCACCACAGACATAACCAATAATAATTGTAAGCATTTTCTTTTTGCTGATGTCACAGCTATTTTAAGTAGTGAACTTGATCCCCATGTGAAAGAAAAGCTAATCTCTTTCGAAACCGGCTTCGACCCCCTCTCCGAGTATTTGAGGAAAAATAAAAATTAATGCATGCAAAACTCCATCTCTTTTTTCGACCCGACGGCGTACGTCTGAATTCTTATCAGCATCTGACTTAAACCTGAGAAGCCTGCGAATGGCTTGGAACAAAGATAGTATTAAATATTTTGGGGTAGAAATGGACAACAATTAAACTTTAAACATTCTCAGGAAATATGATGTCATAATTAAAACTCTATATCCTTGAATTAACCCCAGTTCAGCTGTATCAAATGATAACGAATTGCTTATTTACAAAGCAATATTTCAAACAGTATTGCTTTGTAGTTCTCCGGTAGGGGGGCCAATGTTTGAATCCCCCGTTTTTCCTTGTGTCAGCCTTATTAGAATTCAACATAAAACTTGCTGTTATGGCTAATTGGAGTTGTAAAAATGATTTAAGTCCGTTCTCATACTCTAACCGTTTAATTTCTCAAGTAAAGCATTGTCTAATGTATTAAAGGGATGAATAAATCAAATTGAACTGAATTAAATTGAGAATTTAGAGTATTAAGAGCAGTAGCATAAAATTCATACTTATTAAATTATTTAAATTGAATTGACTTTGAGTTAAAATTTTGATACACTCTTCTCAAAAGACCTAGTGCTGTAAGAAGCAAATAAGAACGCTGTTACCATGCAATACACGTTTACAAATTACGACAACAGTAAACTATTACGAAATATATGAAAGAAAAAACTTCTCCTTTTTTTGTGAAATTAAGTTTTATATAATTTAATTGTAACTTTTTGCGATTCAATAATGTATTTTTGGATATTTCTACGAAATAAAAAATAGTAACAAATATGTAAGCAAAGACAAACATGCTTATGACAGTAAACAAAATAATGATGGATACTTATCTAACAACATCACACATCAGATTTGCTACTCCTACACAAGGACATCAATCACTAAGTTACTTTGCCAGAAGATTGTTTAAAACATTCATATATGTATAGAAATAGCGTCATTTCTTGTGAAAGGACAAGATCTTGGGAAGCTTGTTTTGAGCAGGTGCGTGGAATTTCGGTCTATGGATTTATTCAAACGATTTATTCAAACGACTTGGAAAAATCCACGATAACATACCTATATGCGAAAAATTTGGAGAAGCTATGCAAACTCATGGCACAAAATGATTTCGGTTCGACAAGGAGGACAGGTCCTTGAAGTATCTATTTTCTGAAATATGAAAAATTAATATAAAATATTTGTCTTCATATTTTCAAAGAAATATACTTATATGCGAAATAGAGGCACAAAACTTCTGTCGGAAGGTCAGAGGTACTGATAGCACAAATTCATATAAATTGGCCATTAACAGAAATAGAAACACAGTAAAAACGGCGATTTATTGTTTCGGTTTTGTAAACTCCAGTATACTGGTTGCTGTAAACTCTACTTAAGTACTTTAACACTTTCGCTAAGATAACATTTTTATCACACGAAATGTTGATGATCATAAGCGGACAGAAATGTCACCACAGCCACAACGTAACCCGAATATTTAAGAAAAATTCTTTCACACCTGGTTCTATTAAGCACTGCGAATCTGATTTGATAGCTCAGTCGTGAATTTTTAAGTGCACGAGATTCAGGTGCTCCAAAATAAGTAAATCGGTGAAGGACTAACACTTTTGAGGGATGACGAATTTTGGAGATTAAAAACTGATAGGGTGCAAAAAGCAAGGTGGACACTGACCCAAATTTACTTATATTCCATACATAATCAAAATATCAAAATTTCATCTTATAGTAAGCTTAGATGAAATATGAAAAATTAATAGAATTGAAAGTATAAAATGAAAAAAATGTGTCAGTTAGTTCTGCAGAAAACATTCTAGACTTTGTCGTCCGACGTCGTCAAGACTTTGACTGGCAAGATCATCATCTTTGACTTTGAACCTTCTGACAACATACAATCGAAACCGAGGATACACATGAGAAAAATAGTTTACGAATGGTTAGTTTCAATTCCCGGATTTTCTATCCCTTGCTTTTATTTTATTTTTGAGTAGCGTGAATTCATCTAGCGATTGGGTTACAGCTTTAGGAATTCAGAAAGTTAATCAACAGTAAACAAACAGCTGCTTAGCTGCGTCCTGCCATCTTCGCGAAGCTACCGTCAAACGATGCAATGTTGAGTTTGCGGTGTTATTATCGTCAACGTTTGTGGTGTCTTCGCTGGACTTGGCAAAGCTCAGGGCATAACGAGAAATAAATTCGAGCCCTGAGCTGAAATTATTTCACGACGTCCTATCAGCTAGCAATTTCAATAAGTTGAAATACCTTTTGGAGATCCTCAACTTAAGCGACCGACAACAACCCCAGCTACTGCGGGAGATGAAACAGTTGGGAAGAACTTCAGGTGGGAAGAATTAGTTAAAAACTCTCAGCCTAAAGTGATTTCTGGAACATATACATTCTTTCTTAGCCTATTCTCTGGAAGACAGCTTAGATAAACTTGCGAAGATGGCTGAAAAAAATTATTGATGTATGTTACCAACCTTAACAACACAAAAACACCTAAACAACATTAGGTCACAAAGCAAGCCGCAGTCATGCACACAATATAACTCCAGGTCTCGGACAAGATTCCTCCGAAAATCCTCAATCTCGAAACACTTCAAAAGTTTGCTATTATCACAACAAATCCTACTCGAAAGCACAAAAGCTCACTCATCTAAGAACTCATAACGATGGTTCCACTGAATTAAGAAACTAAGCTGTCGTTTCCTTTAGTTGATAGTGAAACGTGACTTCCACCGTCATTTTTTAATCCTTAGAATTTACGACGTCGGCTTATAGTTTACAATAGTTTATCTTCTACTTCAACTAGCACAACACCATTTTGGTAGCTTTGACTTTCAAAAATGGCTGTGTTTATAAAAAAAATTATTTTCAAAGATTCGCGGATCATAACCTCAACATAAACTTGGGGAAATATCACTTCTTTTTACATTCAGTTAAATTTTTAGGTCATGAGGTTTCGTGAAAATCTTCCGATATGGTTGAGGCAATTACAGCAGCTATTGGAGATGAATAGATTTTTTTTGTCACGTGCCTCCTCACACAGCTGAGGCAGCGCCACTCAACGCTTAATTTTGCGGCTCTAAGAAAGATGTTGCACAAACCATCAACCGGTCACCTGAAGCTTGCAAAACGCTGAGCTTTTAGATGCTTCCAACAATGCTATTGGGACGGCTTTGCAACAAAAATGGCACGCGACTTGTCAGGCCATTAACTATTTCATGCACTTTCTGAAAACGTGGTATTTTACCTTGTGCAATGATCACAAACCACTTGCTTTGCATTTAAACAAAACTTAAAAAAGCCCACACTTCATCAACTGAGACATTTAAGTTACATTAATGAGCTCATTTCTGACATTCGATATGTCTCTGGTTGCAACAACGTTGTCATCGGCACACTATCTTGTCAAGAAGAAATTATTCTTCTAAGTATTCTCGACTTTGCTGACTTTGCTTCCTTCCGGAGGTCTAAACGAAGTAAAAATGACCTTCAAGAGACAACTAATCTTTTATGCCAACACTGACTTTGTTTGGAAAGTGTCTGGCCCAACCATGTGAGCACAGATTTCTCCCGTGCCCAGGAAACAGGTTTTCAACTTGGAACACAATAGCTCATCATGGTGCTCCGGCTTCACGTAAACATATTTCAACTTCCGATCTTCGTTGAACAAGGACATTGCCAATTGGGCCCGCGACCATCCATCGTGTCGAAAATGCAAGATACCCAGACATGTGCACAAACCTGTATCCGCATTTGTTACGGTCTCCAAAAGTTTAAAGGCCTTTCACATTGAAATTATTCGTCTCTTGACATACTCAATGGGATACACTGACGATTGGCCTGAAGCAATTTCTTTGGCCAGCATAGCAGCCAATTACTGGCCTTCTGCTCTACAGAGCAGCTGAATTGCTAGATTCGGAGTTCCAGAATACATTTCACTGGCCAGGACAGGCGACTTGAGTTAACGCTTGACGCTGAGGTTGGTAAAATGTTGGACGTCGAACGCAATTGCACCACAACCTTCCACCTATAGGCCACACTTTCCTTCGAAAGATCGTATCGTGCACTAAAATCGGCTATCATAATGTGTTTTTATTTGCTCCCAAACGTAAAATAAGATACTCTAATAAAATCACTGATGCTGGGGATTTGGCTGCTACCCCTAACCTGTGGACGACATTTGCAAGTAGGTTACTATCTTTCCAGATTAGTTATGTCTGCGTCCAAACACGCAGACAGTTCTAGATTTAAGCGTTGGGAAATTTAACCACTTAGTAGCATTCAATTTTTATAGTATCGCAACCAAAACACTTCCATATGATGAATTCGAAGGCTATTCGTGAAATTATTCACAAAATTACCGTATTAATGATATTCTGCGTTTAGAATTCAAGCATTGGAGCTGATATTCGCTGTCTACGCTATAATAGGCAGAAAGTGAAAAAAACGGATCACAACTTAGCAAATACTTTAATGAGACACTTTCTTTGCTTCTATCTATTTCTGAGCAGGTATAGGTTGGTATAGGTTAGATCTAAGTTGAAGCGTAATATAGATTCTAGATCAACTATTGAAGGTGTCAAATATCCTGCAAGATACTATTAGCACAGAAATTTTTAAAATATTGAGTACGAAAAATAAAAGTGATACTTTGGAAAATGAATTTGTATTAAACTCAAGATTCTTGTTCCTTTTTTATGTTCATAAATTTTATGCTTTAACTACATAACGGTTTACCGTAGTCAAACTGACAATGGCAATCATATTACTTAATTCTTGAAAACTCATATGCAAAATTTGGTTGACTTGTCACCTATTTAATTATATTGAAAACCTGTGTTAAATGAAGTCAATATAAGCATAGATTAAGAAAAATTGAAAAGCCTGCAGAGATCAGACAAAATTAAAAAATTAAAACAATATGTGTACCGTCTTGTCCAACAGTAAAAAATTATTTATTGCTTAAAAAGTTATTTATTTATTGTTAAAAAAATTATTTATAATTATTTCAAAGTCTGAAGGCAGTCACTAGAAGATGAACCTCACCTCACCACCTTCAGAAACAACCTCAAAAAGTTTCAATTCGAAAACATTTTCATGCTGAGCTCCGCAAGGAAGTTTTAAAGCTTGACAAACCATTGGAAAGAATTGTGGGTCCATCATTTTGATGATTTTTACTAAAGAATATGAGTTCCTAGCCAAAAGATGTTATTAATGCATTTCAATATAGGGAAAATATATTGGAATTTTTTTTTATTCATAAAAAAACGTATTTGTTTACATATCTCCTCTCATATTACAATCTAAACTAACGAGAATTTTGTCTTTGTATGTAAGTTTGGGATGCCTAAAACAAGTCATAGGCTCAATAAATATGTTTTCGGTGTGTCTTTACTAACTTTTGAAGAAAATTAGTATTAAACTCGCTTCGCCGATAATATATATACATAAATATATATATATATATATATATATATATCATCATCATCATCATCATTGTCAGCTTGTCAATCATGCATACGGATCATGATGTAGCCTCCCCTAAATATTGGCTTTCCATTTCCCTCCATTTTTGTCTATTTTTGGCTATACGTGTCCAGGATATGCCGGCTAGCTTTCTTATGTCATGGTCCCATCTTAGTTTCGGGCGCCGTCTTGGTCTTTTGACTCCCCTTGGATACCAGTTCATGACTTTGGTGGTCCATCTGTTGTCCGATAGTCTTGCCAAATGCCCGGCCCATCGCCACTTGAGACTTCTGATTCTATTAATCACATCAGTTACCTGTGTTTTTGCTCTTATCCAGTTAAGTCTTTTCCTATCTCTTCTTGTGATGCCCAACATGCATCTCTCCATTGCTCTTTGGGCAACCTGAAGCTTTCTTGTGGTATCTGCTGTCAGAGTCCATGTTTCACAGCCATAAGTCATGACCGGCAGAATGCATCCATCAAAGGCTTTCTTCTTCAGGTAGGGTTTCATTTTTGATTTGAAGATTATGCAGTTTTTCCCAAACGCACTCCACGCTAGTTTGATTCTCTTGTTTATTTCGGGTAGTAGCGATCCTGAGTTGCTTATTGTTTGGCCCAGATACACATATTCGTCTACCACTTCCAAATCTGTGCTATTAATTGATATTCTATCCTGGCCTCTCGTTATGAATTCGTTGTACCTAACCTTTGTTTTATTGAGGTTCATTCTCAGTCCTGCTGCCTTACTAGCTGAGTTTAGATCCTCGAGTAGCGTTTGTAATTCCCCCTGATTTTGGGCGAGAAGGACTATGTCATCTGCAAATCGTAGGTGACTTAGCCGTTCTCCATCTATGACTAAGCCTTTATTGTCCCATGCTAGGCCTCGAAAGATTTCTTCCACGGTGGCGTTGAAGATTCTTGGCGAAATGGTGTCCCCCTGTCTAACACCTCTTTGTGTGGGAAACTCTGGTGTGTCATCGAACACTTTGACTTTCGCTTTGGCGTTCCTGTAGATGTTGGTCAGTGTTTCTATGTATGGTTTCTCGATACCTTGGTTTATAAGTGCTCTTATTATTGCCTCGGGGTATACTGAGTCAAAGGCTTTCTCAAAGTCTATGTACGCCAGGGCGAGGGGAAGTTCATACTCATTCGCTCGGCTCATAATTTCTCTCAGTGTGTGAATGTGGTCTATGGTCCTGAAGCCACTTCTGAAACCTGCTTGTTCTCGAGGTTGTTCTGCGTCTAAGGTTGACTGTATTCTGTTATTGATAATTTTAGTGAATACTTTGTAGAACGCGGGGAGTAGGCTTATCGGCCTGTAGTTTCTAATGTCTTCCCTGTTCCCCTTTTTGTGGATCAGAATTATATTGGCACTATTCCAATGGTCAGGGATTTTCCTTGTTCTGAAGCAGCTTGTGAATACGTTCGCCAGAATCTTCCATGTTTTCCTGCCCGCGTATTTCAATAGTTCCGCTGTGATGCCATCATTGCCAGCTGCTTTGCCATTTTTCATTTGTTTTAGCGCCGCTTCCACTTCATCAATGAGAACTTCTGGGACGTCTTCTTCAGGTGCTTCATGCATAGTCGCTGTTATTGTTTGGCTTGTTTCGGGGGCTTTGTAGAGATCCTGATAGAAGTTGGTTATTATCTCCAGTATTTTCTTTCTATCGGTTACTCTTTCGTTTTCATGTTGCATAGCAATCACTTGGTTTCTACCAATCAATAATGCTCTTTTCGCCTTCCTGAGACTCCTATTACTTTCGATGGCGCTTTCTACTAATTTTTCATTGTATTTCCTTACATCTTCTGTTATCCTCTTTCTGATCGTTTTGCAGGTTTCAGTGTATTCAATCCTTTGGATGTTCGAGGATAACTTCATTTCCCTGCGTTTTCTGAGTAAGGCTCTTGTCTCGTTTGAGAGCTTGCGGTGTTTACTATCTATGCTTGGTCCACCTACTTCTTCGGCACACTCCAAGATGGTTTTTGCGAGGTGCGTTGCGTCCTTATTACGCATTTTGTGATTTAGCAATTCTTGGAAGGGTAGACAAACTTTTTATTGAAGAAAAAGCCGTCCCTGGGATTTGAACTCGGTCCTCCCGCGTGGGAGTCCATCTCTCTACCCACTGAGCCAGCTAGGGTATATATATATATATATATATATATATATATATATATATATATATATATATATATATATATATATATATATATATTTATATATATATATATAGTTATATATATATATATATATTTATATATATATATATATATATATATATATATATATATATATATATATATATATATATATACATATATATATATATATATATATATATATATATATATATATATATATATATTTATATATATATTTATATATATATATATACATATATATATATATATATATATATATATATATATATATATATTTATATACATATTTATATATATATTTATATATATATTTATATATATATATATATATATATCATCAAAATGATTAAGGGAGATAATCTCTGGAGTGGCCAATCCGATTGAGCTGAAATTTTTGGAGAGCATAGATGTATATAACAGGTAGGTCCATGACTCGCTAAAATTCAGATATCTGAAGCCTTTTGGCGGCGGCGGGCATTTTAGTGAATTTTCAGGTACTCCTACATTTCTGAGCAGTGTAAATTTTTGTTAAAAAAAAGTAATGGGAATGAAAACTTATTATAATCTAAGCTTGCTTATGATAAAGTGTTGGAAATTTTGAGCCTTGTGTAGGCGCTCAGTGCCTAAAAGTAAGCAAGGATTATTTTTCAAATTTCGATTTGCCATAACTTCTAAGAAAAACAATCATCGTGAAATTTTCTGAGCGTATTGATGTAGACTAGAATTTAACACACATGGAATTTTAAGACTGTGTGGGCAGCTCTGTAACTACAGCAGGCTCCTGAAAAAAAATCTTTCAAATCATCGACCTTCCTGAAAAATTTTTGATTTTTGAAAATAAAGTCAAATTATTGATAAATTTTGACTTTTGTCCACCAAGTCAAATAAAAATTTCCGAAATTCCGCGGTAAAAAAAACGGCAGCCCGTGATCAAATTACCTCTATTTTCAGCACTCAAAACTTCTGTTTACAAGAACTGACAATCGGATAATGCGATCAATATGAAATTTACAGAACATGTTGGTTTTAACTAGGACCAGATTTAAGATAAATGATTTTAAAATACGTGCAACACTGTGAAAGTGGTTCCATTTGGAAAAATCGCTGCGAAAAAAAACTGGTTTTTGGCCTATAGCTTCCGATTTAGCCACCAGATTTTCACGAAATTCATGCCGTAGGTGAACCTTACTCTAAGATAGATCTCTTAAAAATTTGATTGAAAAATTAGTAAAGGATCACCCGCTGTGGCAATTTTCGTCTCCTAAATATTGTGAATTCGCTCACGAAAATAAAGATTTTTTCCCTACAGCTTCCGATGCAGTAACGAAATTCATGTGATAATTCATGTGATAAGTGGATTTTGAAACATTTCTAATTCTGTAGGAATTTCGCTGAAATATTGTGAAAGGGTTGCCAGCTATGATAAATTTCGTAATTTATTTACATTTCTTTATCGAGCGATGTTGTCATAAAATTTCCAAATGGGAATGATCCTGCAATGACAATTAACAACAAATATTTATGTTTCCAAAATTTAAAAAGTTTGGTCTGTGGTAACTCTAAAATTATATTCACTCCTATAACTTACAGCGCAGCCATCCAATCGAAACGAAATTCATAGGGTGGGTTCAACACATGATTGCCAGCACCAGACAATTTCGTAAATATTGCACCAACAGATGCTTCTATTTTGTATTCATAAGCAAAGCATTTACAATAACATAAGCAACCGATATTTAAATTTTACGAGTTTTGGAAATTTTTGGGATGGCAGCCCCAGACATAGTTTAATCGCTAAAACTTTCGATGATATCTTTGGCTGAAAACGAAATTCAAAGGATAGGATGATTAAACACGAGCATGTTATGGTAGATTTATTGCTGCTGTGTTGGACAAATGTTGCCAGCACTGAGCATTTTCATCATTTGTGTTATAGGAAATGCTATCAGAAAATGATATTTGTTCCTTTGAGTAAGAAATGGTTGATATGATACTGCAAAGAAGGGTATAACGTCTTCACACATTATTAAATCCCTCAAAGCTAATTTCTTCGAAAATTAGTTTTCTAGCGGTTCTGTTGCGCTTGTCTTATTTTTAACTTAAGTATATATAAAGTTTAATAATTTGTGATTATGGTTCCGTTTTTGTCTATAAATCAGCATAGGCAACGTATATCGTCTCTAAAGCTTATCAAAGCAGAGAATAATTGACACGGGAAACTCGATCGTTTAAACAATTTCGCTTTAAGTATATACTTAGTTTGTTTTTTATATTTCCTTTTCTATCTATACGCAGCATGATCGCACCCGACAGAGGTCTTAGATGTAACTATTACAACGCCATATTGAACACTGAAAAATTGAAAACTGATTTCTTCGAATCTTACTATACCTGTTTTTGATGTTAAAATAGCATATCTTCGATATTATTTCTTAGTCAGATGACACCAAAAACCTAGTAACTACCACTACTACTTTTGCTCATTATGGCCAAAGAATTATATTAGGTAACAGAGCACAGTTAAAGTTTGCTTTCTCATACCTATAACGATTCCATTAGATCTAATAAACACACTATTTATGGAGAAATGAACAAAGAAGTAGCAAATACGTTTAATGAGTTCAGCAATCTTTTCACCACATTTCATTGATTCTACAAAAAAGTTTTCCTTTAACGTGAATAACAAATGATAACTTGTTTTGCCACCATCTTCTGGTTTCATTTCCTTTGATGGTTTGTTTAGAAAGATTTGTCTGCTAGCAACGGTCTATCAGCTTGATAAATGCTCTTGAAAGTTGTCGGTGAAAAGTTTGTGCAAATAACAACTGAGCCAGATGAATAGAAAATGTGGTGATGTAGAAGTAGGAAGAAGCTTTGAATGAGATTCTGGTTAAAATATAAATTTTGGACTTAAAGTGTCAAGAAAATAGGACTGAATAGCCAACTCTGGACAAAAACTCTTCGAATGAATAGTAGTTCTTAACAAAACTCAATTATCTAGTTAGGCATGAATGAGCTGACATAGTGGATTGAAAGTTAACTTTGTAGAGGTTTACTTTGACTATGTGTTTGGCCTTTAAAATATTTTCATGAACCAATCGTTTGACAAAACAGATGAACGGAAATCATCCGCAGAAACTAACGTAAAACGACGAAAAACTCTCTTTCAAAACTTTTCCATTTCGATACTAAAAGCAATTAGGTATTTACAAAGTTTGAGCTCTAGCATTTTGCAGATAAGTATTTTACTAGTCTTAGCTTGGTAACTCTCGCTTATTTATATGTTTTGTAAAAGATAACCTAAAGCACTCAAAACAAGTGAATTTACTTAGCTCACTAGAACTGTTTAGTAAAGCTAGCACTCCTGCCGGTGTAAGTACTGGTGCTATATTAATAGCCGATTTCGGGATCGTAGTAAATTATTGTACTTGACACCATAATGCAAACTTTATAAGATTAGATAATATGTACTATAAATAGCAAAGCATTACTTTAACACCATGAAATATAGAGAATAATACAATTCAAATTTCGCGTTTGCTCCAATATGCATTCTAACCGTAAACATTAGACTCTAAGATTTATAGTTGTATACACTAGGCTACACAAGCTCACAGTACTATTAACAATATATAGCCCACTAAATTGATATGCGCCGAGTTTATATGCAAAACAATCATGACTATGTGCATAGAAGTTGAAACCATATGCGTGATAGTCGTGACTATGCATGCAACAGAAAATACCATACCGTGTGGGGATTTCCGTCATAAAGTAAAACCAACCAGCTGTAGTGCAGAAAAATTTTCGTAGAATGAATTTAAAAATTCAGAAGAGTAAAACAATTGCTACTAAGTTTCATTATAGGAATCTTATCGTATGAAAGTTTGATGGCAGTTATATTAGTACAAAAATGAAAGAAACTCTCAGTGCTACCAAACTTTTGCTAGCACTCCAACCAAAAAACGATCACAGTTGCCTCACTTTAACATCAGCACACTCTATGAGTTTTATTTTATCTGATGTTTGCATCGAAAATTACAGGTATGGAAAGAATTTTTGGGACTGCTATCTTAAAATTAAAACATTTGTTACTCACTTTCATTGCATTTTTTTTTTGAAAATTAAATGGCAGCATATGTTGATGCTAACGAAAAATTTCCGGAGCTAGCAGCTCTTTTATACCACTTCAGCCAAAAATATACCAATTCTGCTTACTTTTCCCTGTAAATGTTATTTCTATCAAATGTCTGCATTGAAAGCTATAAGGATGAAAGCTGCAAAAAATTGAAACTTTGTAAAATTTTAATATTCGTTGTAATCAACATAATTTTAACATCATTTTCACTTTGAAATATTTTTTAAAGTGACGTCACTGCCATAAAATTGCCAGTATTATCATTAAGTTTCTAATAGACCAGGTCGATCCTACTTAAGAGAACACTCTAGCTATGCATGTAATAAGCCCATAAAAAGGTGCTGTAGAGTATTCAATTGTATAAACAGCCACTACTCTTGGGAGATCTCTATATCCACTTTCAAAAATAACTTGTCAAAAGTTCTTTCAGCAATCAAATCCCACTTGATTCCCATCAAAACTAGCTCTGGGTAAAACAAGTAACTGCTAAAAAATATGTGATGTGTTTTTGTTTTAAATGTGTCTCCAGATGTATGAAAATTTGCATTTAGTGTTTATAATGTTTTGTCAGCTGTTTTTTTCCTATTATGTATGATACACGCTTGGATAAACAACTGAAATCAAATCAAATAAAAATAAAAAAAACCCTAGCGCATCAGAACCGCTCGAAACACTAATATTCGAAGAACAGTAGAGAATTTGTGGAGATTTTGAGAGTGTATTCTACGACTACTTACTTTTCTTACTTAAAACGAATACACCCTTAGTAATAATATAATCCAAGCGAATGTTACTAAGGTAGAAAGGTGTTTGGGGTTGCCATCCGAAAAATGTCCAGAGCTTAGAAAATTTCAACCATGTTTACTTATTTTTATTGCAAATGTTTGCGATGAAAATACTTAATGCAAGCATTTATTGGAACGAAAATGCGACTCGGAACCTTTACCACAATTCACTTCGATAAAGAGCCCGTTCTCCACGTCAGTGGCACGCACAGTCTCAAGCAGTAAGCATTAGAAAAATGCCTTCTAGGAGTACGGGCCGTCAGGCTACGTAATCGTTCTCGCTGTGACGTAATGAGTTTAGGAAATTTTGACATTTCCACGAGGCAGTGACGATGTACACGGAGATTTCATTTGCGGTTTTTTGGTTGAGATATGAATCAAACGTTAGTTTTTTGCGCGTGGACGCGTTATAATAATAATATTTAGTTATAAGTTGCATTTTGTATCAATTTATTGTATCGCGACAGCAAATCGACACGAAGCATCACATAACCTAACAACAACTGATAAACATTTCGCTGCAAATTTTGCCAATTATATCGCACGCACCGCATTAATATGTGTTTTAGCTGTTTACTAGCACTGTTCCGCATATACCACTTTGTTTTCATTTCACTCACTTTAACACAACCCGTACAATTAACATTTTCCCGCGGACGTCCTATAAGATTACGTGTGTTTTTCGCGACATTTCTCCCGATGCTCTGACGTCATCATTCTGCATTATGGCCCGTATTTCTAGAAGGCATTGATTAGAAGTACGAGTGAGGTGTTTTTTCACCCCACTTTACCATCTGTGTATACTTTTCGTTATTTTTCAAGTTTTCTTCACGTTTTTTTTTGTAATTTTTGGGTAAGTACTACGTGTACAGTGCCCACACTCTACATATATACATATATGTATGAAATAACCCAACTTACGGATGTTATGATCATGCATAGATCCAAAATATGGCTAGACCCTATAACTTGAGATCTTCGGATGTTATGGACCAGTTAAACACACAAGATGAAAATCCTGCTACAACTGAAGATACACCAAGTGTAGAAGAGAGTTTTACAGAAGAAGAAAATAACACAGGATCGGAGCAAAGTGGTGAATCCGAGAATGAAGGAGCCGTGGCTGAGAGTGTGGAAGTTGATGTATGTTTTTGGAATAAGTGATATCAAAATATTTTTATTGTTTATTCTAGAAGATTAAAAGTATACTAAACTTACATGCTACAAACATCAAAAATTACAATTATCATATCCTACTTGGTATTTGTTAATTTTGGTGTTTGTTGGAAGTGTCAAGTGTTTTTGGATTGTGGATGTGTATTTATGTTGTGTATTAGGTGTTCCCACATATGTAAATAGTATTCTTTTTAGTAAATTTGATGCGAGAAAATATATTTTTCAGCCATTTATTATTATATATAGGCGGAAGAGTTGAATGCGAGTGAGTCAGATGCGGGAGAGCCAGATGCAGAAGAGTCGGATTCAGAAGAGGCGGATGATGATGTTACAAATACAGCTCCAGCAAGCAAAAAGCCACTTTATACAGAGGGAAGTAGAGAGGACGGAGCCGGATGAGGACGGGGGCGAACGAGCACGCAGACTCATGGGCAAACAGTGAATCGCATTGAAATTCGTCAACCAGTGGTATTAATGGTAATAACTTGCCAACCAGTGGTAGTAAAGATCTGGCTACTCTGCCGAGGCAAGCTGGATGAAGTACAAATGCGACGACCTAGAACAAAAACAACGAGAAAGGGAAGGTGTGTTCATTGTCCTAGAACCATTGAATGGAAATATGGAGTAAAATGCACTCGTTGTATGGCATACGTGTGTCCAGATCACAGGGGTGTTCTCTGTTAAACGTGCGCTCAGCAAGAACAAGACATAAAAAATCGCTATGTATGTACTTTTCACAATGATGATGAATGTATTTTTATACTATAATGGTGTATGTGTTCTTTGCTTTCTAATTTTTGAAGATGTTACTTTTGAGCAGCATTAACAGAGAGTGCTTGAACTTTTAACTACGATCAATAGAAATGTGTGAGTGGTATTCAAAATTGAAATGCAGTTTACTATGCGAATTATTAATTGTTTGTAGAGTGTCAAACGTTGAAAATATTGAATTTCTTTTCTACCGTAATTATCACGTGCGCGAAATAAATGTTGTTTTCATTTGTTGGTAACTAGATTTTCAAAGAAAAAGTTTTTGGTAGTTTGAAAGCAGCTACTATAATAATATAATGGCTTGTAATAACTCTTTTAACATAATCTGGTCTTAAAAGAATGATTTTCTGAATCGATAAGAAAGAGATTCCAAAAAGGGAGTTGTTTCAAGCTACCTGAAAATGGATCGTTTTGTAATGGATCGTTTTTTTGCATCATTGTTCTATTCTGTTCTGTATTGGAGCAAAAAAACACGCCTTTTGTTTCTCCGCTCCAGTGGACCCCATGAAATTCCAGTCAGCTAATATTTTGGACATTAATGGTGTATTTTATTCTGAAATTTTCTCAGTTAATAGTAGTTTAAAATAGCTGTTAAAATGTATCGAAATTTTCTTTTCATATAAAATGAAAAACTGTGGATTCGTTGTCCTTTTAGCTTGGTTGACTTTTGAATTCGCTCGAAGTTATACATATTGTTGTTTGCAATTTTTCGCTTTTTTGGCAAAGTCATTTAGTGAATTGTTTCGCATGATTCATTTCATAAACTGATAGGAATTCCATTAGTTTAATTATTTGAATTGTATTTGTTGAATATTAGAGCACAAATATAAGTTCAAAATTCTGAAGTGTTTGCGTTTTATTGATAAGAACAAAATATTGTGTAATAGAAACGAAAAAAGCAGAAAATTGGTTGATGTGTTTAAAAAAAATTGTTAGCTTTTCTATAGCGAACTCAGAGCTACAAGCAGATGAGTTTTGGAAAGAGTCGCTGGCTGGCTTTAAGAAAAACTTAAAACTCCGCCACCTTTTGGACTATCAAAAGCGAAATATTTCATTTGTAGGCCGATCTGAAACTCAGATCCCTAAAACGTGGAATCGGATTTGAGTATATTACTTCCAAGAAATACCTACGTAGACTGTAGATGGAATATACAAAAGGATACCTCACACATTCAATCACCCTAGTCTTAAAAACCTGAATTTATCTTTGAGCTTAGAGAATCGTTTGAAGTAATTTGTAAATATATTATCCCTTGATGGCAAATAAAAAAGCTACGCAATGAAAGTGAAATCAACGAAATCAAATATCAACAGCGTACTTAGGCGTACTCTTTAAGGTCAAACTAAAGTTGCGAACATACCTTATACTATTCGAAGCTTCTTTCGCAAATATCACAATTCGCTTACTCCGATATTCGATACGAGAAAATTATTCCCGACCATTTCACTACGACAATATTGCCTTCACGCATCGCAAAATAAGTTTCACAGCCACCAGCCTCCACCACTGAAACTGTGTCATTATTTCTATCCGCATCATCCTTGTCGAGTGGATACCTATCGAAACTAGGAGATTACACAACAAGTGCAGATACTGCCGTGCGGTGGCATTGTTAAGAAATAACAACTAAAACCTTCGATGGTCGTACGCTCATATGTTTGAAGTGACAGTGGCAGTTGCACGATTGAACCATTGTATTCAGGGTTCCCATTTTTGATACATTTGTATCATTTTGATACATTTTTATTTTAAACTTATATTTTTGATACAATGATACAGCAACTCACTGAATTATGGCAAAATGATACATTTTGTCATCTAGTAAATAAATTGAATTTTTTTAATTTTGCTGCCCAGTGCCAACCAAATCTCCTGTCTCTAGTAGTAATAACTGCCCACTTGAATCTACTTTACACTCTGAACTACAAAAGTTATATTATATTATGTGATGGACTCTGAAGATTTGAAATTTTCAAGCTATTTAAATAATAACGATACCTATATTGTTTTTTTTTTAAATTTAAAATAGTGACTTTCCCTAAAAATAATCATGTCGTGAAATATTTTTAGCACATTCGTAAAGAACCTCCTTCAATATTAATGGTAATATATAGATGGAAACAAGGAGCGGAAACAATTTGTGATATTTTTTTGGCTCTATATTGTTCAATAAATATATTAGCTTCAAACTAAGTTTAATTTATATTATTATTTATAATTTCAGTACCTCGAACCAAATACACTTTTGGGAACTCTCTGATACATTTTTACCAATTTGGATACACTTTTTGGAGAAATTTGATACGGTGGAAAATTTGGGAGTGGAAACACTGATTGTATTCAAGTTTCAGGGCAAGCTTTCCCTCTTTCGCCAGAAATTGCGGAGCTATCACCATAAAGTTGGAACTATACTTTATGGATATCGAAAGAGGATATTGCAACTTGGCATTGGCAGCCGCCCGACAAATATAAATGGAATTCGGGTCAGAAGCAGCTTGCACATGTCTGCTCTACCCTGTGCTGTTGGATGATAGCTAAAGCGAGTGCATATGTAAGAATGATCATGCCAGTAGGAAATAATTTGATGCGCCTGATAAAAAGGTATACAAAAACTAAGAAATAAGCTTTGAAAAATTGGGACACGGTGGATTCTGGTAGACGACAAAAGATCGACTGCGCATTGCTGAGACCTATGTGGCTGAGCTCGGATGAAAAATGATATGTTAAAATGCAGTTTCGAGTATTTGTTTATACTTGATACTTTATTATATACTTTATTTATTTAAAAGTTTCCAAAAAATATCAATCATTCATTCTGTACACACAAAATTCAAGCACTTTCGGCAACTTTTAACTCAAACATTCAAAGCATAGGAACCATCAGCGTAATCAAAGGAATTTTGCCTGGATTTTTCATATCACTTTATTTACCTTTATTTTGGCAGATGTTTTTTATGCATTTGCACAATGTAGCATAAACTAAATTCTAGGCGACAGGCGAAAATTGAATTTTTTAGTTAGAGTTCTCCTACAGACTGAAAAGAGATTATCTGGAGCAAGTTTCCTGGTGGGCCGTAGATTAATGAAATCCCGTACGAATATGCAAACACGTATATGTGCATGCATACACTCCCCTAGTAGCCATCAAATTGAGCACACGGCAAAAAGAGGAGCAAGGCCGTTTATAAAAAGCACAAATCACACCATATACCTCCATCATGTACCGAATGGAAACAGCGTTGAGTGGTTGCCTTCAGTACGTACAGCGCTCATATCCGTATAACGTACTGATGAAATCCTTTTCGGGACGCGTATACCTACTTGTATGCTTTTACTTTTCCAAGCATTCTCTCGCATCTAGTGTCTGCTCGGTCCCGCAGGCTCCTGAGCACAATCCGCTTCTAAATATTTGTTCCCAATATCAACGGTACAAAATCGGTAGTAATGCTGAATGTTTGGAGAGGAACACTGCATTGTTCCTCGGGTATGAAATTACGGTGGAAATAAAGGATATTTTTTCTGAGATTCGCTTTGTTTTCGGTAATGTTTCCTCAAATGTATTGTTCTAGTGGTAGATAGATAGATGATAAACGAATGGATATTGCAAGGGAAGCGAACTGGTGATTTGCTGAGCAGGAAACACATTTTCATTTTATTTATGATATTGAATCCGCTACTGAATGTTGAGGTATGAATAGTGAAATAAAGAAAATGAAGTGTGCAGCAACATTAAAAGCATTGTTTGATCAAATGTATAAAGTATTCTGCTATTATTTTATAAATATGAATATGCTCACTTGAAAACTATCATTGTATTTTAGCTACCATTCCTCGGAACTATCTGGAACAGGGGCTAAGCAAACTTGAAAAATATTACTCCTCTTGGAAAATCAATATCAACATCAACAAACCTCATATTTTTTACAAGACGTCGTTCCGCAAAATACTTACCTGACAGGCCTATACAACTACACGACAAATATATTGAGTGGACTGACAACGTGAAGTATTTAGGTTTCATCTTAGACACAAAGCTTACCTTGAAAGCACATATAATAGATCGCCAAAACAAAAACTCAGTTTTGATTAGATCATTATATCCACTCATTAATCGCAAGTCATTACTGAGCCTAGAAAACAAGCTACTACTATACAAAATGATTTTCTAACCTATGCTACTATATGCAGCTCCGATTTTAATAGCAGCGGCAAAAACTAATTTACAAAAACTTCAAACCTCACAAAACAAAGTTGTTAAAACTATGTTCAACTTCCCTCCTTGGAATTCTACCCGGCACTTACACTTGGTATCCAAGGTAGATTACATTTATGACAAATGCATTAAGCAACTTCAAGTGTTTATTAATTCATGCTTCATGCTGGACAACCCTCTCATCAACACCTTGTATACGTGATTATGTATATATCTTTAATATTATAAGTCTAGCAATCTAAGATCTATTTTAAGTTAGCTCATAAAGTCATCTTTGTTTTAAGTTTTATCTTAACCAGATCAATGAGGTTTTTTCCTTAATTTTTTCTCTGCATAGCGAATAACAGATAAACACATTAATAACATTTGTAAAGGAAATATTATAAGTTTGAGTTGCAAAGGTAATATTTAAGCCTGATCTCTCCAAAATAATAATCATGTATTTCAGCTAAGTATAGAATCTATTGATAATGAGAAATAAATTGAATTGAATTGAGATTCCTGCAGGTATCACTACAAAGACTATTACTACTTTGGGAATAGGAAATACAGAGGGATCCTGGACTCATCGCACACAATACCAGGGTTGAGTTCAATACTAGCCTAAAAGAGTTTTCATTTCATTTCAGGTTTTGTTTGCAAAATAATATTAAAGTTTTAAATTTGTCAACTTTTTCTTCAAATCCTTGGCCCCCGCACTTAGTGAGATTATATTTGGACGTGTAAAAATCTAGGTGTTGTTTCTTTTGATTTGTCAAGAGCTTCAACCAAAAATGTCTAAAGTCAACTTTCATTATCTTGGCGATGCATACACAATCAAGAATCATTGGAACTATTTTTGCGGATGTATGAAATTTTGTAAGGATCTGACCTTAAAACCAGGAATGAAACCTGTAACACCCGGCAATGTTCTTCACGAAAAATTGCTGGCCCTTCACTTTTGATAAGCCCTGTATCACAAACTTCGCTCGTTCCCAATTTAACCCTGGAAACGAAACAACCAAAGCAATCCGTCAGCTTGCGGTGATACCGACAAAAAAGTCTTTGTTCTTGGGCACTTTGAGTCGAGCGGAGCTGGCCGGAGTTGGTCGATCGATGAGGAGTCAGGACTTAACTGGTAGACTGAATATTTGTGCCGTGAAAAGGTGAATTACTGTGAAGTTTTATTTAGTAAATCTTTTAATTTTAAAGTCCAACTGTCCATAGTTAAACTAGAGAACGACTCATCGGTAGGCTAAATTGTCTTAACGTACCATCGCAAACAGAGAAGTTTAGACATTCTTAAGAAGAAAATGTCTGTTATCAGAACAAATGCTGCGTACCAACTGATTCTTTTTCGATTTCACGACCAATGCATAGGTTGCTTTCAAGATGCAATGCAACAGAAATCATTATCAACATCATCAGCGCTACAATTGGGGTCCAACACTGGCCTTTGTCAAAAGTTTTTCCAATCGGACCCGATTGCGAGCCGATGTCATCCATTTTTGCACCCCTTAACTCCAAGTGTCCTGGTCAACACCATCCCTCCAGAGCAAGCAAGGTTTCCCACGCTGTCATCTGCCGTAAAATCTGCCGCAAAGGGTTTTCTGAGCCGGATCTTCTTCGCTCTTTCCAGTTAGGTGTCCTGCCCACTGGAATCTACCGAGCTTTATCTTCGTAATTACATCTGCTTCTAGGTAAGTAGCGTACAACTCATGGTTGTAGCGTCCCCGGAATCACCCATTTTCACATATGAGGCCAAAGATTCTCCGCAAGACTTTCCCCTCAAACGCAGCTAAGTGGTCAGAATGCCTTTTGCTGAACACTCAAGTCTCGGATCCACATGTGAGTATTGCCAGGACTATGGTCATGTACATTCTTGTTCCATTATTTTTTGTCGTTGGCACTGAGGCTTATACGAAAGTTCAACCTTAGGCCGGTGACTATGAATTTGCATAGTGAACATTGTATTGTGCAGTACAACACTACCATTTTTAATTATATCCATGGAGACTAATCGATTAATGGTAAAGTAACGCACCTACCTTGATGGGGTTTATAGAGCCCATTGACCCAGGTCCAGGCAGAGTGTGCGCCTTCTCCACATACTCTTAAGCAAGCGCAGTTCAGATAAGGATTCCATACCGGATTGCCTGTAAATCACAGCCCCTGCGTAGCTCCCACAAAGGGGGCCTTTCCCAACGACAGGAGCGCAGGCTACTCCTGCCCCCGCAGTGCCAACGCTGAGCCAACGGGGTCGTGCAGACCCGCGGCTACCATCTTTTGGATGAAGCAGTCATCTTTGTATGAAGGCTTGAAGACCTAAATTCATACAGATGTGCTCTGGAGCACTTGTCCATGTTTTTGCTTTAACGCCAGGACCAAATATTTCTCGGAGATTATTCAATTATATTATTGATTAACAAAATTTAATCACTCATGGCTATGTTAATTTTCCAAGGTGTGATATGCCAGAAGAACAACGTTTCAACCAGCTATTACCCCCTGGGGGCATGGTTATGTACAGCAGGAGCTATGATGTTCGGGCTGAGATTTCAGAAATTTCAGAGCCTTGACAGACTGTAGTAGACTTCGTTGAATTTGAGCAGCCACCCACGCATTTCTTTTTCCATATTATTATCGGCTGCTACGATTGACACAAGGTAGTTGAAAGATGGCCCTACTTCAAATTCATGTTCAACTACCCTGAAGGTTTGACCAACTCTAGGTGTTGTTCGTGCAGATGCTACCACCATGTACTTAGTCTTTCCTTCATTTATGCGCAGCTCCAGTTTTTGTGCCGCTCACTTGATCTACATGAAAGATTTTTTACAGCTAGCTCTGATCTTCCAATTATGTCTATATCATCTGCGTAAACCAGTATCTGGCAGGACTTGGTGATGATATTCCCTCTCATTGACGTGCTAGAGTCTCGAATTGCTTTCTCCAACGCCAGGTTGAAGAGGAGGCAGGCCAAAACATCCAATTGTCAGAGCCCATTGAAGATGCTGAACGGTTTGGATAGCAATCCGGCTATTTGAACTTGGCTTGTTACAATGGTCATGGTCAAGCTACACAATCGTATCAGTTTGTTTGGGATGCCAAATTCTCTATGGCTTTATACAGTTCTACTCTGGCTATGCGATCATAGGTGACCTTAAAGCCTATAAGCAGATGGTACAGAGGAATGTTGAATCCTAGATATCTTTCCACCGACTGTTTGAGAGTAGAAATCTGATCAATTGTTGATTTGCCTGGGATGAAGCCACATTGATATTGGCCGATAATGGCTTTAGTGTATGGATCTATCCGTTCTTGCGGGATAAAGGAGAGTATCTTTTAGAAAGTACTCAATAATGTTATACTCCTATAGTTGCTGCACATTGTAACTCCTCCTTTCTTATGTATGGGGCGTATTATATCTTTGTAAGAAATGCCATACGTGCAATATAATTTCATGAATTGCTTTTTGTAATGTGGGCCCGCCATATTTAATCAGCTCCGCTGGTATGCCGTTGGCTTCGCGGGCTTTGTTAAATTCAAGCCGACTTATGGCTCTTCGTCCCTCTTCAATGCTTGGTGGCGGCAGCATAAAGTCGTCTCCTTGCGCTGGTGGAGCCTCCGATTCTCCGTTGAGCTGACCATTTAGCAATTCATTAAAGTGCACTGCCCATCGCTCAGAATGCCTTCAGGATCGGTGATCAAATTTTCTTCTTTGTCCTTACAGTAAGTTCAGCGTGGTATGCACTGAACCTAATGAGACATATGAGAACTCACGTCATTGCGATGAATAGCGGAAGACCATTCTAGTGAAATAGCTCCCCAGCCCAATAATGGGACTACATTGATTCAACGTGAATGTTCCGCTTTGTACGCGATTGGGAAACTTGCTAGGATTTGGTGCCTGGCTCATCGAGAATTATGGTAATCAAAACATTGCATGGTATGAACCGGTGTGTGCACCACGGGAACTACCTAGCTGACAAGGAGATTTGAAGGTGCGTAAAAACTATTTTGAATAGAAAATAATATGTTTTTTTCAACGGCATGGAATGCAGACTAACCATGCAAAGTCCGTACACCACATTTGGATCATGTTTGTTGCATTAATTCGAACCATTGTTAGTTAACAGAGCAATTAAATATATCAAATTATTGCTAATACAAAAAATAAGTTCTTCTGAACTCAGTAATAACTACTTAGGAAGGAAAGAATGAGCATAATCTTACTTTTATATAAAAAAAATTGGTTATGATGTAAGAATTAATCGAAGCTATCTCTTTTTGAATTCATGCTAAAGCTCATAATTACCTGCGAAAACTAATGTTTTTTATTAGAATTACTCCATATTGTAAGAGAGTGGGAAGAAAAAAATATGTTGTTGAGTAATAAAAATTAGTACTAAACGAGGAACACTCTATATGCAATTTTTCGTTAAAACATCTAAATCTATAAGGTGCTCTCTGAATATAATTGGGATAAAAATAGTAAAACAGCACCGGATAAAATTAATAGTTAATGTTATTTTTATGAGGCATTGATATACGTACATTCATCGCCTTTTGATCAAAATATAATCATAAGAAAAATATGGAAGAGAAGAAGAAAGACAAGTGAAATAAGAAAGGGAAAGAAAAGCAAGCATCACATTAAACGCGTCATAGCAAGGTAGCTTTAAAGTAAAGAAGAACTATTTTGTTTTGATTGAATCATAAGAATTTTAAAAATACATTGTACATTTTGGAAGCAAAAAAAATTAAACTAGTTGTTCAGCTCGCTGGACAGTTTGTTCATGTAAGCTCGTTGATTCAACGAAAAATTATAGCTATGATTTAATAGGAAGAGAGAAAGAAAAAGTTGCGAAATAGTCTGTTGAATTAAGCATTTGAACATTTCTAAGCATCAAAACGATATCATTGCATGCTACGAAGTAACTGTACGTTATATTTGGCTCACTTTTGTAGTACTCTGAATCAGTATATTTGCAATCTTCCGTCACTTGAACGTATTAAAAACAACCAAACAAATAGCCGCACAAAATACTATACAAAGATTAGATTTATTTTACATAGAAAGAAAAACAAAGTGCACTTTAGTAGAATACACGAATTATATATTATTATCAGTTTCGAATACCATGTATGATTTGGATGCCAGTTTTAAATAGCAGCTTATACCACCCCAGAAATTTTCAGTGCTTGTTCCTGATAGATATTTAAGGAGAAAGGTGGCTATATACATATGGATTTTGAGATCGTAAGAAATATTGTGCTTACCTCGTTAGTCAAATAATAATGAATTGGTAGCTTGAAAACTCTATTGGCCTTCTTATTGGGTGGAAGTCCGTAAGGACCTTCACTTTTCGTTCGTGATGGGCTGGTTTGCCTTTAATTTATTAACTATGAGATCTTCTATTTAGGGAAGGGATTTCGGCCACTTTTTCCTTTTATTTTATTTAGGCCAAAGCCAGTGGGCAGAAATACCTCACCGACATCAGATTTCATGGTCAAGATAACATTAAGGGCCTGAGGATGTTTACCTTTCCTCGGTTCTGCTAAGTGGAGGCATATTTCCCCGTTTAGGTTTCCTTTTCGTGCTATTTTCAGCTCCTTTTAGATGCTAGTCGCGTACTCGCGACACATCTCGGCTGGCTTTGGCTTGTCAGTGCATGCCTGAGAGCTACTTCTGGCCTTTAACGGAGAAAAGCCCTCTCCGTTTCCATTGTTATATTGCGGCTAGTATCATTTCGTTGACGGATGAATTATATATAGCGTCTTACTTTTTCTGAGAGCTACTTCAGCCCATTTTCAGTGCCTCACTCCATCCGCATGGAGCTAGCAAAGTGGCACACCAGCATCCGTCAAGGATTTATTAAAGGGTGCTCCGCTAATGCGGACGACGGGCCTTCCCGACAATTTCTAGCGTACCATTTTTTTATTGACTTGCCCTCTCGATGGGCCGCAATCTCAAATCCTGCTTGACAGGCTCCTGACTGGTCTTTGGATCAGTTGAGATGGCTGCTTAGCATCCGATTATTAGCGAAATTGCAACAAATCTTCCAAAACTAATGGCTATTGTCATATAACCAGACAGTTATTTTTTTCATACATTTTTTTTATACCCTTTGAGATATAGTTTTGGGGTGTTTTACAGAAAAGTTTCTGAATTTGACTGCTTATATTGTGGTTTCCAAAAAGGGAGCAAGATGTCTTTGTTTTTGTTTTTAAATCTGGACATGGGTTTCGTGTTCAGGTGATACATTAAATAAGATGGAACCAATGATGCAAAAATCTTACTTTTAACAGCATCATCAGCTCTAGCGGCAGATTGTGATCGTGAAAATTATTCGTCATCACCACCAGGTTTACACTTTTCTTCAATCAAAATCAAATAAGTTTAAGATCAGTTTTCTAAATTTTATTTACAAATTTATGTTGAATAAGTGAATGAAAGATAAAGCGAAAACGTAATACTAATCTTCAAATTAGCTTGAGTCTCCTAGTCAGTAAAAAATTCAAACCTGTGATCGTCTGCTTAGCAGCGATGACCGAAAAGCTTTGAGCTTTAAGCATCCGAGACAGATCCTTAACTTTGAGCCACGTTGTCGTCCAGCTCTCACTAGCAACACGACATCTTGCTGAAAAGCAAAAAGAAACTTGCATAAATGTCGAAAAAAAATTATGTTAAAATCATAGTGAACGAATTTAGAAACAAAGTAGAAATGGAATTGGGTTTTATACAAGACGAAACTGAGCTGGGGGCTAACGTGAAGTATCGAATTAACAAAGCTCGCGCAGCACTTTTCACGTGCCACCTTGTCTTCTCCAATGCCTGTCGCCTTAAACCTCTGGCGTCCTATTAATTATTCACATTCATGTAGTGAAGCATATTTTGGTGAATCGAGCGGTCGAATTTGAGAAGACAGCAAACGGCAAGACTAACATCAAGAAATTGACAAGATTACAAATATTAGTTTGTATAAGTATTATCGGTGCCACTACAAGGGCCGGGTAGGAAATGATTTTTGGGCTGATGCCCCTGGGTCGGTTCTTCTTTAGAAGCGCTTGCTTAGCGGTAATGCGCGCCAAAAGTTTAGGTATGCTATACGACACAAATTTAGGGAGCCACGCTAGTATCCTTACAGAATAACAAAGAAGGTATGCTATTGTCGCTCACAATAGGGACCACATGACCAAAACAATTTACCATAACAGAAACTTTCTCGCCAAGATACCCTCAGAAACAGATTCGATGAACAAGTTAGTCATCAATGAAGGTGACGACTGGATATACACAAGACAGGTGCAGGAATCAGCTCAGTTATCTACTCAACGGATCTGAACTTTCACCTCTAGTATAGATTGCCAGATTATGATACCGTTTTTCAGTCTGAAGTATACGCCATACACATGGAAATTGAATTCATTGGTGAAGCATTAACAAAACCGCAAATAATTTGTATCGAAACTGATAGCGATTCCCAATTTGGCGTCTCACAGATACTCTTCGAGAACTGTTAGCTCGTGCAGAGCGACGAAAGTGCTGATGAATTGGCAAGGGCAGGCCTAGGAACTATAAATAACCCGTGTATTACCGTACCACGTTCACTTGCTGGCAACAAAGCCAAACTAGATTCAGCGACATGGGCTTGTCTGAAATTCAAACCAACTGACCAGCTGCTCTAGCACTTGAGAGCAATGATTGACTTGCTCCCAGGAGATTGTCTTCAAGCATCTCGTACTCAGAGCAGAGAGATTTCAAATCGGCCCGTAGATCACCATCATCAACAACGTTTACGTGCCAAGATTGCGTTGCAATAAAGCCGTGCCATGTGTTGCGGTTGTTAAAACTTACAAATTCTAATGTTCAAACAATATGCACTGTAAGCGAATCTTTGAAAGAAGACAACTCCACTATCGTCAATACAATCCACAGCATATCTACAGCTCTCTCGCCTTTTTTTGAAGCATTGTTCGATATACGAGCTCAATTAGATGAATTCAAACATATCAAACATAATATAGGCGTCTTACATGATAAGTTTGATTCAATGCAAGGAAAAATTAAAACACTTGAAAATAAAACTGGCATTTTAAATGACTCGATCATTGACTTGCACCCGTTGCCTTGCAATCATAATGAACCACTTTCTCAAACTAAGTCAGTCGATATTCTCCAGTCGTTAGAAATGAAGGTTGACAAATTATACTTAGATCTTAGCAGCCGCTTAACGCCACCTACAAATACATCTCAACGTAGTTTTAGCTGCCAAACTGATACCTGGGAAAAAAAACACAATAATCAACCACTGTTTGCTACTTCGGTTACTAAAACCTTAACCAGCATTGGTTGTCAGACTGATAACTTGGACCATAGCAGTAAATCCACTGACATACCCACGCTAGCATCTAATAGCATGCATACCGCTTCTCAAGCATCAAAAAGGCCTGCAAATAATGTTAGAGCAAGCAAACGTAAACAATCAAAGCAGGTTCACACTACATCTACAAAACTCTCGACTTTAGTTCCCAATATCTTAGCGATTGGAGAAAGCAATATCACAACAATAAACGATCTCACGGTAAGCAACGTGAATGGGAACAAGACTTCGAAATCCTCCAGTGCCTTTGATGCCGATCAGAATTGTGCACCAGCACCTGAAAATGTAGACAGAACACACAATATCGTGAGCGTCGCTACTGATGGCCGCACTTTGCTTGGACACAATGACAACAATTTTTCTTGCTCCTTTAAAGCTGCAGTTCAACCTAAAGTGTTATTTTTATCTCGCTTAGCTGGAGACACGACCAACGATGATGTCTAAGCGAATGTGAACAATATTCTCCAATGCAATAAAATGTTTGCTCCGTCCAATTTTATATCTTGTACAAAAATTGGGAACCACCAACGTGTGTCATCATTCAAAGTTATCATGCCTGAGTGGTGCTTCAACACTATTTCATGTAGCAGCTACTGGCCTCCATCGTGTATCATCAGGGAATTTGTTCCCAAACATCAACATCAAGAGTTGATTACATCAAGCCTTAATTCAAAAAACGGGCAAAAGAAATCTCGGCGTACTACGCCAACATAGGTGGCATGCGCTCTAAAATTAATGATTTATACGTCACTTCTTCAGTATCTAATTTCGACATAATTGGCTTTACCGAAACCTGGCTATGTGAAAGCATCAACGATGCTGAACTATTCAACAGTAACTTTGCAGTTTTTCGTCGTGATCGCCATCTTAATTGTCCAGATGCTCCTGTCGGCGGTGGTGTTCTGCTTGCTGTACGTAAAGAACTGCCAGTATCTCGACTTGATATACCTGACACTCTTGATCTGGCATACGTATGTATCTCACTAAACCTTCATCTAAGAAGAATTTTCGTGGCAATACTGTACATCTCACCGTCCGCATCAAACTCAACATATGACTTGGCGTATAACCTAACCGAATATATATGCCGCATAATGGAACCGTCCGACGATCTCATTCTTATGGGAGATTTCAATTTACCGCATCTGGAGTGGCGAATTTCTAACGATAGTGAACACTATCTTCCTTCGTCCAATAACCGACGAGAAAGCTACTTCATTGACGCCATTCTTTCAACTGGACTAAAGCAGATCAATGGCATCCACAACACAAACGGAAGACTTTTGGATCTGATTTTTTCTACGAACTCATCTGATGTCTCTATTGAACGATGTTCATCTCCTCTACTTAATAAATCTTTACACCATCCAGCTCATCATATCAATTTTCAAATTAATGACGATATACTAACGGAGCCTAATTTTGTAAATCTTTTTAACTTTAACTTCAAGAAAGTTGACTTTGATACGCTGAGTGAAGTAATGACCGAATGCGACTGGTCTACGGTTGTGAATGAATCTAACGTAAACGTTGCAGTCACAAACTTTCATTATATCTTATTCGGTTGCTTTGCTCGCTGTGTACCTTTGAGTAACTCTGTACCTTTAAAACGCTTTCCATGGATCAATACAGATTTAATAAATCTCAAAAATTTGAAAATCAAGGCCTGGAAAGTGTACAGCTCGTCGCGTCTAGAGGATGATTTTAAAGTTTATGAGGAATTACGAAATAGATTCGTATCTGAAACCTCATCTGCCTACTCCAACTATATGGACGAGCTAAGGCAGTCTTTCATAAGCCATCCCAAGCGTTTTTGGAATTTTGTAAACTCAAAAAGGTATCATGACGGATACCCTAGCTCTTTTATATCTGACGGCATGGTCATTAATAACTCGCAAGCAATCAGTAACTTATTTGCAGACTCCTTCCAATCCGCTTATGAACTACCTCTCTCCGATTTCAATAAACTTAACTTCAATTACCTAAAAGACTCCCCTAAAACGACGTTGGGAATGAAAGACCTTTACATCGACATTCCCACTATCTTAAGACCTATATCTCATCTTGAGAATAATTTTCACCCCTGTCCTGATGGATTACCGACCGTAGTGCTTAAACGTTGCGCTAATATCCTCTCACCACCATTAGCTCATCTTTTTAATCTATCGATTTCGTCCGGTATTTTCCCAAACTTATGGAAATATTCTTCACTTACTCCGATCTACAAAAAAGGCAGCAAAGAAGTCGTGCACAACTATAGGCCAATCGCCAAATTACCATGCGTCGCCAAGCTTTTTGAAGCCATAGTTACCGAGGTATTATCTTTTCACTCTAAGTCTTTAATCTCACCTTGCCAACATGGTTTTATTAAAGGTAAATCTACCACCACTAACCTTTTAGAACTTGCGAACTTAGTCATCCCTGCGATTGAAGAAGGTAAACAAGTTGACTGCATTTACACCGACCTCACGAAAGCTTTCGATAAGCTGGATCATGACATTCTTATATGTAAATTGCATCTTCTTGAGTTCCCTAATAAGTTTATAGGCTGGGTGAAATCTTATCTCTCTAATCGCAAGCAAAACGTTCGATTTCGTGGCATTCTATCCACTGACATAATTGCTACATCTGTTCCACAATGCAGCCACCTTGGTCCCATTCTTTTTGCCATTTATATAAATGACCTGATCACTTTTGTTCCAGGTTCTTCCATTCTACTGTACGCTGATGACGCAAAGATTTTTAATACAATATCATCACTTAATGACTGTACTATCCTGCAACGTAACGTGTCAAACTTCGCTAATTGGTGCACTCTAAACCGACTTTCACTAAACGTTGAAAAATGCTCAGTTATCTCATTCTCCCACAAATCATCTCCGATTAATTTCAACTACACTTTAAACGATACTCTTTTAACTCGCTCCAAGAAAGTTTGTGACCTAGGAGTACTATTAAACTCCGCTTTCACTTTTAATGACCACATTGACTCAATAATAATAAAAGCCAACTGTGCACTTGGCTTCTTAAAACGACGATCTAAAGAATTCAATGACATTTTTCTGACTAAAATCCTGTTCTGCTCTCTGGTTCGCCCTATCCTAGAATATGTGTGCCTGATGTGGTCTCCGTATTATAAGGAGCACATAGATCGCATTGTTCTTGTTATCAAAACTTAACTTTCGTGTTTGCCACGGTGAACGTAGACATCATAGCGCCTTATCCATCCCGTTTCATAAAACCAATTATGGATTGAATGAACCAACCTGCGCAATAGCCCGAAGCTTTAACTCAGCGTATCAAATGTTCGACTTTAATTATACTGTTGATATGTTCAAGTGTCGGCTTAAACGACCGATTAATTATCTTTCATAATTACATGTGTAAATATTGTTTTTTTTTGTAGTAATCATTCCGTTGATGAAATTGTCAATAAATAAATAAATAAATAAAATAAATAAATTTAAGGGAATGAAATAAACGTATACATAAACGACACATAGTCAAGCAATTTAACTACAAAGGTAAAATCTTTAATTCAAATTTGCCCATGGTCCCATAATTTTCCTTCACTACTACTAACGCTCTGATTCAGGAAAATTGCTTCACTTCTCACTGCTGTTTTCATCCCTTAATATCTCTCTCTTCTGAGAGCTTGTACGAACGGAATAAGACTAGCATTTAACAACTTACGTAGGAGCTGCGCGATAGAAGACACCATCACCGAGCGTACTCTTTGCGAGTGTCCATACAACTTTTAAGAATTAATAAAAGCGGCTAGTACATCTTCACTGAGCCACTTGATTTAAGTTAAGGTCACTTGAAAGTTCTAACTAGCCAGCGGTGGGTGACAAATTAGTCCAAAATGGTGGCCTAAGGCAAACTGAACCCAACCGAACTTTCATGGAAAACTCTAAACGACCCTTGAATGTTATTTTTTACGGGCAGTCAAGTAAATTTGATTCTAATTGGGGTTTAGTGCAAGTGTTTAGCTACGATTTAATTTGTTTTAAATATTTGTTTTTCAATTTAAATATTTCAGTGAAGTGCAGAGTAAATTGGTATCAAATTTACTTAAAGGTTTTTCAGTCCTCGAAACGCATTTTTTAATTGGCTGAAACTACTTTTATGGGGCTAAAAAATTCACATTTTATTTAATCTTTGTATCTCATTGGAATTGTTTTTGCGGGATGATTAGAATTGAACAACTTTTTATTTACATTAAAAATTTTAATCTACATTGAAAATTCTATTTTGACAAAGTGGTTTCGAAAGTATGCACTGAT
The DNA here is from genome assembly GCA_947369275.1 of Nemotelus nigrinus. NCBI lineage: Eukaryota > Metazoa > Arthropoda > Insecta > Diptera > Stratiomyidae > Nemotelus > Nemotelus nigrinus. The sequence continues at coordinate 70,476,377 of OX376374.1, forward strand.
TCTCATCAGACACCAGCACACAGTGCATAATTGACTGGCGTGACCACTAGCAGCTAGAAATCATTACACTTTTATTTATGCTAGTTGTGACAAATTTTAACATCTCCGACTTATTTCCATGGATATAATTTTACTTAGTAAAGGTAATTGAATTTGATCACGGTTCCCTTCTTGTCTATAAATCAGCATGGACAACGTATATCATCTCTAAAGCTTATCAAAGCTGGGAACATTGAAACGGGAAACTCGATGGTTTTGCGGAATCAGCGGAATCTCACTTTATTATTGATTATACCTGCGTGCCAGCACCTGAAGCAGATATCCAAATTTGTATTATCGTACATGCGTAACTCTCAACGAAAATAAATAGATGAACCTGGTTTATAGGACGTATACCGAAGCAATTTTTATCCATTCTTTTTTCCACTAATCGGTTACCTTACTCCTAAAGTACAGCCTGCTGCAACTCTTTTTTGGAAACTCTTTCTTGTCTCATAGCACGGATCAAACTCGTTAGAAAAGCATCTAAAGTAATTACAGTTGCCATCATTCCAAATATTGCACTTTACATTTCGTTTTGACGAGTCTGATTCATGTTACGGTTTTGGGCTGCCGACTTTTGGAGCTGGCCGACATTAGAATCATTCATCCAATTTCAAATTATCTCATGCCAGCTTCATCTTTGGTTTCATACCCCCAGATTATATTACTCAAATCAGTCAACCCAGTTTTTCCCTGTTTTGAATAAGACCTACAGCTGCTATAAAGCTTATATGGAAAGCTCATAAGCTATTTTTCCATCTTTAACAAGAGATGATTACATCATTTAACTTTTTCTGAATACGATTCTATAGAACATAAATTTAAAAGCCACTCATTTTGGAAGGAAAGTCTCATTTCAGATTTTCATCCTGCTTATTATATTTGGATGATTTTCATTTTCCATTCTATTTGTCATCGAAAGACTTGTTTGCACGAACCCACCATAAATTTATGTACCTAATAGATCCGCTCGTTTCAAAAGCACAAATCATCACTGTCGCGCCACATTTAGATACTACTAGTAAAGCCTAAAAGTTTCTTTATTTTTCACGATAACGTCACAGGAATGTTTCATTCAACACGCTACAATCTTTGTTTTGTCCTGTTAACGACCTCTTCACTTTTATATTTTCACAATTCCTGAGAACACCATGTAGCAGTGGCGTGGCGTGACAATTTACCGAAGGGAAGCAATTGGTTGATGTCCATGGCTGACGTCCATGGTTGATTACGCTTTCCGCAAATTCGTTACGTGTAATAGAACCCCTGTATAAAAGCAACCAGGAACTACTAACGGGGACGTGAGAGTAGACATTATGTATTCTTATGAAAATAAAAGTTCACATTCCTTCACACAATAAGAAACCATATGAATATTTATCAGTAAAATAATAACATTCCTAGAACTAGAAATATAATATTTTTGAAAGTGGCCAAACTTCGAAGAATTGAAAAGATTTAAAAATCTGAAACTTTTTAAGGATGAAAACCTTGGCTTTATTTTAACGATTATGCTACCAATTATTTCGACATAAGCACTTGTAAAGAATGATACAACATTCTCATTTATTCAATTATGCACCTTGCTGTTTAACGACACAAATCAACCATAAATCGTTCCCAATTACCGTGAAACTATTTCTTGAAGCTTGTTTTTGATGTTCAAATTTTGCCATTTTGTGAATATGATACAGTATATTACATTGTTAGGACTGAAGTATATCGATCAGTATCTTTTTTTTACATTAAACATTCAACAGAAAAATAAACTAAGAATCTTTAAGTAAAATAAAAAGCCCACTCTCATTATTAACGATCTCTCCGCCTCAAATAGCACTATCATTTTCCGTTATATATTCCACGAGTTATTTTAATTGGTCTTTATTATAGAAAAATTGTTAAAAATAACCAACCATTAAAAGTCCACCGTTTCGGAGCTAATTTCGGAAGCATTTTTTGACGAATAAATACAAAGCAAATAAAATTATTGTCGTTGTTGAAAAACTAGTAATAGATTTGGAAAATTCTGCATTCGCGTGCACAATTTAGATAAAATAAAATTTAGTCGATGATCGAAGAAATGAATATATATTGCGTTTTTATCCATTTGTTTTATACATATTTGCAAACCAGTTGTTTTGGCAGATATTACAGAGGCTCCTCAAGGCTTTGAATTTTCGGACAACATGCAATACAAAGTTAAATGAACGGGACGCATTTTGGTTATCAGAAACATCAGTGAGGCTTATGAAAATATCTTTATCTGCACCGAAAGAAGTAATATAACCGAAGGTTGTTGAAAGTTGTGATTGATATGATATATCGGTTGTTTTATCTAATATTATTGCTATGAATTTGCTTTTCTGAATTGCATTACAATGATATGAAATAAACTAATGAGATCATTTTGAATATAATTTGATGTGCCGGAAAAAACCTTTGCTTGGTCCAAGTGAGCTGGCAATTATCGGTTATGTACTGTCAAAATATTTATTGTCTTTAGGTGATTTACCCCTATTATAAGAATACACATTTTCATTATGACTATGTAATTGTTCTTCTTGACATCCTAAATGACACACAATGTTCATTATCTTCATTGTTTCTCAATTTCTCCTAACTGTGAGCAATATCACTGAATATTTATATTGACTACTCAGCAATTCTTCAAATCACCGGAAACAAACTTGAAAAGTAAAAGGACTATTTGTACCAAGCCTGTTCACAGCTTTAGCATTATTTAAATAACAAAATCCGATATTTTGCCAAATGTCTGAAACGCTCGAAAATAGTACACATAACCAGCAAAATTATTTTTGTTTAAGATTACAACCGATAATCCGTTCCGAGATTTTCATTTATTAATTTTCCGATCAAACTACCGAGTAGATACATCTCTTTGATATAGAGACAATTTACGAATTCGATTTCGATCGATCCTGGTTGATGATGTTTTTTTTCAGCAAATTACCGAAATCCAATTATATAAATATTAGATAAGTTGACGAATTCTAAAATATTGACCCACAGAACAAGTGAATACATTCACCTATTTCAACCTTTCTCTATTTCAAATATCAATCAAAAGTATCATGCAATTTTACACAGTAATTTTACACATTTAATTCGACACAATTCTAGACTACAGCTTTACCTATTACTACATTGAAATATTATTACCAAATCCTATAGGCTATAAGTGACTAAAATCCGCCGCAAATTGAAAACACCTTCATAAAAGTTTCTATACAAAATAGAACACACAAAAAATAATGTCATAATATAAATCATAAATAAAACGACTTATCGAATCCACAACATCTGGCAATGCTTGCCACATCTCGTAATTCAAATTCGCTCACAGCAAGCATTTTTCATTCACAAAACAATCTGTACAAGCAAAGCAAAATGATAACAATAACAATTTACCCTGCTACTAGTGAGGGGAACGCAGGAATAAGTTCCACAGTAGTCATGCGTTCGCAGCTCCGCTCTGAGTCTCTCTCTTGAGAAGGTAATTTCCCCTTGGAAGCAACATCTTCATTGCTTATAGACACATTCGCTCACATATGCCGTATAGACACATTTTTTTTAATGACGTCACAGTCTAGTCTATATGGGGTCAAAAAAATGCTCGTAGATGCAATTTTTATATTGCTTCCAAGTCGTGGTTGTTCGTTCATTATTTTGATTCTGTGGTGTTACCAGATCAACTATGTGAGATGTTCACAATTTGATTTGAGAATTTTTTTTATAAATGTTTAAAAGCGATTATTTCACGATTTCGAA